>JAWWNH010000050.1:600000-1040000 GCA_034641385.1 Darevskia mixta
TGTACATTATATAACAGCACATTCAGTTTCTAGAGCTATACATTTTATATAACATT
Organism: Darevskia mixta; assembly: GCA_034641385.1. Taxonomy (NCBI): domain Eukaryota; kingdom Metazoa; phylum Chordata; class Lepidosauria; order Squamata; family Lacertidae; genus Darevskia; species Darevskia mixta. The sequence goes on from JAWWNH010000050.1 coordinate 600,057, forward strand.
ATTCTCCAGAGCTAGGTATTTACCAAGGGAGGAGAATATGGAGCAGGACTGAGAGAGAACGGAAAAATATCTTGCTATTTGCTAGCTCTGCATGGCTTTACCTACAAATCATTTCAGGTTGATTTATGCAGCAGTGTCATTTCTTTAAAAAATACATATGTATATATTATTCTAGTCTCTGAGACCGGACTGTACAATTATATAACATATAGTTTAAAAAGCAATAATTTACTTAAAGATTCTTTTCTTCTTCTTTACAAATATTTACTGTGATATACATTTAGAAATGAATTCCCAGAGGAACAACCCATTCCCTTCCGCCCGGCACCCACCCAAGCAGCAGTTAACGTTTCACCCTTTCTTATTTTCTTTTTTTAAAAAACAACAACAACCCAAAACACAACCAATCTTACAAGCTGTTTTTTAAAAAAATAAATAATACACTCAATAAATAGGTTTTGATTCTATCTCCTTTTCACCCTGTCTTTGTTTTGTTTTGTTTTGTTTTGTTCAACAAGCAGCGTTTCAGAGTGGTCTGCTGGGTCAAAGGGAGGGCAGCAAAATAAATCTCAATACGAAAGGAATCCGAGGAGACACAAAATGGCACCTTATACTGAGCCAGGCCATTGGTCCATCTAGCTCAGCATTGTCTACACTGATTGGTAGCGCTTTTCTGGGATTTCAGGTCTCTCCCAGACCTACCTGGAGATGCCAGGGATTAAATCTGAGACCTTCTTGCATGTAAGACAGATTCTCTGTCACTGAGCTATGGCCCTTCCTAGCATATACAAACGGAGACTGGTTAGAAATGGGACTCAGCTGCACAGCTGCGAATAAAACGTTTTAAGTGCGTTGTAAAGTGCATTATACAAATGTGACACTAGATGGCGATGGTGAGCGATGGCAAATTCAATATATTTTTCAAAACGTTTTTCAAAAAAAAAAAAAAGCATTTTTCATGAATTTTTATGTGTATAGATTCCACCACGGACTCACCACTTCCTACTGCATGAACACTTAACAGCACTAAGACCTGCACAAATTGGGAATACAGCCATTTATATTGATTTCAAAGTAAGTTCCAGTTCTTCAGCTAGTTAGTGCGGTTGTCACTAGTGAACATACATAGGCTCCTTAAATGGCTTTAATGGTTGTGCCCTCAAGGAATTCTGGGAACTGTAGTCCTATGTGTGCAGACATGGCTGTAGTCTTAATCCTTTCAGACTCAGGGCCAGCCTGTAGCCTAGGTGTGGGGAACCCTTGGCCCTGAACTATAACTCCCATCATCCCTGGCCACTGGCCATGCTTGCTCGGACTGATGGGAGTTGTAGTTCGGCAGCATATAGAGGACCCAAGGTTTTTCACACTTGCTTCAGCTGAAAAATGCATTTCCAAATCATGATTATTATTTTTTACTGCATGGCAGTCAGGCTGTTCTTGTGCCCCACCTTTGATCATTAATTCAAGGGTGGCCAAAGTGGTGCCCTCCTGGTGTTATGGGGCTACAATTCCCACCGTCCCTCTCCATTGACTATGCTGGCTGGGGCAGATGGGAACTGGAGACCAACAGCCTAAGCAGGGCAGCCCATCAGCTTCCCCTCCAGTAAGCCCATCCTGGCTGACTAGTTCAGGACCAACGCGTCAAAGATTTTTTAAACTGGAGAATGCATGATATCCCCACAAAATGATGCTTCCAGGAAGGGGGAGACCAGGGAGCTTTGACTAGGGATGGGCCAATCTATTGATTTTGGTTTCTCTCAGTTTCTCATTTTTTCCCCAAATCTTAAATTAAGTTCTCCACATTTCCACACCAGTTTGCAATTTGTTGGGAGCGGGGAATCTTTTCTAATACACACATTTTGGGGTACACATTTTTGCAACGCATTCCCCCCCCCAAATATTTGTGTGTTATTTTCACCAATATACGCATTTTTAGGTATAGTTTACTCCCAGGTTTGTTTGTCTTTTGGGGGGGTACACATTACTTAGCTGAAAAACTGCATTGCAAAATTCCTAGAAGCGCAAATTTCAAGGGACAACCATGTTTTGGTTTGTCTATTGTTTTGGAAAGTGCAAATTTGGTTGGTTTGCCTTTAAATGCAAACTGAACTGAGTTTCTCCCCCCACCCCCAACAGCTACTGCAATCAAACTGGTGCAAAATTGGTGAAAGTTGACATTGTATGTATCCCTGGTGCATAAATTTAAGCCTCAGTGGAGACGCCGCACCTTTTCTCTGTCAATTCGTTTGAACTTTTAATATGTTTTGCTGTTCAATTGGTCATTTTGAATGTTGTATTGTAAGCCTCCTTGAGCCTATAAAATTTATTTATTTATCTATTTATTTAGTTTCAGTTTCGGAAGACCGCTTTCCGCCGTAAACGGAGAAGTCAGAGTATCCCATGATGGCTGTGTTTCCATTTGCGTATTGTTTCAGATAGTGCAAATTAGGTTGATTCGCTTTTAGACGTGAACAGAATCGAATTTCACACCCCGCTCCATCCATAGCTTATGACAAGCAAACTGGTGCAAAACTGGTATAAGTTTGCAGAACAGGTATGCTGAGAATGTATATCTAAGCATTGGTCAGTTCACATTCTGTGGGGTTGATGCCTTTCCCTGGCCTCGATTGGCCATGCCACCTTGAACTCATTCCTCCTCCACACGTAACATGAATCTGCCAATGTTCAGGGAGTCTATGTGCTCTGGGCTCCCCGTGATTCCTAATCACATGGAAAACTTATGCCTGTGTGAATGCAACCTGCCTTTTCAGATGCTCTTCTGAACACAAGGCATGGTGACTGGGACTGGCCGCCGAGACCACATAACACCCAGGACCGTTGTTAAGGATTTTGGCACCCTAGGTGAGGGGGCGGGCCACGTGACATCATTGCGCATGACGTACGGTGCCCCGCCCCCTGCCCGCCGGGCGCCCCGCACCGCCGCGATTTTTGCCACTGGTTGGGGTGGCACCGGGAGGCGGCGGGGAGCGAGCGCCCCCTCCATTTTGGCACCCTAGGCAACTGCCTAGTTCGCCTAAATGGACGCGCCGGCCCTGATAACACCGGTCTTGAAAGACCTACATTGGCTCCCAGTACGTTTCTGAGCACAAGTCAAAGTGTTGGTGCTGACCTTTAAAGCCCTAAACCAGGGGTCGGCAACCACAAGTGGCCCACGGGGGTCGTTTTACCGGCCCACGAGCCACCCCCGGACCGAGCCGCCTGCTCAGTGAGTCCCTGTGCGCTGTGCTAAACTGGCGCGGCGCGGCACAGCGCAGGGACTCATCGAGCGGTGCCAGAAATTGCGTCTGCGCATGCGCAGATGCTGGAAAACACATCTGCGCAGACGCAGAAGCCAGTAATCGCAATCCGGCCCACGGAGGGGGCTCTGCAGCAGTGAACCGGCCCAGGCAAAGTAAGCCTTGCCCCCCCTGCCCTAAATGGCCTCAGCCCAGTATATCTGAAGGAGTGTCTCTACCCCCATTGTTCAGGACACTGAGGTCCAGCTCCGAGGGCCTTCTGGCAGTTCCCTCACTGCAAGAAGCAAAGTTACAGGGAACCAGGCAGAGGGCCTTCTCGGTAGTGGCGCCCGCCCTGTGGAGCACCCTCCCATCAGATGTCAAGGAAATAAACAACTATCTGACTTTTAGAAGACATCTGAAGGCAGCCCTCTCTGGGTAGTTTTTAATGATTTATGTTTTAATGTATTTTTAATCTTTTTTTGGAAGCCACCCAGAGTGGCTGGGGAAACCCAGCCAGATGGGTGGGGTATAAGTAATAAATTATTATTATTATTATTATTATTATTATTATTATTATTATTATTATTATGCCAGTGATGATGGGTGAGGGTGGTCCTTCTTACCTTTGCGTGTTTGCTACACATGTGGAGGGGGAACGAGTGAGGAAATCTTTTGTTATATGAACAGGGTTTCTAAGGCTACAATCCGACAACATACCTACTTAGAAGTAAGATCCATTGAACTCACTGGCATATACTTCTGAGTAGGCACGCATAACATCACACTCTTAAATGAGTCGTGATTATGCGTATTCTTATGTTAAGAACAAACCTTCAAGAGTGTAAGCTGAACCAGGGATGGGGCACCCGTGAGCCTCTTCTTCATAGCTGTCAACTATCAGATTTGAAAATAAGGGATTTTTTCGCACTTTCGGATTTGAAAATAAGGGATGCTGCTAGGGCGGTGCATTGGCACCAAGTAGCCTCGCCACCCTGCGCTCCAGAGGCTGCATGCGAATGGGTGAGCGAAAGAGCGAGTGCATAGACGGCAGGCAGGCTGTCTGTCTGGTTGGGCGTGAGGGTCTGGCTGCACAAGGCATGCAAGCTCCGCCCCCAGTCGGTCTCAGACTCCTTATTGGCAGCCGAGCAACGCAGCTGAGGAGCCTCCCTGGCCGGCAGGGAGGGAGAGGAGCTGCTTCCTTTGAAATCCGGGAAATTTAAGGGATATCAACAATCCGGGATAGCAGCGGGAAACGGCATTGGAATAAGGGAGTTTCCTGCAAAAAAAGGGAGGGTTGACAGCTATGCTTCTTGGACCCCAACTCCCAGATAATGGGAGTTGGAGTTGGAGTCCAGCAACATCTGGAAGGTCCCAACATCCCTGACCCCAAGTCCCGTTAATGAATGTGCCAGCTGTTGAAACAAGTGAAAGGAAATTCTGGATTAGTGACTCTGGAACACTAATGCTTACTGATGGCTTTTAGGGGTCGCCAAGGAGTGGGTTGCATTATATCAGCACTCATGTTTCTGGAACAGCCAAGCATAGGCAACGGCGGACTTGGGGGTCTCAAATTTCAGCGGCACCCTGTGCGACGCCAGAATTTGGTGCCCCTCCCACCTCTCTCGCTCCTAGCTAAATCATAGTTGCAGCGCCCCTGAGGTTCTTGGACAGGAGCCTAAACAGGAGTCAGCAACCTTTTCCAGCCGTGGGCCGGTCCACCGTCCCTCAGACCATGTGGTGGGCTGGACTATATTTTTGGGGGAGAAATGAATGAATTCCTACACCCCACAAATAACCCAGAGATGCATTTTAAATAAAAGCACGCATTCTACTCATGTAAAAACACCAGGCAGGCCCCCCAAATAACCCAGAGTTGCATTTTAAATCAAAGGACACATTCTACTCATGTAAAAACTCGCTGATTCCCAGACTGTCCGTGGGCTGGATTGAGAAGGCGATTGGGCCGCATCCAGCCCACGGGCCTTAGGTTGCCTACCCCTGGCCTAAGGCTTTCGGGAGCCATTGCAACAACGTTATATAGTGCGTGCAACATTTAGGCTTGCCAATTTTTATTTTTACTTTCACCAGTCCTTCCTCCTCCTGCGCCTCCAAATGTTGTTTGGTGTGCAGGCTTTCGCAGGCAGTGAAGCTTCTCTTCTCTCTGAGAGAAACCTTTTCACCTGCTGATCTCTGCAGATTGAGCTGTTGTTGCCCAGGGTTCGAGGAAGCATGCCCAGACTGGCTTTTCCTCTCTGATCAGTTGGCAGCCTAAACGCACCCAGGGCCTTAGTGACCAAATTCTAATTTTAGACAGGTTTCCCTGCCCTACCCCCAACTCTGCAAACCTCCTCCTCTCTGCAAGCTGTCAGGGAACATATTATGTCATTCAACTCCTGCCAGCCTTTGCTCCCAGGCAAATTCAGCCAGGGTGAGACTCTCTCTCTCTCTCTCTCTCTCTCTCTCTCTCTCTCTCTCTCTCTCTCTCTCTCTCTCCTCTCTCTCTCTCCCTCTCATGCTTTGCAATAACAGATAACGTTGGGGACTTGGGAGATCGATATTTGCTTGGAATGTGTGCCGTGCGAACTGCATCTATTGCTTATGATCCGCTCTGTGGGTCGGTCACACGCCTTCATCCAGATGGCTGGACAAGGGACACCCACCGCGACTGGGCGAGAAGAACAGAGTGTTACTCGGAAGTAGCAAGAAGATACGGCAGAAGGGGAGAAGAAAGGGAGAGATTTACGCAGTATGGCTTTTGGTGCAAGGCCGAAGAAGCATGGTTTGGGAACAGAAAACAATTTGCATCCCTTTTTCTCTTTTAAGGCACAGCCCCTTTGGAGCCTAGGAAGTTGGGGTAGTCAGGAGAAGTAATCTGGTTGCATTTCGTCATCCTCTGCTGTTGTTAAAAAACAAAAAAACCAGAGCATCTTTCTGTGGAAGAAGATGTTCTAATGGAGGGCATTGCAGAGGGGGTCCAACAGGACATTGTGTGGTTCCTGAAAGCAGAAAACCCAAATTGCACCATACACACTCACACTCCCATGCCCCAAGATAAATGTAAGGAGAAACAAAAAAATACTGAATTTGCTAAATGATTGTTAATTTCCTTCACTGTTATGCAGAGGCAGGGAATCTATGGGATTCCAGATTTTGTTGGACCACGGTTCCTATCAGCCTCAAGAGAAGGGACAATAGTCAAGGGCAAAGGATGGGCAAGTTACAGGTAGGTAGCCGTGTTGGTCTGCCGTACTCAAAACAAAATAAAAAATAAAAAAATTCCTTCCAGTAGCAGCTTAGAGACCAACTAAGTTTGTTCTTGGTATGAGCTTTTGTGTGCATGCACACTTCTTCAGATACACTGAGTCACCAGACCCTTATATATAGTGAGAGGGTGGGGAGGGGTATTACTCAGATGGGTGATTGGCTTATAGGTGAGGTAAACCTGTTGATGACTGTTAACGACTGCAATTGGTCTTACAGGAAAAAGCATATCATATATAATGAGATAAGAATCCAATGTCTCTATTCAGACCAGGTCTCTCCATGGTTTTAAGCTTGGTAATGAATTGAGTTGCTGAATTGCAACTCATTATCAAGCTTAAAACCATGGAGAGACCTGGTCTGAACAAAGACATTGGATTCTTATCTCATTATATATGACAAAGCTATTTTTAACCTTCTCACCCCTTGCTTTTTCCTGTAAGACTAATTGCAGTCGTTAACCGTCGTCAACAGGTTTACCACAGCTATCAGCCTATCACCCATTCCCACCACCCCTCTGAGTAATACCCCTCCCCACCCTCTCACTATATAGACGGGTCTGGTGACTTCTGTTTCAGTGTATCTGAAGAAGTGTGCATGCACACGAAAGCTCATACCAAGAACAAACTTAGTTGGTCTCTAAGGTGCTACTGGAAGGAATTTTTTTATTTTTTATTTTGTTTTCAGGATGGGCAAGTCAACCACTTTTGGTTCTTCTCAGATTCTCATTTTTTCCATTCTTGAGTTCACTTCTCCACATTTCCACATCATTTCCCTTTTTTAGTTTTTTTTAAAGGTCCTCAATGAAGGTTCATCAGCATTTTATGGTGACTTTATACTATATATTATATATTCTCCTAATATGTAAGTATAGACACTTATACAAAGCAGTTTCCCCAAATGTAATGTATTTTTGCATAATGGCTTAATATTTTAAAAAAACTGTTTCCCCCTCCCTTCATGCTCACTGTGAGCTTGAGAGGGCTCCTTGATCTGGAAGGCGGCATAACACCCCCAAATTGTATCTGTGCAATTTCATTGTATTTATACAATGGCAATAAAGAAATCTCAAATTAATACAGACATAGACTACATCGGCACACAATTCAAGCACTCTCATGCTGCCTTAACCCAGCCATGGTTCCCCCCAAAGAATCCAGGGAACAGTGGGCTGCAAAGGGTGCTTAGAGTTGTCCGGAGGCCCCTCGCCGAGCTACAGTTCCCAGCAGCCATAACAAACTACAGTTCCCTGGTTTCTTTGGGGGAAGCCAGAATTGCTCAAAGTGGTCTAAGAGTGCTTGAGATGTATGCTGTGGGTGTGACCTTAGTCTGCGTGGCACCTCGTTTTACCTCTGCATATCCACATTTCCTATGATAATGTGAATGGGGGGGGAAGAGATCTGCCACCCTACAAAAGTTGGACTGCAGCCCCCATCAGCCCCAGCCAGTATGGCCAGTGGTCAAGGGATGTTGTGAGTGCTATTGCTGTTTTATTGTGTTTTTAATATTCTGTTGGGAGCCGCCCAGAGTGGCTAGGGAGGCCCAGCCTGATGGGCGAAGTATAAATAATATATTATTATTATTATTATTATTATTATTATTATTATTATTATTATCATCATCATCATCATCCTGGCAACATCTCTGGAGGGCCACAGTTTCCCAATGCCTTCCACAGGAGGAAATTGGTAGGTGAGGGGACAGTGTCTAATCCTTCCTGTGCCCCAGTGATCTTTCCAAAGGACCCTCTGAGAGTGGCTGTCCTCAGTCTGGCCCCCCTTTCATTCTCAGGGCCTGTGTGAGGAGGGGGACGGGACGGAGAGGGTTGGGTCATTTGAAATGAGCGGCTCAAGGAAGGGTTAAGTGCAAGGGTCAGCAACCTTTTTCAGCCGAGGGCCGGTCCACTGTCCCTCAGACCATGTGGTGGGCTGGACTATATTTTGGAGGGAAAAAAATGAATGGATTCCTATGCCCCACAAATAACCCAGAGATCCATTTTAAATAAAAGGACACATTCTACTCATGTAAAAACACAATGATTCCCGGACTGTCCGTGGGCTGGATTGAGAAGGCGATTGGGCCGCATCCGGCCCGCGGGCCTTAGGTTGCCTACCCCTGGTTAAGTGCTTCTCCTGTTGATTCCTCCCTGCACCTATCTCCCCTTGCCCTGCATTACCAACACAGGGTAAATAAACCACAGGGTTGGGACCATAGCTGTCAACTTTCGGATTTGAAAATAAGGGATTTTTTCAAACTTTCAGATTTGAAATTAAGGGATGCCACGAGGGCGGTGCAATGGCACCAAGTAGCCTCGCCACCCTGCGCTCCAGAGGCTGCGTGCGAACGGGTGAGCGAAAGAGCGAGCGCATAGACAGCAGGCAGGCTGTCTGTCTGGTTGGGCGTGAGGGTCTGGCTGCACAAGGCATGCAAGCTTCGCCCCCAGTCAGTCTCAGACTCCTTATTGGCAGCCAAGCAACGCAGCTGAGGAGCCTCCCTGGCCGGCAGGGAGGGAGAGGAGCTGCTTCCTTTGAAATCCAGGAAATTTAAGGGATATCAACAATCTGGGATAGCAGCGGGAAACGGCATTGGAATAAGGGAGTTTCCCGCAAAAAAAGGGAGGGTTGACAGCTATGGTTGGGACTCCCATGTCGAATCTGTAACATGTAGTGGTCCTTCTCTACGATTTTTTTGTGGATTTTCTCCCTCCACTTTTGAGGACACCAGGCAAGAAAACTGAAAGCCTTTCCTAAATGGAAATGTGCTTTGTTTTGTTTTTAAGAAAGAGAGAATAGAGCTTTGTTGCTTTTGTCGACTTGGGACTTCAACCACTTCGTTCCCTTCTAAAAAGCAATCGCTTTTATTGTTTAAAAAATAAAGTTTTTTGGTAAAGAGTTTTGCACGTAGGAAGTCAAACAAAAAGATTAAAAGTAACCTCCCTTGCTTTCCCCTCAACAAAAAAGGTGTGCTATGAGCTGTAGGACTTCAAGTGCTGATCTAGTGCAACAGAATTAACATCTCCAGGCAGTACATGTATATATTACATATATTAAATATAAGATAATTTGTTCATTCATATTTTGAAAAACGACAACACGATTTTGCTTCCTGATACTTTCTCCTTTTGAAATTGTATAGTGCTTAGCTTTTTTAAAAAAATACCCTCATTTTCAACAGGGAACATAGAGACAAGGGGGCTTGCCCACATTTCCACTTGTCCTGTGCTTAGAAAGCACGGGTCCAAGCAGTTTTTCGCTTGACCCACGCTTCCTAGGCATGGGTCTGTGCAGTTTCCTCCTTGCCCCACACCTCTCCCAGGGAAAGCCCACTCTTTAGCTTCAAACCACAGCAAATAGAAATCTGGAGAAAACCTGAATTGCTGCCTGCTCCAACTGATTGCTAAAGAACTGTTGTCCCTGGGATAAAGTTGCAGGACAAGAGGGATGAGCCCTAGATCATATCACTCTGGATGCAATGATACTCCTCCTGCTCAGAGCCTCAAACTCACAATGGTTGGGTTTCTAAGCTTGTGGTGCCGCCATATTGAATCTGTCCTTCAATATGTTCTCTTCACAGCTTTGTTAACACTGGATGTTCACAACACTTTGAGGCTGGCTATGGTTTCTCAGACCATGCCATTCAGTGGTTATTGCGATTAAACCTTGGGGGGGGGGGTTGTTTTGTTTTTTAAAAAAAACGCACAACAAAAACAACACCCTAAAAACCATTCTAGCTCTCAGGCATTCCTATGGCACTTGCATTGTTCTGCATAATTTGAGTTGGGTTTCGTTGAGGAGGGAAAGAGACCGGGGAGGGGGGAGACACCCTCGAAAGCAGTTACAGGGGCCCTGGGTCATATTTCCGACTCCCTTCTGTAGGATCTTTGATCCAGAGCTACGGTGGCCTGCAATGTCTCAAATTCAGGCTGGTTGTCTGAGCCTGGACCGTCCAAACCTCTGCTGTCGTCATCCTCCTCCTCATCCTCCTCATCCTCCTCATCGCGGCTGATGAAGGCAAGCTCGTTCTCGTAGCAGAAAGAGTTGGTGCCCGGGAGAAGGAATTTGTTTTCCATCAGGTCCTTGGCACTGCAGCATGGGGTCGACGGGACCTCGTACGTCTTGTGGAAGTGCGAGTAGTCAACTTTGTACTGGCATTTCTCCTCAAACAAGACGGGCTCAAAGCGGTGGCCCCACAAGATCTCGCTGGACAAGTAGGAGCTCCGGGCTTGTGTCGTCATGGCGGTAGCTTCCACCATGCCCTCAAGGATAACCACGATTTCAAAGTCGTCCGTTTCCAGATCCTGCCGGCTAATCCCAAACAGAGGGCTCTCTTCGTTGATCTCGTGGAGGATGGTGAGCGGGGACACTAAGAAAATACGGTCCAAGCCTTTGTCGAACCCAACGTCGATATCTATTTGGTCAAGCGGGATGTATTCCCCCTCTTCGGTGATCCTGGACTTAATTAGCTGAGCTCTGACATGAGCCTCAACAATGTGGCTTTTCCGCAGGTTCCCCACTCTCCACATCAGGCAAAGCTTGCCGTCCCTCATGGCTATGACCGCATGATGGCTGAAGAGTAAGGTCTCGGCCCGCTTCTTGGGCCTAGCCATTTTTGCCATGATGGCGCCGATCATGAAAGAGTCTATGATACACCCCACGATGGACTGGAGGACCACCATGAAAACAGCGAGCGGGCACTCCTCTGTCACGCACCGGAACCCGTAGCCTATCGTGGTCTGTGTCTCAATGGAGAACAGGAAAGCGGCCACGAAGCCATTCACTTGGAGGAGGCAAGGGGTGAACGTTTCGTCCTTGACTGGCTTCTCAATATCTCCGTGGACAAGCGCTATGAGCCAAAAAATGAGACCAAACAACAACCAGGACACCAGAAAGGCAAGGGAGAAGAGCAGCAGCATATATCTCCAGCGGATGTCCACACACGTAGTGAACATGTCCGCAATGTACCTCTGTGGTTTGTCATCCATGTTGGTAAACTCAACGTTGCATTGTCCGTTCTTCTTAACAAACCGGTTCCGGCATTTCCTCCTCGTGTGGATCTTACCGTTGCCAAAGCCATTCACTCCCGGCATGGTGGTTAAAGTCAGCCCGTCTTCCTCAGAGGATACGATGCTGTAAGGGTTAACTCTACCTGCACTCATCCCTGAGTCGAGCAGCAGTGGGGCGGAAGGGTCTCTGGACTCTTGCCCTCGGCTCCCTCCCAGTCTTGACCCTATGGAAGAGAGGAAGGAGCTCTTAGATTTTGAAGTGCTGCAGACAGATAGATCTAAGTGGAGGTTCTGCAATGAGAAAACAAAGACACATGGGTTATCTCTCAGAAAAGAGAAGTTTTGATAGCTGCTCCAGGAATTTGCTTGAAAAGTAAGGTAGATAAAATAAAATCACATTTCAAACTTAACAAGGTTCAAGTTTCTCTCTGGTTTTGTCCATGTGCAGGAAAAGCAGGTAGGGTTGTCTCTAGCTAAGGTCTACACAGACATGAATTGACCTAAGTTAGCCACGCCTGTCATTTTCAGGAGGCCTACTCTGAGTAGGACTAGCACTGTTTACAACTCAACATTCTGAAACCGAGTGCAGAATTCTGCATCCCCAGAATCTCAGCTTTCATCAATTAGAAAAGAAATAATAATAATAATTAATAATTTTATTATTTATACTCTGCCCATCGGGCTGGGGAATCAAGATTCTAGCCCTCATGGGCATTCCTTCAAATAACAGTCGTTGGTACTTAGCTTCAACAGTGCTACAGCATCAGACACTCCCAAAGCATTCAGATAGATGAAATGGATGATGAAACACTAGAAGCACCTGTTACAGGTAGTGTTGTAGGAATTTCGGGGGGGGGAGCCTCCTTTCGAGGGACCCCAGTATGCTGTTTGGGACATGAGCAGAGAGGGGTGACTGGGGCCAGGGTGTCTGGGAGCAGCACAGAAAGACAGGCCTCATGTCTGAAGAGCACAGTCCTGAAACCATTTTGACTCCTGACACCATTTTGACTCTCAAAAATTTGACCAGGTGTTTCTCTGCAAAGAGGAAGGGAGTGGGAAAATCTCCCCATTGTCTCTTTCCTCAGAAAATCCTGTCTTAAGGGCACACTCAAGATATGAACAGGGTGTGGGCCTGTGACCTGTGACCTAGATTCAGGAATTAGTGGTTATAATAACAAAGGAATGGCCAGACTGCCCAGGAAAGGCAATCAGATAAGACATTATCATATGAAGTGGCAGACAGGAGGTAAACAACTCAAGATTTCTGCTGGGCTGGAGACCGCCTTTTTCTGTGATGTAGCTGTGATGTATCTGAGGGGTGGTCCTGCGTTACACCCCTTTCTGTGATGTATGTATGATGTATAGGGGGGTGGTCTTGAGGGGAAAGGGGGGGAATTTCAAAGTCTATATAGGAGCTTGCCCACCATTGTTCTGGGTCCTTTTCCTGCTCATGTGTGAGAGGAAAGCACCCTGTTGCAACAGTGAAAATAAAGGCTTTGCTTCTCAATTTTTCTCTGGTTGGCCTCTGTTTTTACTCCTACTGATGGAGAACCTGCAGGGAACTTGCAAGGGCTCTTGTGTACCCCATAAGGGAATAAGGGCAGATTTTTTCTACAACAGTAGGTAGCCGTGTTGGTCTGCCGTAGTCGAAACAAAATAAAAAAAAATTCCTTCCAGTAGCACCTTAGAGACCAACTAACTTTGTTATTGGTATGAGCTTTCGTGTGCATGTATCTGAAGAAGTGTGCATGCACACGAAAGCTCATACCAAGAACAAACTTAGTTGGTCTCTAAGGTGCTACTGGAAGGAATTTTTGTATTTTATTAGAAGCACCTTCCTGCAATAAGGAGAAGTAGTATAAACTGTGCAAAGTGACTACTATTTCAGGAAGATCGGCAGCTTTTTAAAAAACTTTAGAAGCACTGAGTGTGCATTTGTTCCATTGAAGGTGCATTTCATCCCCTTTAATAATAAAAAATAAGGATTGCTTCTGAAGTGTTGAAGAATCTGTGGTCTTTTAAATGTGTTTGTGGGAGGGGGTTATTGGTTTGCTTAGGTTTTTTTCATTATGCATTTTGATTTCTCATTTTGCATCTAGCTGGGAGCGTCAAGGAAGCATAATGGGGAGTTGGGGAAATATAGATGGAGTTTGCAAGAGCACAACAGAGCAGGGAACAGAATAAGTGGTCGTTTTCGTGACAAGGCGAGGCCCATCGAGCAACCGCATTGGCACTATGCGCCTTGAAGCCACAATGTTGACGACATGCCTCCGAGCTTCCTGATCTGGGCGTGTTGTTGCTTTGAATCTCACAGCTAGACTGGTCAATAGAGTCGATTGCTGTAATCACTGCCACGGCCTGGGGGAAGAGATGTAACAAAAACACCCTTGTGGTCACGTTGAGGGGCTCTATGTCAGCTGGCGAGGCTGGCCTCATACCACTCGCTGAGCACTGCAGAAACTGGAAGGCCAAATCAGTTCACGGAGCAAACAAAGGATCTCAGGAACAGAAGGATGTGTCGGATATCAAGTCTGAGCACGATCCCATCTAGCCGAGTATTGTCTACTTACAGGGGTAGCCAATGTGGTATCCTCCAGACGTTGTTAGACTACAGCTCCCATCAGCCCCAGCCAGCATGGCTGATGGTCAGGGATGATGGGAAGTGCAGCCTCCAGGGTCATCTAGTATTCACTGACTCTTCTGGGTTTTGAACAGCCCTACCTGCAGAGGCGTAGCCAGCCCAGGTGGTACCCGGGGCGGAATTTTTTTTGTCACCCCCCCCCCACACACACCACTTTGCCAGGGCACTGGCAGAGCTGCACCCAGTGGCATAGCAAGTCACCCCCACCCCCCAAAAATGATGGTGCCACTTTGTGAGGTGTGGGGTTTTTTTGTGTGTGTGTCTATTATCTCTTTTTTTCAATAAAGTTAAAATTTAATTTAAAAAAATAAATAAATAAAGAAGTGTCACCCCCCTCTGATGGTGCCACTTTGTGAGGTGTGGGGGTTTGTGTGTGTGTGTGTGTGTCTATTATCTCTTTTTTCCAACAATTTTTTTTTAAGTGTCACCCCCCTCTGGGGTGGAACCCGGGGCAGCCCGCCCCCATCGCCCCCCCTTGCCACGCCCCTGCCTACCTGGGAATGTCAGGGGCTGAACTTAGGGTCTTGGGCATGCAAAACACATGCTTCACCAATGATTTGCATGATTTCCTTGCCTGATCCCATGCTCTGCACCCCCAGCTCATCCGGTGAAGCACCAAACGTCTTCCCAAGCTAAACTGCCAACTCTTCAATCCCCGGCATTTCCAGAATGGGATAGAAAAGTCCGCTGTCTGACAACCTGAAGCACTGCTGCCAATCAGTGTAGACAATACTGACCTAGATGGACTGAGATGCTAACAGCTTCCTTTGCTCCCATATTTGTATGTAGTTGCAATCACTTTCTCTCCAAACAGCTCAGAGCAGCTTCCGCCTGGTTCCCGTTCAGCCTCCAATCAAGGCAGCTAACTAAGCACATCAAAAGTGCAAGTAGATAAATAGGTACCGCTCCGGTGGGAAGGTAAACGGCGTTTCCGTGCGCTGCTCTGGTTCGCCAGAAGCGGCTTAGTCATGCTGGCCACATGACCCAGAAGCTGTACGCCAGCTCCCTCAGCCAGCAAAGCAAGATGAGCGCCGCAACCCCAGAGTCGTCCACGACTGAACCTAATGGTCAGGGATCCCTTTACCTTTAACTAAGCTAGAACCTGCTTAACTTCAGCTGAAGAGCTGTGCTCTGTACCTGCAGACAGCCCTCTGAACCATTAACACCCCTGGAAACTTCCTGAATTATCTCAGCAGGCATGTGGGTCCTGAGGAAGGGGTGTGGCTCAGTGAATAAACATCTGCATTGCATGCAGACGGTCCCATCTTCAATCCTCAGCAGGCAGGGCTGGGAATGTCCCCCAAATGAAACCTTGGAGGGTCTCTGGCAGTCAGTGCCAACATGACTGTGCTAGATGGAGGAATGATCTGACCCGGTTTCAGTCAGCTTCCTGTGTTCCTCCCACCCCAGAATGAAACACATAATCTTGCACTCCTGTCGGATTCACTACGAACTACGTAGGCATTAGAAGACAGGCCCCTGTTGTGTTAGAACAACCCCGTGTGGCTTATGTGAATTCCCTACAGAATTCGCCGATCGGCCCTTTAAGAATGGGACCAGAACGCACCTGGAAGATGCTTAAAGGTCTCCTTGATTCTTGGATTCGGTTCCCTGCAGCTGGTTTGGCCAGGAAAAAGAGAGAGCACAAGAGGAGCTTTAATTGAATTTCTAGCTTATCCCTAGAAGACCCCGTAATCTCTTTAAATACAGCCTCTTGTCCATTTCCTTTCATCTGCTGTCGGTGTTATGAAATTCATAACAAAGGAAGGGTCTGGATAGAGACATAGAAAGCTGTGTTAAGACCATTGGCCTATTTAGCTCCATATTGTCCCATACTGACGAACAGCAGTCCCCCCTCACGGGGGTTTCAGACAGGTAACATTTCCAGCTGTACCTGGAGATGCCAAGAATAGAACTTGAGGTCGTCAGCTCTCATTGGGTGGACAACTCAAAACTGGGCAAGGAATTTATCCTCCCTTCTCTCACCTGTTACCAGAACAAGCAAAAATAACCGATTACCTACCCAGTGTTGATTTCGATTAGCTCCCAGCATGGGTCCAAGGGCTTTCGAATACCTGTTTTCAATGTTTTGTGGTTTTGGCTGACCCAGTTAATTTTTTTTTAATTGTTTCTGCAAATCAAAGCACATATATCTGGGGTCACCAAACTTTTTTGGGCCAGCGGGTTCCTTTGGGATTTTGAGGGAAATGCAAGGGAGCTAATCAGGAGTGCCTTTTAGCAGCCTTGCCCGAGAAACCAGCAACAGCTGTATTTGGATCAGATTAAACCAGCCACTGTAGTCCCATGCGTTGATAACCTTGAGACTGGACTATTGCTTGCAATGAGCTCTATGTGGGGCTGGCCTAGAAGCTCCCCCTAGAGCAGAATGCAGCAAAAAAGAACTGCAGATGTGGACCCTCCAAGTGTCTCTATTTTCCAGGGACGTCCCTGATTTAGAGACACTGTCCCGGTTTCTGATTTGATCCCAGAACATCCCACTTTTCCTTAGGACGTCCCTATTTTCACTTGAGAAATGTTGGAAGGTATGGAGTTATCCAACCCCCGAGCCGTCTGAAGGCAATCCTGTATAGGGAAGTGTTTTTTTATTGTTTAATGTTTTATTATGTTTTTATATACGTTGGAAGCTGCCGAGTGGTTGGGCCAACCTAGTAAGATGTGTGGTGTATCAATAGTAAAATTATCATTATGGAATGGGACGTCCCTATTTTCACCGGAGAAATGTTGGAGGGTATGCATGTGATATCTCTGGCAAAACAGCTGTGCTGCTGCCCATATGCTACAGGGCCTAGTCGGAGGTTCTTGTACCAATATACAAAGTCCTAAAGAACTTGGGTCCAGGGTACCTTAAAGACCACCCAAGCCCTTATATTCCAGCTAGATCAATGCAATCACAGAATCGTAAGAGTTGGAAGGGACCTAGAGGGTCCTCTAGTCCAACCCCCCTGCAATGAAGAAATCTCAGCTAAAGCATCCCTGACAGATGGCCATCTAACCTCTGCTTAAAAACCTACAAGGAAGGAGAGTCCGCCACCTTCTGAGGGAGTCCGTTCCACTGTTAAATAGCTCTTCCTGCAGCAGCTAAAAAGGCCAATGCAATTCTGGGATGCATCAATAGGAGTATAGCTTCCAGATCAAGGGAAGTAATAGTACCACTGTATTCTGCTCTGGTCAGACCTCACCTGGAATACTGTGTCCAATTCTGGGCACCACAGTTCAAGAAGGATACTGACAAGCTGGAACGTGTCCAGAGGAGGGCAACCAAAATGGTCAAAGGCCTGGAAACAATGCCTTATGAGGAACGGCTTAGGGAGCTGGGTATGTTTAGCCTGGAGAAGAGAAGGTTAAGGGGTGATATGATAGCCATGTTCAAATATATAAAAGGATGTCATATAGAGGGAGAAAAGTTGTTTTCTGCTGCTCCTGAGAAGAGGACACGGAGCAATGGATTCAAACTACAAGAAAGAAGATTCCACCTAAACATTAGGAAGAATTTCTTGACAGTAAGAGCTGTTCGACAGTGGAATTTGCTGCCAAGGAGTGTGGTGGAGTCTCCTTCTTTGGAGGTCTTTAAGCAGAGGCTTGACAGCCACCTGTCAGGAATGCTTTGATGGTGTTTCCTGCTTGGCAGGGGGTTGGACTGGATGGCCCTTGGGGTCTCTTCCAACTCTATGATTCTATGAAAGCTTTTCCTGATACTTAAGTCAGAATTTCCTTTCTTGCAACCTGAATCCACTGGGTCGAGTCCTACCCTCCAGAGCCGGAGGAAAACAAGCTGGCTCCATCTTCTGTGTGACAGCCCTTCAGATATTTGAAGATGGCTCTCATCTCCTCTCAGCCTCCTCTTTTGCAGGCTAAACACACCCAATAATCTGGAGGAGGGTTGTGAATTGTCCCTGTGTTTCAGAAGCCTGACTGGCTTCAGCTAGTAGTCAGGCATATGATGTTATTGGTCCCATGGTGTGAAATACACATCAAGCGGAGATTTGGCAGGCATCCTTGCTAATGTTCAGGTATTTCTCAAAGTCCTTTTTACGCCAGCAACTCTATTCAGTTGTTTAAATTTTCTTAAGATGAGCCAGACATATTCACGATTATTTTGCATTGTTTTAACGGTATTTTATGTCCCATCATATTTGCATACATTGCTGTACGCCACCTTGGTGTATTTTATACCAGCCAGCAGTTTATGAATATACAGTGGACCCTCGACTTACGAAGGTAATCCATTCCGACGGGACCGTTGGATGTCAAAAAAATCGTAAGTCGAGTCCCCATAGGAATGCATTGGGGGAGAAAAAATTCGTAGGTCGAAAAAAACCCTATCTAAACTTCGTAGGTCGAGAAAACCCTATCTAAAACGGCCGCAGCTTCCTTTCGGAAGTCGAAAAAATTCGGAAGCGCGCTGCCACTTTGATCCCTCGTAACTCGAAAAATACGGAAGTCGGGTTACTCGTAAGTCGAGGGATCACTGAAATTTATAAAGACTAAATAAAAGGAATAACAAAATGGCGGCCACTGTGTGTGTGTGTGGCATAGCACAAAATGGCTGCCTTATCTAAACGAGCATAAAAGGATACAGGATCACAAAATGGTGTGGGGCTTGCTCCCCACCCCTCCATCTCGCACCCCGTCAGTGGAGGAAAACAACATCCACAACAGGCTCCCCTGAACAGGCTTCCTCCGTTCAGAATGGAAGAGAGCATGTAGGGTCCAATCCTAGAATCAATTCAATGCGGCCATGTCTGACTGTGTTTGAGGTAGGAGAGGCCGAGGCAGTACAAGGGACAGCAAACAGCCTCTCATTCGGTGACGATTTTTGAGGTGGTGTTTATCTTTATTAATTTCACATCATTTGCATACCACTTGACTGTAATAAAACCTCTTAGGTGGTTAAAATGCCGCTGGATGAGCTTTTGATGTATTTTATAATATTCATTGTTCCTTCCCACCCCCCAGTATTTAATTACATTTGTGTTTTGTGTTTTACCCCGTCAAGTCACTTTGAGGCTTTTTATTGCATAAAGCGACTGATTAATGATGGATAATGATAATGATGAGGGCTTTTTTTTTCCAGCCGGAACCTCCAGGTGGGTGCCGTTGCCATTATAAGAGAACAAGGGAGGCCTTCAAGGTCAGTTCCCACGCCTCTTTTTCTAGAAAAATAACACTGATGATGATGATGATACAGATTTACCTATTTGTAGAGAATCCAGCTTGCGGCTGGATTTGATACTTCTGATGTGAACCAACCTAATCACATTTTTCTCCCTGCACTACCGTGTTTCTCCTAAAATAAGACACCGTCTTATATATTTTTCCCCTCAAAAAAACACAGTATGGCTTATTTTCGGGGGGGGGGTGTCTTATTTTAACCACTCCGCGTTGGTACGCTTGCATAGCCACGCCTATCCAGGCTGTCTTAAGGGAGAGGCGCCGCGTCACTATGTCTTATTTTCGGGGTATCCTATATAATAATTCCCTAATGTCCCCACGTCCGTGGTGTGTGTCAGTGGAACTGCGCTACTGAGCATGTGCCCCACGGACACAGGGATTGGAGCGCAGAGACTCTATGCAGATGAGACAGTCGGAGGCTGCCAATCGGAAGTGCGGGAGGGGAGGGGCTGCCTCGCCCTGCACTCAAAGAAAGTTGCTGGCGGCCATTTTGTGTGTGTGAGTGATGGGAGTTACACAAGGATTCCTCTCACACGCCCGCCCTAGGCCGACGGCCCTGCCCGGGAGGCGGCCTCCCTCCCTCAGGGGCTCAAAGCAGCCCCCGTCCCGTCCTCGCCATGTCCCTGTACAGGAACTCGGTGTGGTTCGTGAAGGGGCTGGGAGCCAAAAGGGCAAAGAGAGGCGGGGGCTGCCATGGCCGTTTCCACACGGAGTTTGCTTACGGAGGGAAACCGGACCCCCCCCTCCCCAGTACGTGGGATTTGAGCCCATTCCCCCTCCTCAGCCGCACGCTTTAGGTACTTTTATGTAACAGGAGGGGCCAGTTTCCCTCACAGCTTCTCTTGGACGCGCCGCAGGATGAGGCCCGGCTGCCTTACCTGAAGGCTGCTGTCCTAATCCCACTTGCCTGAGGGAAATAAGTCCTGTTTTTAAAAATGTTTCACCACATATGTTCTAGCGCCCGTTAATTTAACGGGCTGAACGTCCACTAGTGGCTTATATTTCACAAATGCGTAGAAATCCTGCTACGGCTTATTTTATGGCTACGTCTATCTAAATAGGCTGATTGCCGAAGAATTGATGCTTTTGAATTATGGTGCTGGAGGAACTCTTGAGAGTCCCATGGACTGCAAGAAGATCAAACCTATCCATTCTTAAAGAAATCAGCCCTGAGTGCTCACTAGAAGGACAGATCCTGAGGTTAAGGCTCCAGTACTTTGGCCACCTCATGAGAAGAGAAGACTCCCTAGAAAAGACCCTGATGTTGGGAAAGATGGAGGGCACAAGGAGAAGGGGACGGCAGAGGATGAGATGGTTGGACAGTGTTCTCGAAGCTACTAACATGAGTTTGGCCAAACTGCGAGAGGCAGTGAAGGATAGGCGTGCCTGGCGTGCTCTGGTCCATGGGGTCACGAAGAGTCGGACACGACTGAACGACTGAACAACAACAACAACATCTATCTGTCTATCTATCCACTGGCTTTTGTACCTCCCAAATATCCTGAGGTGATTTTTGGTGCAAAAAATAAATAAATAAAAAGTGCCAAGATCCCTTTATTAAAAAACCCACATATCTTGAGGAAAAAATACATTTAGGAACGGGCAACGGTCTGTTTCCCTTTGATGCGCACCAAGGCAACACTCTTCCCAAAGAGTTTGGGCAAAGCAACAGTTACAAAGGGAAAGGGGGGGGGGGAATTAGTGACCTCCAACAAACTAGAGCTGCTTTATCTGATGAGTTTATTACTTAAAGCGGGGGTGGGGGGAGGGTGGGGGAGATTACGTAACTATGTGGCTGTTCTTCCCTCCTGAGGGATCATCAGGCTACCCGTTCAATTAATCCTTCCTAATTCACTGCCCTTGGGGACCTTCTGCAGAAAACAACAGAAATCGCTTTCCGCTTTAGGCCGCTGCTTCCTTGGGAGCTGGGCAAGCAGCAGGTTCAGTGGCCTGCCGGCAACCCCCCCCCCCAGCTCTTTTCGGCAAACGGCGTCCAGCGGCCCTGGGAGCTTTCTGAGGGGCCCGGGCGGCGGGAGGCCGAAATCACATGTGCAAAAGGGTGCAATGATCGCATCGGAAACTTGCAATTGCAGATCCTACAAAGGGATACAGAGGGGGAAATTATTGGTCACTCAACACAGGGATGGGAAACCCTTTTCGGCCTGAGGTCCGTGATCCTTTCTGGATTACCCTCTAGGGGCCATGTCCCAGTTGTGGGCGTGGTCAGGTGTGAAGGTGGGCGGAGCGACGAGTGTGAATTTTACCATTGTGCCGAAGGCT
This sequence comes from Darevskia mixta, assembly GCA_034641385.1. Lineage (NCBI taxonomy): Eukaryota > Metazoa > Chordata > Lepidosauria > Squamata > Lacertidae > Darevskia > Darevskia mixta. The sequence continues at coordinate 621,673 of JAWWNH010000050.1, forward strand.
GGTTTCTGCACATGCTCACAAACCCCCCTCTTAGACCCTCCAACATTTCAAAGGGAAAAACTGGGAGGCCATCTTCTGGGACGCCATTGTCCCTTTTTTTCTCATGAGACAGTGGTCATTTTGGGCAATGTGATCTTTCATGATTTTGTGCCGAAAAAAGTGGTGTTTTTTTTCAGGCACAGAGCCTAAATGTGAGATAGTGGCTCTGGAAAAAAGCTCTTTCTCTGGGGGGAAATTGCTTCGCAAAATCAACCTATGAAAACATTTTAGAAACCACAAATCATCAATTTTGACCAAAGGGGGGGGGGGAAGCAGAGCATTCTGTTGCTAAACATTTTAATTCTGAGAACCGCAGGCTGTCAGAGTTATCGATAATTGCTATAGATGCCGACAGATCCAACAATGTTAGCAGAAAGGAAGAACTTCTGGATGTAAACTCTGAGCATATCAACACCACATGGCTTCAAGCTACAGTAGAGTATCTCTCAGCTTCAGTGGATAAAGGCCTTTTGAGCGGTCCATTCTCAAAGCTCTATAACAGCCTCCTTGGAAACAGCATAATTTTTATCAGAGCAACTGATGAAAGCAGAAGCCAAAATATTTTGCTTTAAGAATTTAACGTTTCTGTTTTGTTAGTCACTGCACTATGCATAACTACACACATTCACGTACACCACCACCAAAGAGCAGGTACATATTTCAACACACAGTTTACTAGGATTTTAATAAGCCGATGCATAGTTTCCTGGACGTAAGCTCCTTTGAACTCTGTGGGGCTTACTCCTAGTGACACAGAGGCAACTTGGAGAACACACTTGGCTTTAACAAAAGCTCTTCAGCCAGCTGGAATACAACCTTTAGCTTTCACTTAGACGTGCAAACCATCTTGCACTGAAGTGTCACCATTTAAACCGCTAGTGTGAAGAAAGGACCCCATCAAAGAAAAGGGAAGAAGTATCCAGCTTCTGATTATTTTTGTTTCCTTTCCCAACTCGCTCTATGCTAATCCATCACAAACAAAGCCTTCTTGTTGCCTCATTCACACTTGTGACCCCGCCCACTTTTGCCTCTGGCCCCACCCACCGCCGGCATGTGGCCCCTGTAAGGTTGCTCAGATGGAAATGCGGCCCACGGTCCGAGAAAGTTTCCCCTGGTTTAAGAGAGTAACTTTACACCAGGGATAATGAACATCGTGTCCTCCAGATATGATGAACTAAAACTTCTAGCCAGCATGGTCAGGGATGATGGGATTTGTAATCCAAAACAAAAGGAGATAGAATTACATACTATTTTGCACATAGTTCAGGGTGGAAGACCTGTGGCTATCCAAATGTTGCAGAACTACAGCTCCATATATTCCTGACCCTTGGTCATGCTAGCTGGGGCTGTTGGGAGTCTATCAACATCTGGAAGGCCATTGACATGGTAGTGAACAACCCTATCATAATAAACTTGCCCCCAGATGAAAAACAAAACCCTTTTTGGGTGCATGTTGCTCAGCAAAAGGGACCCAGGTGGCGCTGTGGGTTAAACCACAGAGCCTAGGGCTTGCTGTTCACAAGGTCGGTGGTTTGAATCCCTGCGACGGGGTGAGCTCCCGTTGCTCGGTCCCAGCTCCTGCCCACCTAGCAGTTCGAAAGCACGTCAAAGTGCAAGTAGATAAATAGGAACCGCTCTGGCGGGAAGGTAAACGGCGTTTCCGTGCGCTGCTCTGGTTCGCCAGAAGCGGCTTAGTCATGCTAGCCACATGACCTGGAAGCTGTACGCCGGCTCTTGGCCAATAAAGCGAGATGAGCACCGCAACCCCAGAGTCGGACACGACTGGACCTAATGGTCAGGGGTACCTTTACCTTTACCTTTGCTCAGCAAAACAGCTGATATAAGGTTCTTATTTTGATTTAACTCTTTCCCCCAGTACCTTACATTATGAGTAGTAATAATTATGGCAGCATATTCAGTGTTGAAAACACTTCGTTGTTTGAGTTACCCTTAAAAACAGCTCAAGGCAAGGATTGCAGCTGAGAGAATAAGACACTGCCTAGGGCCCCCCTTTTGATGTTATCGTTCCTCTTGCAATAACCAGGAGTATTTCTTCCCTACTCCTCCACAGTGGTATCACATGTCATCGAAAATCTGCGTCGGATCCCTAAAGATCTCTCTCACTGTGCACATAGCCAGGAGCTAAATCCAGCCTTATTAGGAACAGAGAGGAAGCCGTCTTTTACTGAGTCAGACCCACGGGTCCAGCTAGCTCAGTATTTTCTACACAGATGGACAGCAGCTCTCTAGAACAGCCTTTCCCAACCTTGGGTCCCCAGATGTTGTTGAACTACAACTCCCATCATCCCTGGTCCCTGGTCCTGCCAGCTAGGGGTGATGGGAGTTGCAGTCCAGCACCTAGCAACCCGAGGTTGAGAAAGGCTGCTCTAGGATTTTGCACAGGGGCAGGACCGGTGCTAGGGACTTTGGCGCCCTAGGCGAGGGGGCAGGCAATGTGACATCATTGCGCATGACGTATGGTACCCCGCCACCTGCCCTGCCGGGCGCCCCGCGCTGCCGCGGTTTTTTGCCGCTGGTTGGGGCGGCACCGGGCTGCGGCGGGGGGCGAGGGGCAGGCTGGCCAGCGCCCCCTTCATTTTGGCGCCCCCGCCGCCGCGGTTTTTGCCCCAACCTGCTTGCTCCGCCGCTGGTTGGGGTGGCGGCGAGCGGCGGGGGGCAGGCTGGCCAGCGCCCCCTCCATTTTGGCGCTCTAGGCAACTGCCTAGTTTGCCTAAATGGATGCGCCGGCCCTGCACAGGGGTCTCTCCTGGTTCTACCTGGAGGTGTCAGGGATTGAATCTGGGGCCACCTGCATGAAAAGAAGAGGTCACTGAACTATGGAGGGGAGAGACTCCATCACGCAAGGCCTTTTTCCACCTGCCTTGCCCCACCCTCTAGTCTCTGCTTCTCAATGTGTATTGTATTATTTTATGTACTGTGGCTTGCCGTTGTTTTATTGATTATAGTCTAGATATTATATATTGTAACTGTTGAGTGGATTTCTGTTTAACTTTTATATGTTGATATTATTATTTTATACTATTCTAATGATTGTTGAATGTTACTTTTTTATGTAGGCTGCCTATTTTAAAGTTATGTTTTATTATCACATTTTTGCATTGCATTAGATTGTTCTAAGATGTACATTTTTTGTTTCTTCAGCTTGTAAACCGCCTTGAGGATTGTAAGATAGAAAGACGGCATACAAATTAAAAATGATGGTGATGATGTCTTTCCCCCTTGGTGAGTGGGTGTGGCTTTTGTAAAACAGGATCCACCCAAATCCTCTTTAGGATTGGGCAGGATGGGCAAAGCACAATGGGGTGGAAAACCTGTGGTCCCCGGGATGCTGTGGGACTCCAACTCTCATCGGCCCCGGACAGGATGGCCAATAGTCAGTGATTATGGGACTTGTAGTCCAACAACTTATGGAGGGCCACAGGCTTCCCATCCCTCCACCTGCATCGTTCAGCCAGGATGCTGAGGTCCAGCTCCGAGGGCCTACTGGAGAGAAGTGAAGCTGGACCTGGAATACTGTGTCCAGTTCTGGGCACCACAGTTCAAGAAGGATACTGACAAGCTGGAACGTGTCCAGAGGAGGGCAACCAAAATGGTCAAAGGCCTGGAAACGATGCCTTATGAGGAACGGCTTAGGGAGCTGGGTATGTTTAGCCTGGAGAAGAGAAGGTTAAGGGGTGATATGATAGCCATGTTCAAATATATAAAAGGATGTCATATAGAGGAGGGAGAAATGTTGTTTTCTGCTGCTCCAGAGAGGCGGACACGGAGCAATGGATTCAAACTACAAGAAAGAAGATTCCACCTAAACATTAGAAAGAACTTCCTGACAGTAAGAGCTGTTCGACAGTGGAATTTGCTGCCAAGGAGTGTGGTGGAGTCTCCTTCTTTGGAGGTCTTTAAGCAGAGGCTTGACAGCCACCTGTCAGGAATGCTTTGATGGTGTTCCTGCTTGGCAGGGGGTTGGACTGGATGGCCCTTGGGGTCTCTTCCAACTCTATGATTCTATGATTCTATAAAGCTACAGGGAACCAGGCAGAGGGCCTTCTCGGCAGTGGTGCCTTCCCTGTGGAACGCCCTCCCATCAGATGTCAAGGAGATAAACAACTACACAACTTTCCAAAGACATCTGAAGGCAGCGATGTATCGGGAAGTTTTTAATGTTTGGCGTTTGCTGTGTTTTGATTCTAAGCTGCCCAGAGTGGCTGGGGCAACCCAGTCAGATGGGCAGGGCAGGGTATAAATAATAAAACTGTAGTAGTTGTTGTTGTTGTTGTTAAGTAACCTCCACTCCCTCTCATTGGGATGCCTCTTTTGATTTTGTAGGGCAAAGCTTACCTCTCTATCTGCCTTATCCCTTGTACACCCAGTAGATCGCTGCAGTCTGTGCAAGAGTTTCTCCTGCCAGTTGCAAAGATCTCGGAAGTCTGTTCTGCAGTAACTCAGAGCAGGCCTTGTAGCGTGGCTGCCCCTGATCTGTGGAACAGCATTCCTGTTGAAATGCGAGAGAAAAAACCTTTGCACCCAGCTGGAACACCCAGAACACAAGAACATAGGTGTCTCCCTTCCATCAAATCAGACCATCGGTCCATCGAAGTCAGTCTCGTCTGGCTGCAGCTCTCCAGGGGTTCAGGCAGGGAGATGCTGGGGAATGAAAATGAGACCTTCTAGACGCAAAGCAGATGTTCTGGCACTGAACTACGGCGCTTTCCCTGTGGAGCAGGGTGGGGAGATGGAAACGAGAGTCCCATCATATCCATCGCTCTGCTCTCTGGCTGCTGTCGATTCCTTGCTATAATGCCAAATGTTCCTAACCGCTGCCGTTGCGTAATTCTTTTGCAAGCAAGCATCATGTGCAGCACCGCATGGAGGCATGTGACCTCACTCCTATCAATGCAGCCCTCCCCGGCCCATGTCCCCAGAGGCTAATAACTTTGGAAGAGGGGCAAGTGTGAGGGTACTTGGTGAGGTCCCTTATATATTTACAGAGGCCGCTGACCGCTTCACCTGAAACACATTTAAAAGGGGGAAATGGCGAAGAAATTCTGATTGTTCCAAATTGCTTGGGAAACAAGCAATCAAATGTACTAGTCTCCTCGTTCAATTCCTTTTGAACGCTCCCCGTTTTGGATGAACTTGGAGGGAGAGAAAGGTAATGAGCAAAAGCAATTAGTCATCAAGAGGAAAATTTCACCAGCAAACTTGGAATATGTTAGAAATAAACAAGTTAGAATGTGAATGGTGCAATTTGTCCAGTTTATATCAATCCCATCCTATCAATTCCCTCTTCCTAACCTCTGTCAGGCTCAGCTGAAGGTAACAGTAAGATCATAGATTCATTCTGCACTATACATTTAAAGTCACATCATTCCACTATAAGCAGCCATGGCTTCCTGCAAAAAAATTCTGGGAACTGTAGTTTGTTAAGGGAGTTGAGAGTTCTTAAGAAACCCCTATTCCCCTCCCTGGGAGAAGGAATTGATTGCTGAACTACTCTGGGATGCGGTCCTCAGACCGAAAAAGGTCCCTCACCCTGGGCTTAAAGAGTCAAGAACAAAGATTGCCTCTTCAAAGGATCCAGCTGTTCAAAGTGCAATGACAGGGATATTTCCATTTGCAACTTAAGGGTTACCGTATTTTTCGCTCCATAACGCACACTTTTTTCCTCCTAAAAAGGAAGGGGGAAAGTCTGTGTGCGTTACGGAGCGAAGGCCAGAGCAGGGATCGGAGCTGGGGCTGAGAGAGGTGCTGCACTGCACTGTGCCCCTCTCAGCCCCGGCTCCGATCTCTTGTGAGCGTCAGAGCGTCTCCCTCTTTCTTCCACTCTCTCTCACCCCTCCCTCCCTCCCTCCCTCCCTCCCTCCCTTCCTTCCTTCCTTCCTTCCTTCCTTCCTTCCTTCCTTCCTTCCTTCTCTCTCTCTTCCCTCCCTCTCTCCCTCCTTCTTTCCCTCTCTCTTCCTCTCTCTCTCTTCCTTCCTTCTCTCTCTCTTCCCTCCCTCCCTTCCAGCCTTTTAGAGGAGGAAAACCAGAAAAAAATATTTTTCTTGTTTTCCTCCTCTAAAAACGAGGTACGCGTTATGGTCCGGTGCGCGTTATGGAGCGAAAAATATGGTAATTCTCTTCATGTTCAGGTCAACTAGCCTAGAGGGAGATGGGAACCAGGCAGCATTGCAGGATCCTCACTGAACCAGCACCTTCTCTGATTGAGTGTGTAGCTCTGAAGGAGTTTTCCTTTGTATGTTTGGTTGAATGTCTCCCTGCTATGTACAAGGCCTGACCAGAGAGTGGCAAAAACGTCTCTGTTCCTTTCTCCTCAAGTTTCTTCAGTTGGCCCAGTTAAGTGGTATCAGGAGTTTTCTTTCTGGACACCATCTGTGTTATTTAAGTGACTTTGCTAGCACCCACTTAGACTGGGGGGGGGGAGGGGACATTGAGTTGGAAATGCAACCAGCTTAGGGTCCACCTCTCTTAAAATAACAAAAAAGCTATATGGGGACGTGAATCCCTACCTCCCACTATGTCACATATATATTGCATTCTCTCTGCAACAGCACCATCAAGCAATGGCTTCTCCATGTGAGACAGCTATCAGAGACTAAAAATGAACTGATTGGTCGAGTTTGCCCATGAGGAACACGGGACGTGGGTGGTGCTGTGGTCTAAACCACTGAGCCTCTTGGGCTTGCCGATCGGAAGGTTGGCGGTTCGAATCCCCGCAACAGAGTGAGCTCCCATTGCTCTGCCCCAGCTCCTGCCAACCTAGCAGTTCAAAAGCACGCCAGTGCAAGTAGATAAATAGGTACCATTGTGGCAGGAAGCTAAACAGTGTTTCCGTGCGCTCTAGTTTCTGTCATGGTGTCCCGTTGTGCCAGAAGTGGTTGAGTCCTGCTGGCCACATGACCCAGAAAGCTGTCTGTAGACAAGCACTGGCTCCCTCAGCCTGAAAGTGAGATGAGCGCCACAACCCCATAGCTGCCTTTGACTGGTCCTTTACCTTTACCTTTTTTATGAGGAATACAGTGATTCAGTTGGTAGAGCATGAGACTCTTAATCTCAGGGTTGTGGGTTCGAGCCCCACATTGGGCAAAAAATACCTGCATTGCAGAGGGTTGAAGAAGAAGAAGAAGAGGAGGAGGAGGAGGAGGAGGAGGAGGAGGAGGAGTTTGGATTTTATATCCCGCTTTATCACTACCCTAAGGAGTCTCAAAGCGGCTAACAATCTCCTTTCCCTTCCTCCCCCACAACAAACACTCTGTGAGGTGAGTGGGGCTGAGAGACTTCAGAGAAGTGTGACTGGCCCAAGGTCACCCAGCAGCTGCATGTGGAGGAGGGGAGACGCGAACCCGGTTCACCAGATTACGAGTCCACCGCTCTTAACCACTACACCACACTGGCTCTTACTGGTTGGACTAGATGATCCTCGTGGTCCCCTCCAACTCTACAATTCAATGATTCTTTCTTCCCTTCTTAATTCCAGCTTGCACCAATTCTGCATCAGTTTGTGAATGGCTTTTTAAGAGCTTGCATGAAAATTTGTACCGGTACTCACTCTTGTGCCCATTTCTCTTAACATCCACATTGCTGGACACAAGTTTGCTTGAGAGACACATTTCTGCAAGCAGCGTTCCCTAATACAATGCATTTCTGTGTAATTTTCACTAATTAATTCCACTCATTTTGTAAACCGCTGTGAGGTTTTCTTTTCTTTTTTCTTTTTACATTCGAGTGGTTATACAAACTGTATGTAATAAATGAATAATAAATAAATACACACTCTTGTGTGCATTTTCCTTGAATATCTGCACTCTTGTGCACATTTTATGGTTGGAGAACCGTGCCTTCATATGCAGTATAAATGTAAAGCACATTTAAAGCATGTGGCTTTTCTGCAAAGCATCCTGGGAACTGTAGTTTACCCTTCACAGAACTATAGTTCCCAGGACCCTTAACCAACTGCAGTTCATGCGGCTTTATGGGGAAAGTGGTGTGCTTTAAATGTATAATGTGTACAGAGCCTGCATTGCAAAATTCAGAAAAGTGTGAAGGATAGTTGCATTTTGGTTCATTTATTATTATTATTATTATTATTATTATTATTATTATTATTATTATTAACATTTCCATATCACCCTTTATCCGAGGAACATAGGGCAGTTTACAATATAAAAATGCAAAAATACATAATAACAAACTAAACAATAACACACAAACAATTTAAAAGAGCATAGATTGCTTAATTAGCCAAAGACCTGGGAGACAAGGAATGTTTTCCCCTGGCGCATTTATTGGTTTGGGAAGTGCAGATGACATGAGATTGTATTGAAATGGGAATCAAAGGGGTACAAAATCTCCCTATCATAGAGGAAAAGCAATAAGCAGAACTTTCATAGCACCCCCAAATCAGCTACAACATCTATTTTCAAATGAAAGAAGCATTTCAAGGACTATCCCAGATGCATCTCATTTGCTTGCAGCATCAAGTGATGACTGCAACATTAAATGGTGTCTCACATCATTGAGTTGACTGTAGGATAGGCTCAGATGCTTCCACCTCCAAAGGTGAGACGGGTGTCTTCAGAGGTCAGGGCCTTCCCGGCATTGGCCCCCAGACTATCTACAGAACACGCTCCCCAGTCCCAACCATCATGCTCCTACATTGCTTTCTTTTCCATGACGGTTAAAAACATCGCATTGGATATGCCCAAGCTTTTGACAATATCTATTTAGCAGTTATTCTGTGAAATCCATCATTTATTTGCTCTTTAATTGGCTCCAGTTTCTATTTTGTTGTTGTTTTTATTGCAACGCAATGTGTTCTTAAACCGTTTACTGCCATCTGCCCCCGGGGTGCCAGGTGGAAAATTGACAGAAAGGCGGGATATAAATACTTTAAAACTAAGTAAATAAGTGTGTGGATCAGCTCTTGCATACATCACAAAAGCCTCTGGAAAAAAGGGTGTTGGTGCGCTGCAAATTGCAGGCATACACACACACACACACACACACACACACACACACACACACACACCCCACAGAGAGAGTTAAATGTAATCCAAGCTCTGTAAATAGCTTACTGCTTCCCCAAACTGACAGAGCCCCTCCATCTGAATAAGCAAAGGAGACACAAAAACCTGGCAGAGCCTCAGATCAGCTGCCTTTTGTCAAGATGGTTGCTGTCAGCAGGTAGCAGCGAACCTGCCGATTCCAATTTAAAATCACTCGCTGCTCAATTGCAAATGTAATTTGCAGTTTCCACACTGGCCAGAGGCCCATCCTCACCGCAGGAGCTTGAGCTGGAGGGAACGGTTTGCAAAAGCGCATGGAACGGAACCCATTGCCAGGATGCGGCATGGCAGGACGGACCCTGCACATCAGAGGCGTAGCACGGAGGGCCGCAGCCCCAGGCGCAAATTTATATGAGGGGGCGCAACCAGGCGCCCCACTACAGGCTCCCTCATCGAGGCTGGAGCTGCAGGAAGGCAAGCCAGGCCTTCAGCGCTGGGGTGCCAATGGCGCCTCCTTCTCCTCGTGGCTGGAGAAGGGACACCCACCACATGCGCCCCGTCCCTGGGCTGGCCTAGAGAGAGGGAGAAGAAGGGGAGGGCATCGCCTCCACCCTGCCTGCCAAGCTCACCATAGGGGGTGCAACACTTGCCTCACCCCAGGGGCCGGCAACCTACCCAGGTGGAGGGGACCTCTTCACCTGCCAGACTCGTCTCTGCCTCTGGACCTCCCTCCTCTCCTGCTTCTGGTTCTGGTCTTCTCTCTACCACAGACTCTCCCAGGTCACTAAAGCCTGTTACCTCTTCAGCTTCTGACACCTTCGCCACCCCCCAGTCTTCTCGTTCCTCTCCCTCTAAGAGCCAGCGTGGTGTAGTGGTTAAGAGCGGTAGTCTTGTAATCTGGGGAACTGGGTTCGCGTCCCCGCTCCTCCACATGCAGCTGCTGGGTGACCTTAGGCTAGTCACACTTCTCTGACGTCTCTCAGCCTCACTCACCTCACAGAGTGTTTGTTGTGGGGGAGGAAGGGAAAGGAGAATGTGAGCCGCTTTGAGACTCCTTCGGGTAGTGATAAAGCGGGATATCAAATCCATACTCTTCTTCTTTTTCTTCTTCCTCTTCCGACTTATCATTGCCCCACCACCAATCCCCAGGCTCTTTCTTCCCTTGGGGGTTCCCCAGCTGGTGCCTCCCACCACTCCTCTGTGTCCAACCAGCCCATGACACCCAGCCTGAAACCCCGGAGAGTCGCTGCCAGTCAGTGTCGACAATATTGAGTCAGATGGACCGGTGCTTTGATTCAGTATTAGACAGTTTCCTATGTCCCTAAGGATGAGTGGAAGGTCTACTCTTTGCACCAGAGCTTGAGGAGTCTCAGGCTCAAGCGGCTAAGTTGAACTGGGCTTGGACTGGGCAGCCTTCCGAGCAAAGGACTCTTTCAAACAGAGGTCTGTTCTCTGTAAAGCAGGACATGTGGCTTCAGAACTTTCTCCCTCCGGATAGCCCAGTTGGTTATAGAGCATAGCTGTCAACTTTCGGATTTGAAAATAAGGGATTTTCCCCAAACTTTCGGATTTGAAAATAAGGGATGCCGCAAGGGCGGTGAAATGGCACCAAGTAGCCTCGCCACCCTGCGCTCCAGAGGCTGCGCGCGAACGGGTGAGCGAAAGAGCGAGCGCGTAGATGGCAGACAGGCTGTCTGTCTGGTTGGGCGTGAGGGTCTGGCTGCACAAGGCATGCAAGCTCCGCCCCCAGTCGGTCTCAGACTCCTTATTGGCAGCCGAGCAACGCAGCTGAGGAGCCTCCCTGGCCGGCAGGGAGGGAGAGGAGCTGCTTCCTTTGAAATCCGGGAAATTTGAGGGATATCAACAATCCGGGATAGCAGCGGGAAACGGCATTGGAATAAGGGAGTTTCCCGCAAAAAAAGGGAGGGTTGACAGCTATGGTTAGAGAGTGGTGCTGATAACGCCAAGGTCACAGGTTCAATCCCCATACGGGACAGATGCAAATTCCTGAATTGCAGGGGGTTTGATGAGACGATGCTCAGGGTCCCTTCTGACTCTACAATTCTATGATTCTGGCTAACTTTCAGGACCACACCACATCTCCAAAAAAACATACAGAGAGATGCAAATGAGCCCAGCTTGGCAGTGGCTAATAGACACAAAGGAAGTCCTTGGGAAGAGCTATCCATCTTCCTTCATTAAAAGGCATCCCGAGAGGAGAGTTAGATTAGCAGACGTGCTCAGGTATGCTGAGGAGAGACGATTTCATTGCTCACAATGAGGAGCCTCTAGGTAATGAGTTGCATCGCAACCAGCAACCAGCTTTTATTGTGAGTTATGTCAGGAGTGCCCATTGAATGAGCACAGTTGCAGTGGGGATGCCTTTGCAACATCCCAGTGCATGACAGATGGGGTCATCCTCTCCATGGTTCCCATAACCATGATATGGAGGCAGGAGAGGAGAACCAGACAAACAGCTGTTGCGTCCACTGGCGTGTTGAGTTCAGAGTAAGGATGGATGAGTCTGTCAATTTGGGGCCACGTCCACCCTACATTTCGTTATAATTTTTTTTGAGGGAGGGACAAGGATCATAGCTGTCAACCCTCCCTTTTTTTGCGGGAAACTCCCTTATTCCAATGCCGTTTCCCGCTGCTATCCCGGATTGTTGATATCCCTCAAATTTCCCGGATGTCAAAGGAAGCAGCTCCTCTCCCTTCCTGCCGGCCAGGGAGGCTCCTCAGCTGCGTTGCTCGGCTGCCAATAAGGAGTCTGAGACCGACTGGGGGCGGAGCTTGCATGCCTTGTGCAGTCAGACCCTCACGCCCAACCAGACAGCCAGCCTGCCTGCCGTCTATGCGCTCGCTCTTTCGCTCACCCGTTCGCGCACGCAGCCTCTGGAGCACAGGGTGGCAAGGCTACTTGGTGCCATTGCACCGCCCTCGCGGCATCCCTTATTTTCAAATCCAAAAGTTTGGAAAAATCCCTTATTTTTAAATTCGAAAGCTGACAGCTATGACAAGGATCCCCTAAACTCCTGGGTGCCAGAACCTCCCCATAATTCCTGGATTTAGTAAATGTTAGAATTAATCGAGGCTTGAATAAAATGCGTCAAACGTGGAATTCAGTTTATGCAAACAAACCAGCTTGGCAGTGCTAGCTGAGTGTGGGTCACTGGAGAGACAAAGGCTGATGGCGACCAGTCATTAATCCATCAAGGAAGCTGTAGCAGATCGGCCCCTTTGGCAAGAAGATGTTTAGTTTCTCCCAGCATTTTAGGAGTTAAGATGTAACACTATTTGAATGGCAGCTCGCTCTTGGGAGGCGGAACATTCTAAGGTTTAAAAGGAGGGAGCAGCCTTTGGTTCAGTGTTAGGTGTTGGGGGAGTGAGTTAGATAGGTGAAGGAGAGGGAGGAGAGAGAAGAGAGAGGGGGAGTGTGAGGGAGGTTTTGGTTAGGTTTAGTTAATGTTTGTGAAACTAGTAGAGAACTAAGCTGTAATGAAACTAAGCTCATTAACAATGAAATACTGAAACCATTATGCTTTGTGAAAAATAAAATCTTGTTCTTGTTGTGCAAAGAAGTATCGTCATCTGTTTGTTCCAGCACGTTATATATGCTCTTAATAGAGTGAACTCAGAGAAAAGGCGAAACTGACCTGAGGGGTGATAGTTTGTGTCTTAGAGTTGCACTAAGGAGGGGCTAGAGGGCGAAAACCTTGGACATGCCACAGAGTTGCTAGCAGTGACTAGGCAGCTGATACAGTGAGGGATCCAGAGTGAAGGAGGCCCTAGACCAGTGATGGCTAACCTTGACACTCCAGATGTTTTGGGACTACAACTCCCATCATTCCTGACCACTGGTCCTGTTAGCTAGGGATGATGGGAGTTGTAGTTCCAAAACATCTGGAGTGTCAAGGTTAGCCATCACTGCCCTAGACTGTAGGCATAGGGGTCTTTCATCCCAATAGCCCAGAGCAAGGAATATAACAGGCCACGGCAGCTGGACAGTGTAAAGGGAGATCGGTTGTAAAGTCGAACCTCGGAGGATAAGGTGGGAGGGGATAAGGATATATCCGACACACCTTGAGAAAATTATAAATTAGTAACGGAGAGGCTGCCGGGAGAAGGGGGTTCGCAACAGAAGCCATTAAGAGGTACCAGGCAAGGAGGGTTGGAGTTTCCTCTTCCAGCTGTGTGTTAGCGGGCAAAGGCCAGGAGGGTTTATGATTTCAGGTTCGGATGAGGTAGGCTGGAGGGAAATAGTTTCACTAGGTTAGCAGCAAGAAGGAAGAGGAGGGGAAAGAACACAATGTCTGAAACAGGCTGCACAAGATATCACACATTGGCAAGGTATGGCGGCGATCGATGTAAAATCCTTGGCTCTAATATGTGTGTGACCTTTGTAGACCTGACCTCCGCTTTTGATCATGTGGACAGGAAGTTAACTCTTGATACAGCCTATCGATGCAGACCCTTGAGTGCTCTGCTGGCGGAGATCTTTCCATTCTTGGAAATAAATACCTTTCAGGGAGCAAATATTGATCAGTTGGTGGCAGCGAGGGTGGAGGGAGAGAGTGTGCTCCTAGTCTCCTAACATCTTGTAGCATTAGCTTCCTGTTCTAATAACTCCTGCCCAATTAGGCTACATAACACCAGTACGATCAGTTCCAATCTGCCGAGTATTTAATGTTTTGCTAGGTCCTCCATTCCCCAAAGCAGCGAAACGGAGAACTGGCTTTCTTTGAATCTTTAAAAGAAGGATTACAAACCCTCCAAGTGCACTGATTCTCCAGGGACTGTCCCGGAATTACAAAAGCCATCCTGGCTTCTGATTTGATCCCGGAATGTCCCTATTTCCCCTGCCAGTGCTACCGCCGCACATCTCGGGGACCAAAATGAGCCGGTGTTTGCCCCAAGAAGCAGCTCTCCATTGCCTCTCCCTGGCCAACGCTGACAACGTCCTTTCTCGGGCGGCTTGTAGCGGCTGCTGGAGAATAGGAGAGGAGAAGGAGAGGCTGCCATTGCCGAGGCCCATTCTTACATGATGTGCTGGCTCTGAGGGGCAGGCAGAGGGCAGGGCTGCCCTCAGTGGGAAGAAAGGGGGAGCAGAACGAAGCACAAGGGGTCTTGATTTTCTTTTCTTTTTTTTTAAAAAAGTCCCGTGTTTCTGTGTCTAATCTTGCCCCTTTCTAAAATGTATTTATTGGTGTTTGGTTGTTGTTTTTTTGTAAATTGATCAAAGAATAAAATTAAATAAAACTGGGCTTAAGGGCAGGACCAGTGTTGGCAATTTTGGCGCCCTAGGTGAGGGGGCAGGCCACATGACGTCATTGCGTATGACGCACGTTGCGGAGCGGTGCCCCGCCCCCTGCCCAGCCGGGCACCCCCTACCGCTGCAATTTGCTTGCTCCGCCGCTGGTTGGGGCAGCGGCGGGCGGCGGGGGGGCGGGGGCAGGCTGGCCAGCGCCCCCTCCATTTTGGCGCCCTAGGCAATTGCCTAGTTCGCCTAAATGGACGCGCCGGCCCTGCTTAAGGGGTTTTCTCAGAACGGTGTGTCCTGTTGGTTAAGTGGCGGTGGCATTTGCACTTCTTCTCATAAGAAATGCTTTATTATTATTATTATTATTATTATTATTATTATTAATGCTTTGTGGCTGGGTTGGGTGGGGGGACACAAAAAATGAGGGGGGTGGTCAAGGCCGGTCAGTTGAGAGGCATGAGAAATGCCCCTATTTTCATTTGAGGAATGTTGGAGGGTATGCCCTCAGCCTAATCTACCTCACAGGGTGGTTGTGAGGATAAAATGGAAAGGGGGAGAAAATATGCCACCTTGGAGAAAAGCTGGGATATAAATGAAGCAACTAATAAACAAATCAGCCCCAAAATCCAAAACTGTATTTGAGGTGACACAAATGTCAGAACAGGCAATTAAGGTTCCGATTTTCTGCTTCTCGTTTAAACAGGAGAATTAGTAAAATGCATGTTTTATGAAATGGAATAAATATTATATATCGCACACACATACACACACGACTGGATTCACCCTCATCCACATATCGTATCATCACAATTACGTTCGGCAAAAGATTCGTGCATTGCAGGGCGTTAGGCTAGGTGACCTTCCTGGCCCCTTCCACCTCTACCCTTCAAAAATTCTATGGTTCCCTTGTTTCCTTTCCTTTGCACTCCTTCCCCCATTGCAGGCCTTTCCCTTTCGTCGGGGAACAAAGCCACGCAGGCCGGCCTGAGCATCTGCCACTGACAGGTTGCAGTTGGTTTCCTTGGCGACGGGTGGTCCCTTCAGCTGTGCAAGGCCTCCTCTGCTGGAACCACGCTGACCTTCCAACTCCAGCTCCTCCAGGGTCGCTACAAATATCCCGGGCATTTGTTACCTCATTAGCTAAAAGGTTGAAGGGGGGAGAAGAAAAAGAGCAACTCCCCACGGTGCTCAGAGGGTCGTGAGCCCTGGAGTCGAGCAAGATTGGATGGCGCTGTGAAGACAGCTTGCATGCACAGCCATATCAAAGCCGGCAAAGTGGTTTTGCCATATCCCTCTGCCTCACAGGATAGCAAAAAGGGTTGGCCTTCGAAGAGACGGCTGGACTTTTCTCCTTGTGGAAAAGCCACTTCGAACCGTACAGGCAACCCCACATTTACGCGCGTTCAGTATGTATTTCCCCTGAATTGTAATGCGTTCCTGCAATATTGTTTGGACGGATGCATGCATTTTTATGTACACTTTATGGCACACATCTGTGGCACGTGTTACTTGGCTGGAGAAGGTAAAGGTAAAGGACCCCTGACAGTTAAGTCCAGTCGCAAATGACTCTGGGGTTGCGGCGCTCATCTCGCTTTACTGGCTGAGGGAGCCGGTGTTTGTCCACAGACAGTTTTTCCGGGTCACGTGGCCAGCAGGACTAAGCCGCTTCTGGCGAACCAGAGCAGCGCATGGAAACATGTTTACCTTCCCGCTGCAGTGGTACCTATTTATCTACTTGCACTTTGACGTGCTTTCGAACTGCTAGGTTGGCAGGAGCTGGGATGGAGCAACGGGAGCTCACCCTGTCGCGGGGATTCGAACCGCCGACCTTCTGATCGGCAAGCCCAAGAGGCTCAGTGGTTTAGACCACAAAATTTGGAGAACTGCAAATTTTGAAGGCTGGCTTCGCGTCAGTTTGCGTAACGTTACAGAAAGTGCAAACTAGGGAGTTTCACCTTTAACTGCAAACCGAGTTTAATTCCTATCCCTATTTCCCCCCAACTCCATTAGTAAGACTGGGCTCACCCAGACTTCCTTTTGTGCTGTGCTTCTAGGCACAGGTCAGCAGTTCAAAGCCTTGTTTCTGAGCATTTTGTTTTTCACCCCAGCACTTTCCCTGTGAAAACCCACACTTTACTGCTGAACCGGCACAAACGGCAATCTGCAGAAAACCCGTTTATTCCGATTCAGCGTTAAAGAACAGTTTTTCATCGGGAAAACAGTGGGGAGCACTCGGACATAGCACTTTAAAGTACAGACCTGTGTCTCAATAATATTTGGGATAGAGCTAGCTCAGAACGACTAACTGGACTTAGAAGAGTTGCAAACGGGGGACTGAGTGATACAGCTGCAAATATAACGTTTTAAGTGTGTTTTGAGTGCATTATACAAATGTGACACTAGATGGCGATGGTGAGCTTATGGCAAATTCAATATATATTTTTAAACTTTTTTAAAAAAGCATTTTCACAGTGTTTAATTATATGTGTGTAGATTCCACTGGGGTTATAAAGGAAAATACCTTTGATGAAACCTGGCCTCCCTTTTTTTCATACCTAAGAAGAAAGTAAAGCTCTCCCACCAGCCTCATAAACCTGTCTGTGGAGAACCTCTGTGGATGACCCCACTAGTGACCCAATGCAGACTTTCTGGCTATAACAGCAAACCTGCTTCACTGTTTATCTCCCCTACTCGACTGCTTTGGTTAGCGCCCAGCCTGATGAGGACCTCTGAAGGACTTGAAAGCTTGCTATCTTTAATAAAAATCTTTAATAAAATAATAATCTATATATATAAAATCGTTCAAGTTGGATGTTTGTTAACAATCGCCTTTCTCCGTAACCCCTTGATCGATTCCGTTCAAATTTGCACACAACATTCCATGCCCATATGAGAGTGATCATATGTACTTACATTGCACAAATACCACACCTTTCCGAGGTAAAAATGTTATTTTCTGCAAAAAAAATATAGCGCCTTCCAGTGGACGTTAAATAGCACAACACAACACACCTCTTTCTGACCCCTCCTCCTTCTTTCCCGATGTCACTACCACCATCCAATCGACAGACAGACCACCCACAAACACTACTAGGACAAAGAACCTCATAGACTCGTTCCTCCCAGTTGAACGCCGTGGCCCAGGAAGAGAGGGGAAAATAGGAGAAGTGAACAACTGGCTTCGCAAATGGTGCCGGCAGGAACGGTTTGGTTTCTTAGATCATGGTCTGCAGTTTCTTGAAGATGGACTTCTGGCAAGTGATGGGCTGCACCTCACAAGGGTTGGGAGGAATGTTTTTGCCAACAATCTCAAAAACCTCATCAGGAGGGCTTTAAACTGACTTATGTGGGGGAGGGAGACAGTGGTCCTGAAGGTAGGAGTCTATCAAAGGCTGAAGATGATCATCCAAAAGTCAAGGACCAAATGGAGCAAACAGCGCACAGACCTAGTGGTGGGAGGAAAAAATCCTTAAGTAGGAGACTAGGGGGAATGATCAATGGTTTTCAATGTCTGTATACAAATGCACAGAGCATGGGAAATAAACAAGATGAACTTGAGCTCTTGGTACAGCAAACTAAATACGACATAATAGGCATCACTGAAACCTGGTGGGATGAGTCTCATGATTGGAATGTAGTAATAGAGGGATACAATCTATTTAAGAGAAATAGACCAAACAGGAAAGGAGGAGGAGTGGCGTTATATGTCAGGGATGTGTATACCTGTGAAGAGATCCATGATTTAAAACTCCAAAGCCAAATTGAGAGTATCTGGGTCAAAATTAAGGGAGAGAAAAATAACAGTGATCTCATGGTGGGAGTTTACTATAGATCCCCAAGCCAAACTGAGGACATAGATGATGCCTTCCTGGAACAGATGACCAAGCATTCAAAAGGAAATGAGATAGTAGTAATGGGGGATTTCAACTATCCTGATATTTGTTGGATGTCAAACTCAGCCAAGAACATAAGGTCGAACAGATTCCTCACGGGCCTTGCAGACAATTTCATTGTCCAGAAAGTGGGAGAAGCAACAAGAGGATCAGCCATTTTAGATCTGGTTCTAACCAATAGTGATGACCTGGTTAGTGGGGTAGAAGTGGTAGGATCATTAGGTGGGAGTGATCATGCTCTTCTGGAGTTTATTATACATCAGAAAGGAGCAACCAAGCATACTAAGACTCAAATTCTAGACTTTAAGAAAGCCGACTTCAGAAAACTTAGGGAAATGCTGGGTGTGATCCCATGGTCAGTAATACTAAAAGGGAAGGGAGTTCATGATGGATGGGAGTTTGTTAAAAGGGAGATATTAAAAGCACAACTTCAAGCAGTACCAATGAGACGAAAACATGGAAGGTGCCTAAAGAAGCCAGGGTGGCTATCTAATGAACTTTTAACTGAGTTAAGATTTAAAAGGGATATGTACAAGAAATGGAAAAAGGGGGAAACCACCAGAGAGGAATTCAAACAAATAGCCAGCACATGTAGAGACAAAGTCAGAAAAGCTAAAGCACAGAATGAACTCAGGCTTGCTAGAGAGGTTAAAAGCAATAAAAAGAGTTTTTATGGGTATGTCCGTAGCAAAAGGAAGAACAAGGAAACAGTGGGGTCACTTAGAGGAGAAGAAGGTGAAATGCGAACAGGGGACGCAGAAAGGGCAGAACTCCTCAATACCTTCTTTGCCTCAGTCTTCTCCAAAAAAGAAAACAATGCCCGACCTGAAGAATATGGAGCAGATGATTCAGCAGGGGAAACACAGCCCAGAATAAGTAAGGAGGTAGTACAAGCACACTTGGCTAGTTTAGATGTATTCAAGTCTCCAGGGCCAGATGAACTACATCCCAGAGTATTAAAAGAACTGGCAGAGGTGATTTCAGAACCACTGGCAGTAATCTTTGAGAATTCTTGGAAAACAGGTGAAGTCCCAGCAGACTGGAGGAGGGCAAATGTTGTCCCTATTTTCAAAAAGGGGAAAAGAGAGGACCCAAACAATTACCGCCCAGTCAGCCTGACATCAATACCAGGAAAGATTCTAGAGCAGATCATTAAGCAAACGGTCTGTGAGCACCTAGAAAGGAACGCTGTGATCACTAAAAGTCAGCATGGGTTTCTGAAAAATAAGTCATGTCAGACTAATCTGATCTCATTTTTTGACAGAATTACAAGCCTGGTAGACGAAGGGAACACTGTGGATGTAGCCTATCTTGATTTCAGCAAGGCCTTTGACAAGGTGCCCCATGATATTCTTGTAAAGAAGCTGGTAAAATGCGGGCTAGACAATGCTACCATTCAGTGGATTTGTAACTGGCTGACTGACCGAACCCAAAGGGTGCTCATCAATGGCTCCTCTTCATCCTGGAGAGAAGTGACTAGTGGGGTGCCACAGGGTTCTGTCTTGGGCCCAGTCTTATTCAACATCTTTATCAATGACTTGGATGATGGGCTTGAGGGCATCCTGATCAAGTTTGCAGATGACACCAAATTGGAAGGGGTGGCTAATACCCTAGAGGACAGGATCACACTTCAAAATGACCTTAACAGATTAGAGAACTGGGCCAAGGCAAACAGGATGAATTTTAACAGGGAGAAATGTAAAGTACTACACTTGGGCAAAAAAAATGAAAGGCACAGATACAGGATGGGTGATACCTGGCTTGAGAGCAGTACAAGTGAAAAGGATCTAGGAGTCTTGGTAGACCACAAACTTGACATGAGTCAACAGTGTGATGCAGCAGCTAAAAAAGCCAATGCAATTCTGGGCTGCATCAATAGGAGTATAGCATCTAGATCAAGGGAAGTAATAGTACCACTGTATTCCGCTCTGGTCAGACCTCACCTGGAATACTGTGTCCAGTTCTGGGCACCACAGTTCAAGAAGGATATTGACAAGCTGGAACGTGTCCAGAGGAGGGCAACCAAAATGGTCAAAGGCCTGGAAACGATGCCTTATGAGGAACGGCTTAGGGAGCTGGGTATGTTTAGCCTGGAGAAGAGAAGGTTAAGGGGTGATATGATAGCCATGTTCAAATATATAAAAGGATGTCATATAGAGGAGGGAGAAAGGTTGTTTTCTGCTGCTCCAGAGAAGCGGACACGGAGCAATGGATTCAAACTACAAGAAAGAAGATTCCACCTAAACATTAGGAAGAACTTCCTGACAGTAAGAGCTGTTCGACAGTGGAATTTGCTGCCAAGGAGTGTGGTGGAGTCTCCTTCTTTGGAGGTCTTTAAGCAGAGGCTTGACAGCCACCTGTCAGGAATGCTTTGATGGTGTTTCCTGCTTGGCAGGGGGTTGGACTGGATGGCCCTTGTGGTCTCTTCCAACTCTATGATTCTATGATTCTATGATTCTATGATTCTATAAAATAGTAGTAATAAACAGTTGTAGAAACGAAGACAAAAACGGGAGGGGCAAACGGAGAACACATAGACTGAACTTCAACGAGATAAGGTGTAAGTAAACATACGCTTTCTCTTTCATACTGTATCTTACTTTTGCATTTCACCAAATCAGCCACAGCGAGGCTTGGCCGGGTCATCTATCTTTAATAAAATAATCTTTGATAAAAATACTTCCAAAAAAGAAAGCTAGCTCGCTATTTTGCGACATTTCGAGCTGTCCTAAATAAAAGTTGTGGCTTGCGGGTTTTGCCATGGGAAGCCGCCTGCGATTTCTTTTACAAAAGAGATTTTTTTCCCTGATGGGTTTTCTCTTTCCTAGGTAGGACTACTCCTTGGGACCTGAGGCTCGGACGCCCACCCCCACAGCAAGAGAAAGGTTTTCAGCCTAGTGTGTTTGTTTTTTAAATGGAGCAGACCCGTTCATCGGCCACATGCCCTAAAGACGGAACAAAAGGCAGTACTTAGAACCCCGCAGAGAAGAGGCAGGGAGGGTCCATTCTGAAGGATGACTCTTCCAAGTGACTGAGCTCCCAGATCCATTAGTCGCTGCTGGAAGCCGCAGTGAGCATCTCATGCTTAAGTGGGGGGCTGGTTTCTCCCTCCCCTCACCACCTCCAGCTACACAACGACACTCCTTTTTAGCAGACGCTGCCTGTGGCAAAAGACATTGCTTCCACAAGGCCCTTTCTTTGCAGCTCACCCCACTCCAGGCTTTCAGACCCGGTTCAGCAAATCACTCGCAAAAGAAGATAATAATAATAATAATAATAATAATAATAATAATAATAATAATAATAATAATAATAATTTATTATTTGTACCCCGCCCATCTGGCTGGGTCCCCCCAGCCACTCTGGGCAGCCTCCAACAGATATTAAAATACATTAAAATATCACAGGTTAAAAACGTCCCTAAACAGGGCTGCCTTCAGGTATTTTCTGAATGTCAGATAGTTGTTTATCGCTTTGACCTCTGCTGGGAGGGCGTTCCACAGGGCGGGCGCCACTACCGAGAAGGCCCTCTGCCTGGTTCCCTGTAGCTTTGCTTCTCGCAGTGAGGGAACCACCAGAAGGCCCTCGGCGCTGGACCTCAGTGTCCGGGCTGAATAATGGGAGTGGAGACGCTCCTTCAGAGAAGGGAAGGAGGGGAAAACCAAACACCCCCTCCTTTTAGGAGGATTTTTAACAAGGTGGCAGAAGGTTGATTTGGCCCAATCAGTTACTCCATTAGCAAGCGGAGCCATAAATTATCCTTCACTCCGCAGCCCACAAGCTCCCACAAATATACACACGAGAGAAAGATAATATGCACACAAAAAGCCACAGAACATTCTCAGGTGCCTCTCCAAAATGCATTAATAGGCTCCTGTTAGAGGTGGGTGTTTGACAAGGTGCTCTTTTTGGGGGGGAAGTGGGGGATGACACAATAATTACAGGATTTTTGAGGCATTCAGTTGCGCAGATATTCTTCCACACAATCCAGATTGGGGCGGGGAGGAAAGCTTGTAGCTGAAACGGCTGCGTTGACTTAGGGGCAGGGACTCGGCAAACCTCTGTCAATATCGGTTTTTCTCCGTTTCTGGTTTTCCCAGCCTGTCACTATAGTGTCAGTAATCACTCAGTTCAAAGTTGGAGTTTGAACAGTTTCTTAGCAAAACCATGATCTCCACGGACTTGGTTGAGTGCCAAGGCCTAATGGGCAGAGCGTGTTCTCCTTCATGGAGAGCACGTGTTGCGGTGGGGGCCAGCAAATCACCCCTCTGGTGCTGGGCGGGATCGGATAGATGGCCACAGCTCTGATTGGGTCCTGGGTTGTTGTTGGGGAGATTTAATTGTTGCAATTTGTGATGGACAGCCCAGCGGGTATATAACCCTTGGCACGCCCTGTGATGTTCCTCTTTGCTGTGTGCAACGGATCTCCCGCCCTTCCTCTCCCTTTTATTAGGCCTCTGTGTTGACCTTGCTATGCCTGTCATGGGGTCGTCTGCTGTTGGGGCAGGGGCCTGGTAGGAATTTTTCCAGTTGGCTGATTGACTGGTGCCTTCTGGTTTTCGCCTACTGCGTAGCAATTAGTCACAACTTGTAAGGTTGGCGGTTAGGCATTGGTTATTGTGTTCGTTGGTGGAGGGGTAAAGATTGGCTGTGTCTGCCCCTCCAATGCTGCTGCTACGCGGGGAATTCCGTTAAAGGAATCCAGGGGCTCGCCATGCTTTTGTCCATATCCCCCGGTCGGGGGCCAGGGCCATGCAAGAGCCTCTGGGAGCATTTGGGGAGAGACGTTGAATCTGACCCCCGGCCTCTCTTTTTTCTCTCCCCTAAGTGTTTTCCCTGTACTGATGGTCATCAGTTCTGTCCTCAGTGGGACAGATAGTCTAAACCAATGCCTATGCAACCACTCACATATCATGTATATCAATAAAGTTGTGGCCAAAATTATGCAAAAAACAAAAAGCTAAATTACTGTCTGAGGTGTGAGTTATTTGAGGGGTGGTTTGGGGACCTCGACACGCAAAGCAGCTCATTCCCAATGGTCTTCCTCCATGGAAATCAGTTGCTGAGACCAAAAGACACCACCTCCTGACAGCCGATTATTCGGAGACTCTCCTCCGCCCTTTTCATGCCTCTTCTGGTTCTGGGAGACAAGTGGGGGAGGGGAGCTTGTCACAGCAGGAGGGGGAGAAACCTGTGTCTCTTCACATACTCATCTCTGCTACTTGGCCTCCCTCCTCTCCTGCCTCTGATTCTGGACTTTCTCTGCCACAGACTGCCCCCGCTCACTAAGCCCTGTTACCTCTTCAGCCTCAAACACCTCCACCTCCCAGTCTTCTCCTAGGGAGTCTTCTACTCCAATGCTCCGCAATGCAAGTAACTTATTACTTAGTTCCAAGTATTACACACAAAGGTCAAACTCTTAAATAATTTCCAATAGCTTCTTGTCTGTTTGGAGGCAGCAATGGATACCAGAGACAAATAATTTTGGGGGGTGGGGTAGGGGGGAGAAGCATTGACAAAAACACATTGCCCAAAGTCCTATCTCACTTCTTTAAAAAATAGTGTTATGGAAAATATCTCCCACCCCGTCAACGTCCTCCATTTGGATTTACACAGGATAATTCTGATTTATATATTTAACCTACGGTTTATGAAACAGCTGTATGGGTTTTAACAAACTCTTCTCTATTCTATGATTCTGTGGTTTTACCGTATTTTTCGCTCCATAAGACACACTTTTTTCCTCCTAAAAAGTAAGGGGAGATGTCTGTGCGTCTTATGGAGCGAATGTGTGGTCCCTGGAGCTGAACTGCCCAGGGGCAAAAGCAGATCGTGCTTTTTTAAAAAAGAGAGAGAGAGAGAGAAGGGGGTGTTGAAAGGAAGCCCGCTGAGCAGCTGCTCAGCAAACGATTGGGGAGAGAGATAAGGGAGAGAGATTCCAGCCCTGCCCCCTTGCAAAGGGAGGCTGTTTCCCCAGCGACATGTGACTGGCTGATTAGATTATCTGTCTGGAAACTGTAGAAATTGCTTCCTGAAGCTGCAGAACTGTGAGTTAAACCCCATAAAACAGGATTTTTTTCCCTTTGCAAAGTAAGCTCAACAACTTTGAGCTGATCCTCAAAAAATGGGGCTTTTCCTCTCTAAAAACTAGGTGCGTCCTATGGTCAAGTGCGCCTTATAGAGTGAAAAATACGGTAATTGGAGATCCCGGGGCTAGAACCTGGGAGTTGAAACCGACGTTGCTTGCAACACTCCAGCAGCCCTTTTGGTTTTGCAGAACGCCTACAAGCCACAAGTGCTGGCAGAGGGGAGGAGAAGGCAGGAACTCGGCGCAATCTGCTGGCAACAATTTGGCCTCTAGTTCAGGGAGCCAGAAATAACTCAGAGGCCAATCTGTGCATGTGTGCATACACGGTGCAACTCTTCCTTCCTGCCACATTGGAAATGGACACATCGTCCGCTGGACGAAAGCAGCACAGGACACAGTCCTGGCCCATGACTATCCCACTTCGGACTACACGTGGGGAGATTCTGACAGGGAATGACCATGGGTCCGTGGTCGACCATCTGCTTTGAGTACAGAAGGTCCTGGGTTCAATCCCAGCCTCCCTGGATGGAGCTGGGAGAGAACCTTTTCTGAAACCCTGAGAACTGCTGCCAGTCAGTGTAGACCAGGCATGTCCAACAGGCAGATCGCAATCTGCTGGTAGATCGCGGGGTGTTCCTGGTAGATCCTGGTTGATCTCTGGCCCCTCAGCGATCTCCTTACAAATGACCATTCCCCACATCAAATGGGGTGCGCATTTTGCGTGGTCGCGCGTAGCCTCCTGGGATCATGGTACAGCCCCTGGCAGTTGGGTCTGGCACCACCTTCCCAATCCCGGCTGGGGAGGTGTTGCCGGGGGGATTGGCCAGGTAGAAGGAGGGAATATACAGTACACACAATAGATGTTGAGTCATACCTGGGAAGCGACTGTTGGCTTCAGAGCTTCCCCACCCACCACTCCCTCAATTAACGTTTAATTTGCAGGTTAACCTTTTCTTTTCCTCAGGCACGCAGGCGCTGCTACGTCAAGGTCGCTGTTAAAGGGCCGGAAAGGACTTTCCCTGCATTGGCAGGTTTCGCCTTTCCCGTAGCAATTCGTCACAACTTTGGCGGTTGCAGGCCTTGGGCGGAATCCTTTAGTCATCTACCTAAAATGGGGGGGGCGTGGGGCGGCGACCCCCGCCCCCATTGCGGTGGCGATATCAGGGTTCCCGTTAAAGGGGTCCTAGGGGGAGGCATTGGCCATACGCCCAGAGGTCGTCATTGCCCCTCCCTCTCCAGCGGCGGCGAACAGGGGGGCGGGCTATCTGCTTGAACATATGTTCTCCA
Organism: Darevskia mixta; assembly: GCA_034641385.1. NCBI lineage: Eukaryota > Metazoa > Chordata > Lepidosauria > Squamata > Lacertidae > Darevskia > Darevskia mixta. The sequence goes on from JAWWNH010000050.1 coordinate 647,263, forward strand.
GAGCTAGCCCACTCCCCACACATGCTGGATAACCCTGAAACTACCCGGAACCCCGACTGGGGGGCTGGGAAGGATAAACGCCCAATGCCTGTGCCAAGGTCTTCCTACATCTGAATCTTAATAAAGTTGTGGCCAATTTAATCCCATAGAACGTTGTCCCGTGTCGTTATTTCCCTCAGGGGCTGCCCGGGGTTTGGGGGGACTCCGCCTGACCGCGCAAAAAGCAAAACAACAACAACCCCCAACTCAACCACTTTGGCCAGGGGAAAGTACTGTAGCTTAAACTTCTCCCCGAGGCGATAGTTTTCTATATACAAGGAGCGAGCTGTACAGAAATGCCGTCCATTCAGCCGCTGAAACAAACAGCAGAATCGTTGAATTGTAGAGGTGGAAGGCACCCTGAGCATCATCTAGTCCAGTGGTGGCTAACCTTGACACTCCAGATGTTTTGGGACTACAACTCCCATCATCCCTGACCACTGATCCTGTTAGCTAGGGATGATGGGAGTTGTAGTTCCAAAACATCTGGAGTGTCAAGGTTAGCCATCACTGATCTAGTCCAACCCCCTGCAATGCAGGAATATTCAGCTGTCCCATACGGGGATCGAACCTGCAACCTTAGTGTCATCAGCGCCATGCTCTAACCAACTGAGCTAAAAGCCGACCAGACTAATTTGTACTTTCTGAAGCAATACACAAGCCGAAACGCAGCCATCCTTTGATATGCTGACTTTTCCATTTACGGTGAAGAGCAGCCTACCTAGATTGAAAACAATAGAGGAATACATTCTAAAGGCTCAAGACGTCTCACGTTATCAAACACGGAAAGACCAACTGAACAGCAAAACAGATTAAAAGTTCATCCAATTCAAGCAAATTTAAAGAGAAAAGGTGCAGCACCTCCTAGAACTTCCTATAAATACCAGGGAGCATAGAAACCACAACACAACAGCAGATCACCAGGTCAAACCTCTGTCGGGGGGGGGGGAACGCTCTTCATCAGATTGCACTTACTCTTCTTTTCGAGGAATCTGATTTCTGCAAATTGCAATTTAAACTGACGTGATCTGCAGCTCCCAGAATAATATCCACATCGGTGCATAATTATCCTTTGGATTCCAAACTTCTATTTGGTTACAACTGTTATTTTATAGTACAGAGCAACAGGGGCAGCGAGAATCACTAGAGAAGTGATGGCTGTCTTTACGGTTTCCCCCATCACAGTTTTTTATATAGCACACACACATTGTGATTTGTGACATATCACCATGTCAAATATTATGAAAAGATGTGGATTTCAAACTGATTTTGGCTATAACAGCAACCGTTTCGAGTTCCTACCCACCGGAGCAGGAGAAAGCAAGCTTGCTCCCTCTTCCATGTGACAGCCCTTGAGATATTTGAAGATGGCTATCATATCCCCTCTCAGTCTCATCTTTCCAAGGCTAAACATACCCAGCTCCCTCGACTGCTTGTGGGCTTTCCATAGACTTCTGGTTGGCCACGGTGAGAACCGGATGCTGGATGGGGTTGTCTAATCCAGCAGAGCCCTTCCTATGTTCTTACGAATGAGCGGATGTGAAATTGATTCAGACCGGAAATAGACTGATCCTAGAGCTTGCCGACCAGAAGGTCGGCGGTTCGAATCCCCGCGACGGGGTGAGCTGTGGGAAGGCGGAGACCTTCTGTTTCTGCAACTGCTTCATAAGGGCCAGACCTGCTGGAGATGAGTTGCTGTGCTCATTAGGCCTGACACTCCTGTTTTTGCTAATACAGAGTTAACACAAACTTGCACGGTGCGATTTACTTCTGGCTCGCTCCTCTCATTGATGGGGGGGGAGGGGAAGTGGTTTGCGAAAAAAGATAAAACGATAATATCATCACTTTTTAAAAAATCTACAGTCAAAATCCAAGACATACAAAAAGTAAAAACTGCAATAGGAGAGACTAAAACAAATCAGAACTAATGCAAACTGTTATATAAGAAAAAACTGCTCCTTTTCATAGAATCATAGAATCCTAGAGTTGAAGGAGACCACAAGGGCCATCCAGTCCAACCCCCTGCCAAGCAGGAAACACCATCAAAGCATTCTTGACAGGTGGCTGTCAAGCCTCTGCTTAAAGACCTCCAAAGAAGGAGACTCCACCACACTCCTTGGCAGCAAATTCCACTGTCGAACAGCTCTTACTGTCAGGAAGTTCTTCCTAATGTTTAGGTGGAATCTTCTTTCTTGTAGTTTGAATCCATTGCTCCGTGTCCTCTTCTCAGGAGCAGCAGAAAACAACTTTACTCCCTCCTCTATATGACATCCTTTTGTATATTTGAACATGGCTATCATATCACCCCTTAACCTTCTCTTCTCCAGGCTAAACATACCCAGCTCCCTAAGCTGTTCCTCATAAGGCATCGTTTCCAGGCCTTTGACCATTTTGGTTGCCCTCCTCTGGACACGTTCCAGCTTGTCAGTATCCTTCTTGAACTGTGGTGCCCAGAATTGGACACAATATTCCAGGTGAGGTCTGACCAAAGCGGAATACAGTGGTACTATTACTTCCCTTGATCTAGATGCTATACTCCTATTGATGCAGCCCAGAATTGCATTGGCTTTTTTAGCTGCTGCATCACACTGTTGACTCATGTCAAGTTTGTGGTCTACCAAGACTCCTAGATCCTTTTCACATGTACTGCTCTCAAGCCAGGTGTCACCCATCCTGTATTTGTGCCTTTCATTTTTTTTGCCCAAGTGCAGTAATTTTTTTCCCTTATCCAAGAGCCCGTATAGAGTCCTTAAGTGGATTCCCTATCAGTGGGAGAAAAAAACAGAGGCTAACCAGAGTATATTGAGAAGCAAAGTGGCTAGTAAGCCTGATCTTTATTAAACTGTTGCAACAGGGTCCTCACCACACGCAGGAGGGAGGAGAACCCTGAACAATGGTGCACAAACCCTTATGTAGACTTTTAAATTCCCCACCCTGTAGCCCAAGACCACCCCCCAAAAAGCATCATATATACATCACAGAAGGAGGCGGTCTCCAGCAGAAATCCTGATTGCCAGAATATCTGTTAATAGTCACTGAAGAAGTGTGCATGCACACGAAAGCTCATACCAACAACAAACTTAGTTGGTCTCTAAGGTGCTACTGGAAGGAATTTTTTTATTTTGTAGCCACTGGTTGCTTTACCTGGGCAGCCTGGCCATTCTTTTGTGATGGTTAATACTTTTAGTTCCTGAATCCAGGTCACAGGCTCACCCTGTTCATACACAAATATACCCTTAAGACAGGATTTGTAAGCAAAAAGACAAAGGGAAGCCCTGTCCCATTTCCTCCCTCCTTGCAGAGAAATAAATTGAGGTCAATTTGAGAAAATCAAAATGGCTTCAGGATTGCTCTCCCGTACTATTTCAGACTATGTGGTTTATATACTTATGTATGTGTTTGCCTTGTACATTTATGAACGTTTCATTTCTATCTGGGACCTGAGAATTCTTATAACAAAGCTTTCAAAGCAACTGGGCAGGCTGGCCTGAATAAGAACGTGTCCAGCAGCTTCACAAATGACAAGGCAGAAAATTGTGTAGCCTTTGCCTGAATGTGGCTTGAGGGTGGGCTGAGAGCCAGCTAGCAAGAGGCCATATCACGTGGTTGGCTCTCAGTTCTCCTGGCCAGAGTCTGTCCCGTCAGGTGCCACCCGCCTTGAGGAACTGGAGTAACTCAATATCCCCATGTGGTACACGGTAACCTTTGAAAGTTTGCCACGGCGAGACTGGGAGATCCTCAAAGGCTGCTAAATGCAGCCTTCCTGAGGGGAAGTTTTGTGTTTTCTTTTTCTTTTTTTTAATGTCATTTTTTATTGGTTTTATACAAATACAATAATAATAATTCACATATTTTCTTCACTTCTTATACCTTTTTGGCTTTTGTAGCCGTGACTTCCTTCAAACCTTCCACATGACTTTCTAGTATCCATACCTTATATTTCTTATGTCAATCATTGTTCTATTATATCTCTCGCTAAATTAATCACTGTAAGTTCATATTAACAACGATATTTCTTCCTTGATCTACAAAGCTTCTTGCAGTCCTGGAAGTTTTGTGTTTTCTTCCCTGCCCCACCCCCGAAGTCTTTACCATATTTCCCCCTTCCTTCCTTGGGATGGGAGGTGGGGAAGGGAGGTCATATTCAGCCACGGCATTCACTGTGTAGTGGCACAGAGTTCGCAGGGGCAAAGCCCTTCCCTCCCCTCCCTGGTCACCCTGTGACTGCCCCCCTCTGCCCTCCTCTGCTACCTTCCTCTCCAGGGAATCTGTGACTGAACCTGCATGGAGCTAACTTATTTTCTGCCTCTTTCATGCCTCTTCTGTTTTTTGGCAGACCTGCGAGAAGGGAGCTTGTCACAGCAGGAGGGGGAGAAACCCGCGACTCTTCACAAGCCTAACCGATCTCTGCCTCTTGGCCCCCCTCCTCTCCTGCTTCAGCTTCTGCCTCTGAGTCTGGACTTCTCTCTGCCACAGACTCTCCCAGCTCACTGAGGTAGAATCTACACAGATATATTAAAAAAATGCTTTAAAAAAAAAACATTTTGAAAAAGGCATTGAATTTGCCATAGCTCGCTGTCGCCATCTTTTGTCACATTTGTATATTGCACTTAAAACTTTTTATTTTCAGCTGTATAGCTGAGTCCTAAGCCTTGTTATAGGGACGCGGGTGGCGCTGTGGTCTAAACCACTGAGCCTAGGGCTTGCCGATCAGAAGGTTGGCGGTTCGAATCCCCGTGACGGGGTGAGCTCCCATTGTTTGGTCCCTGCTCCTGCCAACCTAGCAGGTCGAAAGCACAAAGTGCAAGTAGATAAATAGGTACCGCTCCGGCGGGAAGGTAAACGGCGTTTCCGTGCGCTGCTCTGGTTCGCCAGAAGTGACTTAGACATGCTGGCCACATGACCCGGAAGCTGTCTGTGGACAAACGCCGGCTTCCTTGGCCTATAGAGTGAGATGAGCACCGCAACCCCAGAGTCGTCCGCAACTGAAGCTAATGGTCAGGGGTACCTTTACCTTTACCTTTAAGCCTTGTTATCTCTTCAGCTTCCAACACCTCCTTGCCCCAGTCTGTTCACTCTTCTCCCTCTTACCATTCATGGTCATCCCACCACAACCCCCGGGGCTCTGAGGCTTTCTTCATCCCACTGTTCCTCTGCAACAACTTTGACCTGAACCCAAAAAAAGGGGGTAGATCACTGCCAGTTTTTAACTCTGTAAGTAGATCACAGTCTCTTGGGAGTTGGCCACCCCTGGAATAGCTCATTCAACCCATTCAGGAAGTACGGTAATTGTCTCTTTAGGTTTTATTTCCCCTTAGAGCCAGTGTGGTGTAGTGGTTAAGAGCGGTAGACTCATAATCTGGTGAACCAGGTTCGCGTCTCCGCTCCTCCACATGCAGTTGCTGGGTGACCTTGGGCTAGTCACACTTCTCTGAAGTCTCTCAGCCCCATTCACCTCACAGAGTGTTTGTTGTGGGGGAGGAAGGGAAAGGAGAATGTTAGCCACTTTGAGACTCCTTCGGGTAGTAATAAAGCGGGATATCAAATCCAAACTCTTCTTCTTCTAAGTGTGGAGGCAGAGGGGCAGCTGTGAGTCCATAAATGGTGGCTGAAGAGAACTCTGTGGGGAAACTGGCACACAGAGAGACCTTCTTTCCCCTGCCAGGCTTTCCCTTAACCCTCCTGCCTCCAAGTTATTTACTATAGACATGTTCCCTCCTTTACCTTCCTGTCCCCTCCCTCTTCCCCCACCCCTACCTTTAGACTTTGGGAAGTAGGCAATGAAGACAGCATGATGGTGACTGACTAGTGCAAATATAGTGTAGAGAGATAAGCAATGAGGCTCACACCTGAACTTCAGGAATAGAAATAGAACACCAGAACGAATGAGAATAATAATAAAAAAAACCCTTCAACAAAAAAGCTCATGCCACAAATCACTTCAGATTGCATCAACTTCAAACTGCTAGCAAAATTAAACTTTATTATCTTCTTATTCACATACAGTGATTCCAGAACCTTGCAAAGCAGACAAATACACAAACAGATGTCTGCCAGCCTGCAACACGCTTACCCAGGAATAAGCTGTGTTGACCTCAGTAGGGTCTACTATTGAGTAGAGATGGAAGAGAAATCAATTGTAAATGGATTTATACACATATTCCATCTCAGCCAAGCTTTGCCCACATCAAACCATCTTTTGCATCATCTGCCTGCTTATATCCAAGCAGCTCATGACTAGGGACACACATAATACACACGGAAGAGTCACACCCATGCTGCCCTATAGTTCTACATTTTACAAGTAATAAAATACCGAACTGTATTTTTATACAGTTATGTGCATTGTTGTAAGTACCTGATCACCTACTGGTTACTTTAGGAAACCTGGAATCTATATTCATATGTGTATAATATCACAGATAATAACGCATACCATATGCTAGAATCGTTCATATTTTTTAGCAGAACCGGGGGTTGGGGGAATAACTTGCTTGTCAGTGAGATCAAGGAGCGAAATGAGAATTTTAAGAAAATATGTGCAGTGAAGCTCAGCATCGACATGTTCAGACAAAATCCATCCCTACTTCTGAGCAGACATGTATGGGAAGGCACTGCAAAGCAGCTTCAGTTCTCCCCAAAGTCCTCTCACCTTTCCTCCCTGTCTCTCTCTCCAGTTGAGCATGCTTCTCCTAAGTGTTCTCCAATTCACTACGGTATTTCAGCAGCCTTAACAACAACCCTGTAAGGTAAAGGTAAAGGGACCCCTGACCGTTAGGTCCAGTTGCAGACGACTCTGGGGTTGCGGCGCTCATCTCACTCTATAGGCCGAAGGAGCTGGCGTACAGCTTCCGGGTCATGTGGCCAGCAGGACTAAATAAGTCCATTACCTGCATATAGATGATTAGAAATCACCCCATGGGGGCTGTGTGATGACAGCATTACGTTTTTATGTATATAGGGAGATACATGGAAATGTAGGGCAAAGGTGTTGTGCTGAGCAAGGTTTCAGAGCCCCAAATCTGCTTTATTTCATCTTTTTAACCACAGAGTCTTTTAAGTAGATGGGGCAGCTGACCTGGGGTTGAGTTGGTGCCTTCCTAAAGCTGTAGAGTGAAGCTCTTGGCAGAGGTGAGATTCGAATTCAAGTCCTAATTTAGTCTGCAAACCAAGGGGCTCACAAAACTCAACTATCAAATACAGGCAACAATATATATATTTTAAAGAATGTGCAGGATCCCACCTTTCCCTTGTTGACAGACTTGCCAACTTTTTTTTTTTTAACCAACCTCTGCTCTTGTGCAGCTTGATCTGCAAACATTGGCAATTGATTGATATTTGCCTCTGTCCTGTGAACAGCTTTGCCTGCTGGCTTCTGGAGAAGGAGAGGCTGCTAAAGGCACAACAGTGATTTGCCACTGAGGCAGTGAGAGATTTCACTTTCTTGGGTTCCATGATCACTGCAGATGGTGACAGCAGTCACGAAATTAGAAGACGCCTGCTTCTTGGGAGAAAAGCAATGACAAACCTAGACAGCATCTTAAAAAGCAAAGACATCACCTTGCCAACAAAGGTCCGTATAGTTAAAGCTATGGTTTTCCCAGTAGTAATGTACGGAAGTGAGAGCTGGACCATAAAGAAGGCTGATCGCCGAAGAATTGATGCTTTTGAATTATGGTGCTGGAGGAGACTCTTGAGAGTCCCATGGACTGCAAGAAGATCAAACCTATCCATTCTTAAAGAAATCAGTCCTGAGTGCTCACTAGAAGGACAGATCCTGAAGCTGAGGCTCCAATACTTTGGCCACCTCATGAGAAGAGAAGACTCCCTGGAAAAGACCCTGATGTTGGGAAAGATGGAGGGCACAAGGAGAAGGGGACGACAGAGGATGAGATGGTTGGACAGTGTTCTCGAAGCTACTAACATGAGTTTGGCCAAACTGCGAGAGGCAGTGAAGGATAGGCGTGCCTGGCGTGCTCTGGTCCATGGGGTCACAAAGAGTCGGACACGACTGAACGACTGAACAACAACAATTGCAACTATCTCCCAAACCGAGCAGCTGCTATCCTACTGGATTTCATTTTAGGAAATCTCAAGTTCAAATCTCTGCCAGTCCTGACATGTGATGGGTGAACTCAGGCTGCCTACTCTGAGCTTAACCTACCTGCCAAGGGTACTGTAAGATTAAATTCTAGTCTTGTGTGACAATCCTCCTTCCCCAAAAGTTCAGACCTTTTGCAGTAAGACGAGTGATGAGAAAAGGCAGCGGAACGTGTGGGGTGGAGTAATTTAATTTCCCCCCTCCCCAATATAATTTTTATTGAATTTCCAATTTTTTACAAATTAACCTCAGATTAAATAGTTACATTGTTTCATGTCTTCCCACCCACACTTCCGCAGTCTTTTCATTCAAACTCTCTTCTACTGCGTTATAGATCAAATTCTCGTGCATTACCAAAATCCCTCTAATACTTTATCATTTTCCTTTCGCTGCTCCTATCTCGAATCCTGTCCGCGATTTCGTTTGTTTCATGCTTTTCTAAATAGTCCAAAAAAGGCCTCCATTGTTCTATAAAAAGTTCATCATTTTGATCTCTTAATATTGCCGTCAGCTTTGCCATTTCTGCATAGTCCATAACTTTCAAAAGCCATCTCTCCTTTGGGGTGGAGTAATTTAACACCTGCTTGGTTCAACGTTGCATACCGTTCCCGCAAACAAATCATAATGAAGGTTCAATAAATTAACCAATGCCATTTAATCTCCCTGCAAACAAATCAGAATGAATATTGAGCAAACAGGTCATGTAGACACACCCTTGGAATGATATTTTAACCCCTGCATCTTAATAAAATTGCTAGAAAAGCAAACATTCAGTTTTAAAAGGCAATGGGCTTTAGGACCCATACCTATTTTAATGTATTTTGATATTTGTTGGAAGCCGCCCAGAGTGGCTGGGGAGACCCGGCCAGATGGGCAGGGTACAAATAATAAATTATTATTATTATTAGAACTGGTCAAAGGCATTTTGCTGCCCGAAGTAAAGGAGAAGCTGGCATCTTTCCTGTTGGGAGAAGCTGTCCATCTGTCTCAGTGTTGTCTACAGCAGTGTTCTTCGATCTAGGGTCCTGAGATGCTGTTGGACTACAGCTCCCAGCATCCATCACCATTGGCTAAGATGACCGGGGGTGATGGGAGTTGTAGTCTAAGAACACCTGGAGACCCAAGGCTGAAGAATACTGGTCCACACCAAGGATAGACAACACAGTAGCTTCCAGATGTTGCGGACTCCCACCAGCTAGCCACAGTCAGCATGGCCAGTGGTCAAGGATGATGGGAGCTGTAGTCCAATAGCATCTGGAGGGCCACAGCTTCCCCATCCCTGGTGTAGACAATACTGAGCTGGAGAGACCAATGGTTTGATGTGCTAACTTATTTTGCTAGCTCCTCCAGAGGATAGCAGTGCCTTGTATAAGGGAGAACATCTTTCAGAGCTCATGGGCATCTTTCAGTGCCCATGGGCTTAGAAAGGTAGTGTGGCTAGTTTTGCAGCTGGATTCAAATCCCCACTGAGCTCTGAAGCACACTGGGTGATCTTGGACCAATCCCTTGGGCAGCCTCTTCCCTCCATTGCTCAGGTGTGGTATAGTAACAGTTCAGGCTGGAACCTGGGAGACCAGGATACAAATGCCCACTTGGCCATGAAGCTCTTGCCAGGCAACTTGGGGCCAGCAATGGTCATTCAGTCTAGCCCAGGGGTCAGCAAACTTTTTCAGCAGGGGGCCGGTCCACTATCCCTCAGACCTTGTGGGGGGCCGGACTATATTTTGAAAAAAAAATATGAACGAATTCCTATGCCCCACAAATAACCCAGAGATGCATTTTAAATAAAAGGACACATTCTACTCATGTAAAAACATGCTGATTCCCGGACCGTCCGTGGGCCGGATTTAGAAGACGATTGGGCCGCATCTGGCCCCGGGCCTTAGTTTGGGGACCCCTGGTCTAGCCCATTTCACAGGGTGAACGTGAGGATAACTTTACCTGTAGTTTCTCAGAGGATGGGCAAGACATGTGAGCATGATTATTAATAATTAGATGGAGGGGTTCCAACTTCCTGGGAGAGGGAAATATTAGTTTAGCGTCCAGGCTGCAGATTTGCTGAAGTAGCAATGGGGGGTGGGTGAGCTATTTTTATAGGATTTGACAATACCATTTTCCATGGACAATTCAAATATGTGGGCTTTGGATCTATGAAGGTATGAGCGATGTTTCTGTGCCCAGATTTCCAGTCTGAGGAGGCCATTAGCTGCCCAATCCCCGTGCACTCGGACTTTGGTTGTAACCAAACCCCCAACCTCTCGGTATGGACCATTTCCCTAAAAATTTTCAGGTCTCAATATGTGCTGGTAAATAAAGCCGCCACAGATCTTTCTAAGAACAGGTGGCAAAAAATAGATTCTTCGCTTGCACTGTTTTTACAAAGCAGGCGGCTGCCATTGGAACAAAGAAGGTTTCTAAAACACACACAGCCTCGCAGCTTTCCTGTGATCACACTCTCGGCTGCTTTAACAGGTCGGAAATCGACACTCTTAGGTGCTACTCTGCCAGTACATTTCCCTCTTGCTCCTAAAAGATGCGTGCTATTCTAGTCCGCCACACCAAGCCAGCCAGCGAGACATTAAGGTGGTAATTGAAGGCACTTTCCAAATATAATACTCGGAGGGGAAATTATCATTGCCAGCTCTTGTAGAGAGATGTTGCTATTCCTGTAGCACAATGTCTTTTTAGATGTGCGAATTTGCTTTTCCTGATTAGCGCTATAGTTTTCAGCTTGCCCAGTGGGGAAAGGAATACATTGTCAGCTCATTGCTATCGGAGATTGACAGGAAGGTGGATAAGCAAGGAGGCAACCGAGGGGGGTGGGTGGGTTGCAAGACACACAGAGGGAGATTTTGGGTTGTATTGCGTGCTAGTCCTATCCATTGAAATTCATAGGCGTAGCTAACTTAGGATCTGTTTAGAACTTCACCAGCCCGTCTATCTATCTATCTATCTATCTATCTATCTATCTATCTATCTATCATCTATCTACCTATCTACCTATCATCCATCCATCTATCTATCTATCTATCTATCTATCTATCTATCTATCTATCTATACCTACCTACCTACCTACCTACCTACCTACCTACCTACCTATCATCCATCTATCTATCTATCTATCTATATCTATCTATCTATCTATCTATCTATCTATCATCTATCTATCTATCTATCTACCTATCATCTATCTATCTATCTATCTATCTATCTATCTATCTATCTATCTATCTATCTATACCTACCTTCCTATCATCTATCTACCTACCTATCATCTATCTATCTATCTATCTATCTATCTATCTATCTGGGTTTAGTTAGAGTACCAGTTGCAAAAGTTATTTCTCTTATTCGGGATGAATGATTCATGTATATTAAGTAGGAAACTTCCCAGTTGTGTCATTGGAATTAGTAACACTTTCTCTTTTTCTTTTTGAGTTCTGGGGAAATTTATTTATTTTAATTTATTTTTTATAAATTTTTAATTAGGTTTTCACATTTTTATACACTTTAACTCTAACCAACTCAAACATTAAATTACAAGGTTCTCTGAACTTTCAGACTCCCTCCCCTCCCTCCCATAAGTTCTTATATTTAAAGTTTAAGTTTTCTGCATCTTATGCTTTATCCAACTATTGTATATCCCTAATTATCATAATCAATTTCACATTACAAATGTCAGTACAATTAGTAACACTTTCTTGTTCAGCGGGGTCAGCCACTGGTGGCTGCTGAATTAAATCTGGCCCAGTTGGTAGACCAAGAGACATTTAATCTCAGGGTCATGGGTTCGAGTCATACGTTGATGGGTTGGACTAGATGACCCTTGTGGTCCCTTTCAACTCTACGTTTCTAAGACTCTTTCCTTGCTTTTAAAGACATAAGACAAGGCAATTCATTACTCCAGAAGAAACGGGATGGGGTGGAGAGGGAGAAACATCTCTAGAAATGGAGTCTGAAAACTGGTAATTTGGTGAGAGGAAATCTAGCCCAATAGCTTCCTTCACTTCTCAAAGAGTACTGCCCCCCCCCCAAAATAAACCTTAGCTGAATTCTAACATGTTCTCACTGGGTTGCATTCAATTAAGTTCCATGTTGAGCAAAATCATTGAAATTAATGGACCTGAAGGAGTCACGCCCATTAATTTCAATAGGGCTCCTCTGGGTAGGGATAGCATTGAATAAAACCCATAATCATTTAACGTAGATGTGTTCCCTCTTCAGCACCATTGATATATGCATGTATGTATTTGCAGACTTAAAATGCATTCAGTATAATAATGAAAAATCAAATATCTTTCAAGGGATGCTTATAAAAACAGGGTTGTTGTTTTTTCTACAAAACTCTCATTTAGGAGGAGGGCTGATTCCCCCACACACACCCCAAATACAGTATGGTTTTTTCAGTATATTATTGAGTTTGTTCTGAAACTCAATAAGAATGATTTTCTAAAAGAAAACCCTCACATTTAGCACAATCTGATGCATGTTTTAGCAAATGGAAGTCCCAGTGTACTCAATGTTCATTCCTCAGAAAGTGAGTTGCAGCCCAGTCAGAGGGATGGGGTACAAATAGAATTTATTATTATTATTATTATTATTATTATTATTATTATTATTATTATTATTATAGTTCTAATGGGGGATGGGGGGGTTGGTGCCAGCCGATAGAATCAGAATCTTTGCCCTTTAAACATTTTTTATTTTTATTTTTTTTTGGTCATTCGCCAGATCTGTAAAATTGGTTCAAGTGAGTTCAGAGAGGTGAACATTCAGGATGGTGAACAGAGGCTAGCAGCACAATCCTGTGTGTACTTATTATGTACACTATGATCTATGGGGCTTACTCCCTAATAAGTAGCACTGTCACTTTTGCGATCTTGTGTGCGCACAACACACACACACACACACACACACACGAGCTTTGGGAAAGTTTCAAAGCAGATCCAGAAACGCAGAGGTCACGATCACAGACATCGCAAAGGAACTGGGGGGGGGGGGAACCCTGGTTTTGTTTTGTTTTTAAAGCAGTGCAGAGACTATAAAGGATTTACAATGCAATCTTGTACACGCCTACTCATTCAGCTTGCTGGGACTTACTCAAAGATAAATGTCCATAGGGTTGCAATGTTTAACATGGTCTAACCTAACTTTTTTCCTGCTTCTGCTCCTGTGAGTGTTTGGGGAACCGCTCCCTCCTCCTGCCAAGTCCACCTGGCCTGGGGGGGCGGGGCCAGCACTCACCCCTACATCTTAAGAGCCTGCGGAGAGACCTCGGGGACATTTTTCCTGCTTCTGCTCCTGTGAGTGTTTGGGGAACCGCTCCCTCCTCCTGCCAAGTCCACCTGGCCTGGGGGGGCGGGGCCAGCACTCACCTCTACATCTTAAGAGCCTGCGGAGAGACCTCGGGGACACTTTTCCTGCTTCTGCTCCTGTGAGTGTTTGGGGAACCGCTCCCTCCTCCTGCCAAGTCCACCTGGCCTGGGGGGGCGGGGCCAGCACTCACCCCTACATCTTAAGAGCCTGCGGAGAGACCTCGGGGACACTTTTCCTGCTTCTGCTCCTGTGAGTGTTTGGGGAACCGCTCCCTCCTCCTGCCAAGTCCACCTGGCCTGGGGGGGGCGGGGCCAGCACTCACCTCTACATCTTAAGAGCCTGCGGAGAGACCTCGGGGACACTTTTCCTGCTTCTGCTCCTGTGAGTGTTTGGGGAATCGCTCCCTCCTCCGGCCAAGTCCACCTGGCCTGGGGGGGGGGGCCAGCACTCACCTCTACATCTTAAGAGCCTGCGGAGAGACCTCGGGGACACTTTTCCTGCTTCTGCTCCTGTGAGTGTTTGGGGAACCGCTCCCTCCTCCTGCCAAGTCCACCTGGCCTGGGGGGGCGGGGCCAGCACTCACCCCTACATCTTAAGAGCCTGCGGAGAGACCTCGGGGACACTTTTCCTGCTTCTGCTCCTGTGAGTGTTTGGGGAACCGCTCCCTCCTCCTGCCAAGTCCACCTGGCCTGGAGGGGCGGGGCCAGCACTCACACATACTTGCTTTCTGCAACAAGTGGGGAAAATGGTTTTTAAATGTCTTGAGTGTTTGCACCTTGAATGGTGGTTTTTTATGATATTGTTTATCATTATTTTTCTGTTTGGGGTGGGGCAAATGTTTGTAGGGGCGGGGGGTAGTTTAATTTTACCATAATTGTTTCTTGTTGTTGTTGTTGTTGTTGTTGTTTTTTTTTTTTTTTTTTTTTTTTTTTTGTTCTATTCTTTTATTAAGTTACTGTATAGTTTGTATTTTGTATTTGTATTTTAAGGGGATAGGGTCAGGGCTGCCGGGGAGTGGGCCTCAGCCAAACAGAATGGCTGGGGCAGGTTCCACAGGGGGGGATGGATTGGGACACCCGATCTCAGTGATCACGGGCAGGAGGAGGAGTTACGCTAAGGCCAGACCATGTCATTACCGAGGAGGCAGGCTTAGTCGTTGTTTGAGGACTATCCCTGCCTCCAGGTCTGGCCCTGACCGGATGGGTACTGGAATCAACAAGGGATACCCACATGACCTGAAAGTGTTGCTGTGTAATGCCAGGTCAATGATGAACAAAACCACTGCCATCCACGATCTGATTGTGGATGGAGGATTTGACCTGGCATGTGTGACAGAGACTTGGTTGGATGAGGCAGATGGGCCAGTCCTTGCCGCTGCTTGTCCACCAGGTTTCTCTTACGCACAACAACCCAGGCCATCTGGGCGGGGAGGGGGGGTTGCAGTGATTTTTAGGAAGTCATTAGTTTGCACCAGGCGTCCTATTGGGAAGACCCAGTTCTCTGAGTGCATGTTCTGGAAGTTGGGCAATAGGGGCAGTACAGGATTCCTTTTGGTGTACCGACCTCCCCGCTGCACCAAGGATTCCCTGCCCGAGCTGCTTCAGGTCGTGGCGGATGTGCTCCTGGAGACACCTAGTTTGGTTGTCTTAGGGGATTTTAACATTCATGCCGACACGACCTTACAAGGGGCCGCTCGGGACTTCGTGGAAAGCATGGCCTCCATGGGGCTGTCCCTGAATAAGTTTGGCCCAACTCATAGCCGCGGACATGCCTTAGACCTGGTGTTTACCTCTATGGATGTTGGTGATCTGACACTAAGTAAAAGCGAAACAAAAGAAGTGCCATGGTCAGATCACTTCCTGGTGCAGCTGGACTTCTCCGCGACCCTTCCCCTCTGCCGGGAGGTGGGACCGATTCAGATGGTCCGCCCCCGCCACTTAATGGATCCAATTGGCTTCCAGAGAGTGGTAGGGGATGCTTTATCCCATGTTGATGGCCTTTCAGCTGATTCCCTAGTGGCCCGCTGGAATGTGGAGCTAACCAGGGCTATTGACTGTCTGGCTCCGAAGCGCCCTCTCCGATTGCATGGAGCCCGGACAGCCCCGTGGTTCTCCCCGGAGCTGAGGGCGATGAAACAGTCGTTGAGACGGCTAGAGCGCCGGTGGCGTAAAACTCATTCCGAATCAGACCGGACACGGGCTAGAGCTCAACTTCGAGCCTACCAAGTGGCAATGGCGACGGCGAAGAGGACCTTCTTCACCGCTTCTATTGCATCTGCAGAAAACAGCAGCAGGAGACTCTTCCAGGTGGTTCGAAATTTATCAGAACCACCGCCGTCATCGGGGTCTGGTAGGGACCCAGAGATCTCCTGCAATGCTTTTGCAAAGTTTTTTGCAGATAAAGTCGCTCAGATTCGGGAAGAGGTAGACTCCACCGTGGGAGCAGGGCCGGGGCGGGAGACTGCTAGAGTCCTGTCTAGTCTAGTTGTGTGGGATCAATTCCAATCTGTTACCTCCGAGGATGTGGACAGGCTGCTTGGACGAGTGAAACCAACCACCTGTCTCCTTGATCCTTGCCCATCCTGGCTTATAAAAGCTAGCCGGGAAGGGCTGGGCGATGGGCTTTGCGGGGTGGTGAATGCTTCTCTTTGCGAGGGAGCCTTCCCAGACCCGCTAAAAGAGGCGGTTATTAAACCGCTTCTTAAAAAACCATCTTTGGATGCGGCCATTATGGCCAACTATCGCCCAGTCTCAAATCTTCCATTCTTGGGCAAGGTGATTGAGCGAGTGGTTGCTGAACAACTCCAGGCACGCCTGGAAGAAGCGGACCATTTGGATCCCTTCCAATCGGGATTCAGACCTCATCATGGGACTGAAACTGCCTTGGTCGCACTGGTCGATGATCTCCGGCGGGCTAGGGACAAAGGTGAGAGCTGTTTCCTAGTTCTGCTGGATCTCTCAGCGGCCTTTGACACCATTGACCATAACATCCTTCTGGACCGTCTAGAGGGTTTGGGAGCTGGGGGCACTGTTATACAGTGGTTCCGCTCCTTCCTTCTGGGCCGTGTTCAGAAAGTGGTGGTGGGGGATGAGTGCTCAGACCCCTGGGCCCTCACTTGTGGGGTACCTCAGGGTTCTGTCCTCTCCCCCATGCTTTTTAACATCTATATGCAGCCGCTGGGAGAGATCATCAGGGGGTTTGGACTGGGTGTTCATCAGTATGCGGATGATACCCAGCTCTACCTCTCTTTCAAATCAGAACCAGCGAAGGCGGTGAAGGTCCTGTGTGAGTGTCTGGAGGCGGTTGGAGGATGGATGGCGGCTAACAGATTGGGGTTGAATCCTGACAAGACAGAAGTGCTGTTTTTGGGGGACAGGAGGCGGGCGGGTGTGGAGGACTCCCTGGTCCTGAGTGGGGTAACTGTGCCCCTGAAGGACCAGGTGCGCAGCCTGGGAGTCACTTTGGACTCACAGCTGTCCATGGAGGCGCAGGTTAATTCTGTATCCAGGACAGCTGTCTACCAGCTCCATCTGGTACGCAGGCTGAGACCCTACCTGCCCGCAGACTGTCTCGCCAGAGTGGTGCATGCTCTAGTTATCTCCCGCTTGGACTACTGCAATGCGCTCTACGTGGGGCTACCTTTGAAGGTGACCCGGAAACTGCAATTAATCCAGAATGCGGCAGCTAGACTGGTGACTGGGAGTGGCCGCCGGGACCACATAACACCGGTCCTGAGAGATCTACATTGGCTCCCAGTACGTTTCCGAGCACAATTCAAAGTGTTGGTGCTGACCTTTAAAGCCCTAAACGGCTTCGGTCCTGTATACCTGAAGGAGCGTCTCCACCCCCACCATTCAGCCCGGACACTGAGGTCCAGCGCCGAGGGCCTTCTGGCGGTTCCCTCACTGCGAGAAGCAAAGCTACAGGGAACCAGGCAGAGGGCCTTCTCGGTAGTTGCGCCCGCCCTGTGGAACGCCCTCCCATCAGAGGTCAAAGTGATTAATAACTATCTAACATTTAGGAAATACCTGAAGGCAGCCCTGTTTAGGGAAGTTTTTAATCTGTAATATGTTAATGTATTGTTTTGTTTTGTTTTTAATATTGCTGGAAGCCGCCCAGAGTGGCTGGGGAGACCCAGCCAGATGGGCGGGGTACAAATAATAAATTATTATTATTATTATTATTATTAGACGGTTAAAAACAGCAAGTGTTTTAAAAGGCTATTTCTGTCCCCCAATTATTTTAGTGCAGAGCGTATATCACCAATGTAAATGATCTCTCAGGCCAGAGGGCCAGAGGAACATGGCTATGTGAAAACCTCTGCTGCTTTTTTCTTTTTCTACTTTCCCCCTTATTTTCCTGCACTCTTTTAATCTAGATCCTGCCTTGCTCCAGATCTTCCCTCTTTCGGAATATTGAACTCTGCACTGTTCGGAGCACCCTCCAAAATATGCACCTGTCTGTAAATTTAGAGCACCACGCCCTCTTAAAGCAGTTGCCTAGAGGTCTGTCTTTATCATCACCTTTACCTTTGCATTTGACAGGTAAGGTATTTTGTTTTGTGGGGAAACACTTCTTTCGTTGAATCTATACTGTCCCGTTTTGCTTGGATTGGATGAGCTCATTTTGGCTATGTTTGCAACATCCATTGAAAGCAAATTCCCTCCCACCCAAGAACCCTAGGAATAGCAGCCTGCTAAGGGTGCTGGTAATTGTACCTCTTAGGGGTAAACTACAGTTCCCAATATTTATTTTTTGGGGGGGGTGGGGTTTTTCCATATATGTGACACTGCCTTTATCACTGTTTACTTGTTTTTATAATTGCATGATGACATTATCAGAATGCACCCTGGGACATTACGGTGAAGGGCATTCAAGAAACCATACAAATAAAAATAACAATTGCTCTTTTTATTACTATTAGTTTAGTAGCTCGGTTCTTTGCAGGTTTACTCAGAAGCCCCCCTGTGCCTAGAGGGCTTTGCCCCCTAGATAAGTGCCTGTTTCAGGTGGCAATGGATCTGGCCTCAGCACAGGGGGCAAAAAGGTCAACCGCAGTTCATCAACGGACCACTGGCTGGTGGCCTCTGCTGGATCACACGCCTATATCTACAGGTTACTGGGATCCTGGCAAAGAACAGCGAACTGGGTAGGTCTCAGCTGGTTCCAGCAAGCCATTGACTTTTGCTGCTTAAGCAAAGAGTATACACGCTGAGGATCATTCAACAGAGATTAGTTCTGCTGTCTCTTGCAAGCGAGTCTGAGTCTGCCCTCTTGCTTCATCTATTTAAAACGCATCTGTAGCGTGTGTGTGTGTGTGTGTGTGTGTGTGTGTAGTTAAAAACTAAAAGGCTGAACAAACAGGACCATGTGAGGCTCCTGCACTGTGCTAGATTATCTCCAAAGGCCTCTTCTATCTCTCATGATTCTATGACTCAAAGCCAGCCCACGCCGGTGCTATTTCACCTTTGATGATTCCTCCGGTGCCCGGAAGCTGCTCCTTCCATTCCTCGATTCTCTGCCTTCATTTCATCGCTACAGATTGTGGCATGACTGAGTAATTCACTATGAGATGGCTCTTTTCAGTTCCTTCCGAAAAACTTGCTAGACCGACACGGCCCCCTGCAGCTCTGTACATATATACATTGGCATGCATCGATTTGCAACTGCCCCATCGCCCCCGTTCATCACTTACCTCTCACTGCATGGATCCCACCAAATCCCAAAACCTTCCTGTAAGTCCCGAGAAAGTAGGGATCCTCCTTAGATCTTCCTTCTTTTCCCACAAGACTTGGGCTGTGCTGGCCCTCGGGTCGAGAATCCACCGCTCCATTTTAACCACAAGGGCAGAAATCTTTGGAAACAAGCAGGGGGAGGAAGGGAAAGAAAAAAAGAATATCCAACTTTCCCCCCTACTCCTCTGGAGGAAAATGTATATATAAATATAGTTCCTCTTTTTCTAAAAGAAAACAAAAACTAATGCCCAAGAACATCCGATACAAGCGAATTTAATGTCAAACCCTTCTATCCCACGGGAGCCGGCGACAGGCTCAAGTGGGGTTGGGGAAGGGACAGAGGATCCATCTTCCCCTTCCCATGAAAAAATAACAATAATAATAAGTCTTCTATTAGTTGTTCAGTTTAATCCCGGCTCAAATCTTGGCTGGCTTGCGCTTGGCGTGGTAGGAAGGTGCCATCCTGACTCTCACGGTGGAGTTGTGGTCACTTTCTTTGCTGTCTGCTGTTGGTGGCTTGGGCTATTTGATCCGGAGGGGGTGATGCTGCTGCAGTTCAGTGCAGTTGGCTTCCCAGAGAAGGCTCTCTCTCTCTCTCTCTCTCTCTCTCTCTCTCTCTCTCTCTCTCTCTCTCGGCAGAGCATGTAACACAAGCAACCAGCAGAAGAGAGAGGGGGGGAGCTCTCCCTCCCACACTGCTCCACTCCCTCCTACCGCTTTGCTCAAGAACAGCAGGTACCGAATGTCTCTCTCTTCTTAGCCACAAGTTCGGCTTCTGCATTTCCTCTTTGGCTACTTGGGCTTTTCCAGAGCCTGTTACTCCCTGCCCCCAGATTATTTCACCCACAGCCACCATCGCCTTTGTTTCCCCCCTCCCCACCTTCATCGCTGCATTCTCTCAGCAAGAAACCGCTATCGACCGAGGTCCTTTTGGGGAGGGGGGGGGAATGTTTCCAAATGTCCAATTATTCCTACCCCTCATGGCGAGAGAGAAGCTATGTACTCCTTAGCAGCTTCAAATACAATGAGATCGTTTTTCCATGCTGTGTTCCGAGTGGCTTTTTATTCTTACGTCGCTGTACACACCGGAGAGGCGGCAAGGATGCCTTCGCGCGATGTGCGTTACCTGATTAGTTTTCCCACGCCAAACTCCTATTCAGAGAAGTTGTCATCTGCACATGTGCAAAGGTTGTCTCAGATGTACACACCTCGGCTTACCTTTGCAAATCAGATGGAAGCTGGTTTGAGGGGGGAAATGCATCAAACAGCGATATTTCCCAAGATATGACAGGATGCATACGGATCGTGGCTGGAACTGCAACTGCAAAAACCAGCACAATGGAACTTGTTCAAGAGCCGCCAGGAAGAGTTGCTCTGCTCACTAGGCCTGGCTTCCTGAGTTGTCTTTTTCTTTTAATAAATTCACCGGCACCGTGTGAGTTATTACTGACCTGGTCCTGACACCGGCTCCTGATAAAAGAGATGACAAAAAAAAGGACATGGATCTACATGCATTCTGTACATGCTGACTTATATACGTGTAGATGCAAATGTAGAAGGAATTGCTCTACTTCCATTGAAATAAAACCCATCCTGTCTTAGTGGGGAAGAAGGTGAGCCCTTGCTCCTGCTCAGCCTAACTTTTCATGTCCTAACTGCTCTCCAGTGCTCTCCTTCTCAGGCATCCCTTTTATTGCAGATACATGACGATTTGTGTCCATGATGGTATTGGAGCAGTTAAACACCATCTCATGGCAAATACGCTTTGAACCTGCAAAAGCTTCATGCAGGCCCGTCTTACCCATAGAGGCTAGTGGGGCGGGGCGCTGGGGCGCCAAGTTCTGGAGGGCGCCAGGCGAGAGTCTGGGGAACACCGAATGAGCTCGCTGAGTGAGCGAGGGTGCGTGCGCCGCTCCCGCTGAGCGTCGGCTCGGTTTTTTTCCTTTTAGCCTGCAGGCGCCAAATTCTGCAGGGCACCAGAAGGCTAAAAGGGGAAAAAATTAGCTGCGCTCAGCGGGAGCGGCGCAACATGCCCTCGCTCGCTCGGTGCAGGCCCGCTCGCTCAGTGTGCTGCCTGCCGTGGCCAGCTGAGGCAGGAGGTGCGGCGTCCAACCTCCGCCTCTTCCCTGCCGGAGGAGCCACCCTCCAGCCGGTTGCCCGCCTCCTCCAGCCCTAAAAAAAGGTCGACAACTCTGGGAAGGGGGGGTGCCGGAGGGATCTTTGCACCACGGTGCCAGATATGCTTAAGACGGCCCTAGCTTCATGGCAGGCGTACTGCTTCATTTCAGCTCAGTGCCAGTTCCATATCTTCCTGCTGAAATCCCATGTCAGCGACGTGCCCTTCCCTGCCAGTCAGGCACTGAGTGGGTACCGGCAGCCTCAGCCTCTGCTGTCGACGGACACGTCTCCCAGTGAGTCTGCCAGCTCCTCCCGGGGGGGGGTCACCAGGGAGGAGCCAGGTGGGGAGAGGTCTCCAGGATGATGCAGAGAGACTGGCACCGCTCAGCAGACCCACTCCGAGGGGGAGAGACCGCTTCCGGCGCCTGCTTTACGCAGAAGGGTCAGGGGAGAAAGGAGGCGGCATTTTAGGGTGCCGAGACTCTGGTGTTGGCGCCGCAACAGGAGGGGGGCACTTCTGGATTCTGCTAGCGACTAGATGGTCGTGTTTTAGGATAGCTCCGCACTGTACATACTTTGCACAATAAAATAGTTGAAAGACAAGACGGACTTGGTCTTTACTCATGAGCAACCATTAGCGAACCTGACATCCCAAAACCTTTATACCACAAATATTCTGAGGGTCTAGCTTTTGTTCCACTTACTGAAAGGGCGCCTCTCCAGGCAGCAAGGGTGCACTGGGGAAGCATAAAGTGGTATTATGTCCACAAGGCAGTCCAGTATAAATCTACCAAGGATTCACTGTAATTAAATAAAACACACACACACACATACACACACACAAAGAGAGAGAGAGAGAGAGAGAGAGAGAGAGAGAGAGACCCCTTCAATCTAGAGGGGACCTTATCTTTAAGCAAGCCAGAGTTGGACCAAAGAGCCCTGCAAATAGAGGGCTGCCCTCTGTGAATTAATAATAATAATAATAATATTATAATAATTCATTATTTATACCCCACCCATCTGGGCGGCTTCCAACCAAATATTAAAAACACAATACAGCATCAAACATTAAAAACTTCCCTAAACAGGGCTGCCTTCAGATGGCACCTGGTCATTCTACGAGAGATCTAAGAAAGTCCAACTCCCTTGAGGGAATACAGAAATGAAGCCCTTTATATGTCATCTGATTGGAAGGGTGTGCTCTCTTATGCTGTTTACCCATTTTAGGAATTCCTTTGAAGTTTCAACTTAACGTTTTTCAAAATCCTCATCGGGGTAGCTGAAAAATATACACTGACCAGTTTTATCCTTTGAGGAAAATCTGTAGTCTTTCTTGAAGGCATTTTGAAAAGATATAGACAAGATTCCCACCCACCCCTTCCACAATATAATAATAATAATAATAATAATAATAATAATAATAATAATATTATTATTATTAATAATTCTTTTATTTGTACCCCTATTTAACTTGTAGCCTTTCCCCAGATATAAAATAGAAGTTACACCTGGCTGTTCCACATCCTCCTTTTTTAAAAAAGCTGTTATGTGACAAAGAATGGGAAACTCTGTCAGTTTCTGCTTCCTTCACATTCTCATTTTTCCTAAACTTGAGTCCAGTAGCTCCCGTTTCCACATTTTTTAAAAGTCCTCATGAAAATTCACCAGGATACGAGTTTGTATGCCATTTTCCCCAATAAACGCATTTCCACAAAGCAATTCCCCCTAACATAATGTCATTTGCACCAATACATGTTTTTTTAAGGGACAAGTCACTCCTGCTATATGGATTTTTGTAAACGTTTCTTGGCTTGAGCACTGCATTGCAAAATTCAGAGAAGTGCGAATTTCAAAGAACGGCTCTTTTATCATTTCCCAAAGTGAGAATTCGGTAGGCCCGGGCCTTTTTTTTCCAGCCTTAGCTCACCAGAGCTCAGTTCCGGCACCTCTCAGGTGGGCACCATTCTAAGAGAACAAGGGAGGTATTCACGGTGAGTTCCGGCACCTCTTTTTCTAGAAAAATAACACTTTAAATGCAAACTGAATTGAAATTCCTCCTCATAACATGGCTTAACGGCAGAGGAGTTGGGAATGATTGAGAGAGAGACATCTGGCTGTGTCCCAAAACCTAGCCGGAAAGGATGGGAGGGAGATTTGAGACAGCAAATAAGTCTGTGTGTTGAGGGAAATGTATCTTTATTACCAAAGGCTTTTAATAACTTGTTTTCCCTGTCCCCCCCCCCACATCATTCTGTCCTCTCCATCATGTACCCTATCACTGCCTTCCCACCCCACCTCACAACCCAAGAGCACTTTAGCATTAATGTAATGTCACAAGCCAGGGCATTTATCTGGCCAAACGACGATCGATAGATTCCCTCAGTCTTTTTTCTCTTACATAATGACGAGAGACACTCGTTCGGTGTATGATAAGAGACCGGGCAAATTCGTGGCGAAGGAGAGGGCTGTGTCACTGGCAATGATAGCGGAAAGGGCACATCGGATGGTGGCAGAGATGCACAGGGTATACCTAAGGATGGCTTCGCATGCATTCCTAACCCCACTTACCGGGGAGTAAGCTCCACTGAATTGAATAGGGCTGACTTCTAGGTAGACTTAGTCTCCGTCTCGACCTGAGCAACCTGCTTTCATTACTGCGGGTTGCATTGTTGTTGTTGTTGTTGTATATTGTTTGTTTGTTTGTTTGTTTATTATTTGTATACCACCCTTCACCTGAAGATCTCAGGAAGGTATTCTTATTATTTATTGAGTTTATATACCGCCCTATACCCGGAGGTCTCAGGCAATTCACAGAAAAGATCACAACATACAGTTATATAATCAGAATAAAAACAAAAACCCATTCACACACACACACACACACACACACACACACACACACACCGAAAAGAGCCACATTTTAAAAGGGTATAGGATGTCAAACAGATCAACCAAAGGCCTGGTTAAAAGGGAACGTTTTTGCCTGGCGCCTAAAGGTGTATAATGAAGGTGCCAGGCGAATCTCCCTGGGGAGAGTATTTCATAGACAAGGAGCCACTGCAGAGAAGGCCCCGTTCTTGTGTTGCCACCCTCTGAACCTCTCGATTATGATCTCAGAAGATGATCTCAGGGTCCAAGTAGGTTCATATGGAAAGAGGCAGTCCTTGAGGTATTGCGGTCCTGAGCAGTACCCTTTGCTACTCCTACTAGGAGACAAATGGAAATTAATAGGTATGGCTAACTTGCTCCATGCAGGTCTAGAGCTCCCTCAATATCTCCCCCCCCACACACACTTTAGTTAGAAGACTACCTCACTGGGATGCTGTGAGGACAAAATGGAGAGACATCCACCACCTTGAGCTCCTTGGAGGAAAAGTGGGTTATAATGAGTCTATCGAGCTGAGTGCTGTCTACACTGACCGGCAACGGGATTTCAGACAGGTCTCCACCAGCTCTGCCTGGAGGTACCAGGGATTGAACCAGGAACCTTCTGCATGCAAAGGAGGGGCTGTAATGCTCATCTGCGCCCCTTCCCCTCTGTTCTCTGAGTCCTCTGACCAGCATGCATGATCCTGTGCCATGACAGCCACTGGGCAAGCGTCGGTTTGCATGCATGTAGGCTGTTGTGGGACCAGTTTGCTGATCTTGAAGGCCCCCTCTCCATGCATTGGTTTCAACCCAAAATGATCGCTTGCACATAATGCTAGATCCAGGCGTAGCTTGAATCCACCAAGAACCTGAGTCAATGTGTCCGGCACGGCAGAGGCTTAAAGCCTAAGGACACCCTGTGTGCAAGGCAAGAAATGGAAGAACTTTAGGGTGTACAAAGGGTACATCTGTTGCCTTTTTTCAACCTGGCTTTGCTGGGGGTCTTGCATCCAAAAGGTCTGGCCACAGATGCAAGAATTTCCTTTCGCTGGGATGCGGTGCCTGAGCCTCATGCCAGCCCACAAAACACCAGCTGGGACCCAAGTCAGCCTTCCAATGCAAGCAGTGAAGAATTCTGGGCAGAAAGGAAATAACTTGTGTTTCTTGCCACTCTCCCTACGGCACAACACTTGGTAGCTATAATATGTATTACAAGGAGATGATGGATGCCAGAGCATGGGATGCTGATGCTAATGCGCATGAGTGGGCTGCGAGAAAAGAAGGGGCATTTATTCCAAAATAAAGAATCAGATTTGGTTAGACTACTGCAGTGCACGCTCCCGGGGCTGCCGTTGAAGGTTCAGTAGCTTGCCTTTGGGAAAGGATGAGTTGCAGATGCCCTGCTGTTCTCCAGGGTTCTCGGGTGGAGAGGCCTTTTTCGATCTACTTGAGTCTTCTTAATGAAGATGCCAAGCTTCCAAACTTTCACATGCAAAGAGTTAAGGGAAGGGCCTTAGCTCAGTAGTGGAGCACAATCTCTGGTGTCCTGCCAAAACCCTGAGAGCCACTGCCAGTCAGAGCAGACAATGCTGAGCTACATGAACCAATGGTCTGACTCAGTATAAGGTAGCTTCCTAGCTCAGTTGGTTAGGGCGTGGTGCTGATAATGCCAAGGTTGCAGGTTCGATCCCCATATAGAACAGTTGCATATTCCTGCATTGCAGGGGGTTGGAGTATATGATTCTCAGGATCCCTTCTATGATTCTATGTTCCCCATAGGTTACAATAAACATAAGAAACTGCCTTATGCCAAATCAGACTATTGATCCATCTAGCTCAGTGTTGTCTACTCTGACTGGCAGTGACTCTTCAGGGTTTCAGCAGGAGCCTATCTTTTGCAATTCCAGTATCTCCCTTCCAAAGCCCCGATTTCTGATGCAGAAGCATAGCCGCCTGTTCCACCGATGGTTTAAGTAAATGACATGAGAACAATGAGTGGAGCTGCCTTTGTTGCAGTATCCACCTCCCCTGCCCATTGCCACCCTGTTAGCTACACCTCGTATGAGCAATGCGGCAAATCATGGAGCTAACTGCAGAGTTGGAAGGGACCATAAGGGCAATCTAGTCCAACCCCTTGCAATGCAGAAATCTTTTGCCCAACACTGAGATTAAGAGTCTCATGCTCTACCAAGTGAGCTGCTAGGATTCCTTGCCTTTCCAGCTGGGGAGCTGATCAACCCTGAGCTGGAATTAGCAGGCGCGGACTTGAGGAGGAGAGCATGAGATGCTGCATCAGCATCCATGAAAGACGTGAAGGGAGGTGGAAGAGGGGTCATCAGGAGAGGGTTCTTTGTGTGGAAGGGCTGTGAGGCTTGGTTCTCCAAGGATACCTACCAGTTGGGCAAAAACGCTAGAGCCGATCTGCTGAAGGGTGTGGCCTGAGGAGAGGGGTGTGGCCTGAGGAGAGTCCAAAGGGCCAGGCAGCAAGGCCCAAAGGGCCACATCCAGCCCCTGGACCTGAGGTTCCCCACTCTTCCCATGGGGAGTTGGCTTGAAGCCTTCAAGCTCTCCTAAGTAGATCTCAGCAGCTGTGCCATGCCGTGCTAAGTGTCTACTATGTAGTGGCACAAATATATCTGAAGGAGTGTTATGGCGCCAACAGGATGGCGTGCCGAAGCCAGCCGCCGGATGCAGACGGAGCCTAGGTTTAACGGACCGAGTCAGGAACAGCCAACGTCAGGTATCAGTACCGGGGTCAAGAGAAGCTGAAGTCAGGAGTAGTCCGAGTTAGGAACCAGCCGAAGTCAGGTACACAGGATCAGGAGCAGGATGAGCAGGCACAACCACACGCTTCAGCACAGCAGTTGCAGGTGCTGGTGCTGGTGAGGGAAGCAGCTGGCCTTCCTTAAGTAGCCAGCTCATCACCACGCCTTTTACGAGCTGCAACTGCCTCCAATTGCTCCCTCCGTTTCTCAGCTCTATGCTCTACAGCTGAGATGGGAGGAGGGGAGGGGGCCCACTGGCTCCTCTCCTCACAAGAGCCTGATTCTGGCTCAACTTCTTCCTCCTCCTGTTCTGGCCTTCCCTCTTCCCTATCTGCCTCTTCCTCTTCTGAGGAGTGTCGCCACCAGTCTTCTTCAGGTAAGAATCCCTCCATTCCTCCAGACTCTTCCGTGGTTGCCGCTTTGCCTAGGAGGGCTTGCCACCACTCCTGCTCGTCTGGTGCAACCCTGACAAAGAGCACTTTGCTCTCTGGCAAAGGCTGGAAGTGCCCTGTGGCCTTTGTGCCTAAGTGCCATCCACTTGCCCCCCAAAATGGAGATGGATACTCCTGCTGTGCTCTGTGGTCTCCTGCCCAGAACACACCCTGGACCAAGGAGCAGATGTGCTGGTTCAGGAGACACTTGGCTCCTTCAGGCTCAAGGGAAGGTTGCTCATGGTGGGTGGGTGGCCAACGCTGCTTCTGCAGACTCTGGCTTAGCGGGCTCAGAGTGAAGATCTCTTTGGCCAACGGCAGACTTGACCAGCTCATGTTCCTCCTCAGACTCCAAGGGCAAGGCCCGGACTGTGACAGAAGGGAAGGTTGTCCCTCCAAACTGAACAAAGGGAAGGTTGACAGTTGGCCGAGGTCATGTTTCTCACATCCACGCACAAACCAACTCCACCGCGTAAAACTCCTGCCAGGAGCTTACATAAAATACCTCAGGCCACCGGAGCGGGCAGCAGATGTTCTCAAGTGAAATCCTTCCCAGGCTGAGCAAACGTCACCTAATCATCCCATTGGCTTCTTGTCAAGATGGTCGCAGGCAATACAGTAAATACTTTATGTAACTCGCTCTGGTTCATAGTAACGGGCAATTTTACAACCTACTGGAATCGCCATGTGAGGGAGAAGGCCATCTTACTGTAGCTCAGGAATGGGGAACCTGAGAGCCAGTGTGGTGTAGTGGTTAAGAGCGGTAGACTAGTAATCTGGTGAACCGGGTTCGAGTCTCCGCTCCTCCACATGCAGCTGCTGGGTGACCTTGGGCTAGTCACACTTCTCTGAAGTCTCTCAGCCTCACTCACCTCACAGAGTGTTTGTTTTGGGGGAGGAAGGGAAAGGAGAATGTTAGCCGCTTTGAGACTCCTTTGGGTAGTCATAAAGTGGGATATCAAATCCAAACTCTTCTTCTTCTTCTACAGTGCAACTTGCACTTTTAAAAAGCCTCATGCACAATGGTAGGTCCAGTCAAATGTCATTAAGTGCAGCATACAAAGTAAAGTCAAATAGTAAATCTCAGCCTGAGTCCAAGTTTCAGCTTTCAGTTCAGTTCAGTAAACAACAACAACCACCACCCAGTTAAATGCTAGTTTTGGTTTTAAGAAAAATCTTGCACAGAGTGTTAATCCTCAAATAATCACCACCCATTGTCTACTCCCCACTCCCAGGGGGTTAAACTGAGCCAAAACTACCCCCTCTTTCAAATTCCTACACACTGGAATTTGGTTTAGCCCAGAAATTGACCCACACTTTCTTGTGTTTTTTTTTTCAAATGAGGACCTTCTAGTTGCATTAGGAGCTGGAGGAAGCTAGCCAAGGATGCAAATTTGGAAGAACCTTGCAAGGGAAGCCGCTCCACCAGCGAGAGGGGAGTCTCGAATGAAGCAGTGGCTCAACCCCAGTGACAAAGTGTCGTGGTAACAAGTGAAGTTCTGTAGCTGAGCAAGTTCAGCAGCAGGGCAATCAGGCCAGAGCAAACTGCTCTGCCCCTCTCCCCTTAACGACCAAATAAATACCAAGCTCAGAGGTAAATTAATGCAATGTAGGGGCTGTCCATTGTGATGGCTCCCCTGCTGTCATGGAGAAAAGACCGTTCTTACCTGTGAAAGGTATTTCTGGGCACATGATCAGGTGACCCACAGGGCCTCACCCTACTCTTTTGTGGGAACGTTAAGGATTGTAGGAAAGGATATACTGAATAAGTATTATCCTTCCTTCACTCGCGCTAGTAAGTGATGTAGCAGAGCAGATTCCCCTCAATATAGCTGGAAGCTAGTTTGCAGATTCATTTGAATCTCTTAGTTAAGATTATTTCCTGGTGTCCCCTTTAATCCCTCTTAAAAGAATAAAGACACGAGAGTCTTTCTGAGTAAAGTAACAAAAGGTTTACTCACATTTCAGTTCACGATTTGATCCCTGAAAGGCAGGCTTTGCTTAGTGGTTACAACACTTAGTGGTTACAGCTGCCCAGAGTGGCTGAGGAAGCCCAGCCAGATGGGCGGGGTATAAATGATAAATAATTATTATTATTATTATTATTATTATCATCATCATCATCATCATTATCATTATAACAACAAACTGTGAGTTCATCTCATAGGGAGATTGAACTCATGTGCTGCTGGCTGAGAGCCAGCAGACAGCAAAATTACATTAAGATAACAAAATGGTTACAGGAGAGCAGCATGGCAGCAAAAGAGAAAATAAGACAAAAGCTAGAGAAAAACTAGACTGAGAAAATGGCTCAGCTCTTTTACATGACTCAGCTCTTTTATGGAGTCAGCCAGGGCCATGCCCATCTCCCAGGTCCCATGCAGGGGGAGGAAGCTCCAGACCAGTGGAACAGGAAGTTACACTGACTGGATGTCCCCTTGCCTGTGCCCACTCTAGGGAAATAAGGAATGTTGAATTTGACTGCTTCAATTGATTACATCCCACATCTTTTTCAAGTAGGGTAAGTGCATTTAAGGGACACGGGTGGCGCTGTGGTCTAAACCACAGAGCCTAGGGCTTGCCGATCAGAAGGTCCGCAGTTCGAATCCCCGTGACGGGGTGAGCTCCCGTTTCTCGGTCCTAGCTCCTGCCAACCTAGCAGTTCGAAAGCACATCAAAGTGCAAGTAGATAAATAGCTACCGCTCCGGCGGGAAGGTAAACGGCGTTTCCGTGTGCTGCTCTGGTTCACCAGAAGCGGCTTAGTCATGCTGGCCACATGACCTGGAAGCTGTCTGCGGACAAACGCCGGCTCCCTTGGCCTATAGAGCGAGATGAGTGCGCAACCCCAGAGTCGTCCGCGACTGGACCTTACGGTCAGGGGTACCTTTACCTTTACCTTTAAGTGCATTTAGGATTGCAGCCAACCGTGGCTGGAGACGGCTCGATTGCAACCTCTTTTGCTGCCACACACCAGATACCAATGCAACAGTCTCTCGGAGCCCAACTTTGCATATCCTCTGTTCCTCTAGAGACGACGACCCAGCTGCAGAAGCGAGCCCTGCGGGGGTTCCTTTCCAGAAAAGTACCCCTTATTCGTTTAAAATGGCAAAAAGAATCCTCCGTCTCCAGGTGACATTTTGCTTCTGACCAGCAGGATGACTCTTATAATGAGCTGTGTGACATTCACCTGAGACAGCCAGACGGTACAGAGACACACAGCCTCAGGGAAGGCAGTTGGGTGATGGGCTGGTCTTCCCCTCAGACATGGGGATAGGCTTGGATCACTCATGGGCTCAGAGAGGGCAGAGCGGAGATTTCCAATGAATTGCTGTGGTCACTTTTGGGCTGTGAAAGCATTGCCGCCTTAAAATACAGCTAGGTGGTTATTTTTCTTCCGTTCCAGTGGAACCTTGGATTTGATATCCCGCTTTATCACTACCCGAAGGAGTCTCAAAGCGGCTAACATTCCCCTTTCCCTTCCCCACAACAAACACTGTGAGGTGAGTGGGGCTGAGAGACTTCAAAGAAGTGTGACTAGCCCAAGGTCACCTAGCAGCTGCATGTGGAGGAGCAGAGACGCGAACCCGGTTCACCAGATTATGAGTCTACCGCTCTTAACCACTATACCACACTGGCTCTTGCTTGGGAAGTGAGAGGGGAAAGCACACCAGAACACACTATTTCCTAGTGGATTGTGGCTTACGCCATGCATGCACTGCTTTCGAATCCAGAGGATGCAGAGTAAGCAGGAGTATGTACACAGACCTGGTGCTGGTAATGAGCACACAACTTAAAAAATTAATTATTTGGGGGTTCAGGGGTAAAGGTTGTGGAGGAAAAGAGGGAGCCCCAAAAGGTTCCAGGACAGAAATACATGCAGCGCATGAGCATAAGAACATCAAGCCAGGGGTCTGTCGAGTCCAGCATCCTGTTCTCACAGTGGTTAACCAGATGTCTGTAGGGAACTCTCAAACGGGACCTGAGCACAACAGGATCCTCCCTTCCTGCAGTTTTCAGAAACTGGTATTCAGAAGCGTGCTGCCTCCGACAGTGGAGGGGGAACATTGCCATCGAGGCTGAGAGATTACCTAAGCATGCACAATATAAATCAGAAGTCTAGGTTTGGTCAGAATCAAGAATATACTTCCAGAGTTAATGCTGAATGCATAATTTCTGGTAAATGAGCCACCATAGCCGCCAGAGGGCCATGAAAAATTGTGTCCCGGCCTCGGCCCTGTATACCCGAAGGAGTGTTTCCACCCCCATCATTCAGCCTAGAAACTGAGGTCCAGCGCCGAGGGCCTTCTGGCGGTTCCCTCCCTGCGAGAAGTGAGGTTACAGGGAACCAGGCAGAGGGCCTTCTCGGTGGTGGCGCCCGCCCTGTGGAACACCCTCCCATCAGATGTCAAGGAAATAAACAACTATCTTATTTATTTATTTATTTATTTATTTATTTATTTATTTATTTTCTGAAGAAGTGTGCATGCACATGAAAGCTCATACCAATAACAAACTTAGTTGGTCTCTAAGGTGCTACTGGAAGGATTTTTTTTATTTTACTTTTAAAAATATCCGAAGGCATCCCCTGTTTAGGGAAGTTTTTAATGTTTAATGCTGTATTGTGTTTTAAACATTTGGTTGGGAGCCGCCCAGAGTGGCTGGGGATATAAATTATTATTATTATTATTATTATTATTATTATTATTATTATTATTTTCATCTACCCATGTACTTTCTGAAACCAAAGGGGCGCATTGGTTGCCAGAGGTGATCCCCCCCCCCCTCAGCTATCCTACCCCACTTTGAACTAATCCTCTGCATAAGTAGAAAGGCCTATGCCTTTAAAGCAAATTCAGAGCATATTTCCCCCCTCAAAGAATTCTGGGCACTGTAGTTTACCCCTCAGGGTGTTACATTTGCCAGCAAACTACAGGCCCCAGAGTTCTTTGAGAGGGGAGATGTCCCTTGAATGTGCTTCAAATGCTTAGCTGTGTGCACAGCCGACTTCCAACCTCCCTGCAAACTTTGGGGCATCAAATTGGGATGAAGATGCTGTTGGAGAGAGAAGGTTTGGGAAGAGGTTCTTGCACTCTCCTAGCAAAGCAGCACCACTGACGGCAACAGGCTCCTCTTAGACCTGGTTAGGTTTTACATCTGCCCCCGCATTTGCCTTTAAACAAACGTCAAGTGAGCGTCAGTAACCATATATTGCCACAATTTAAGCGGATCATCTGCAAGCAACCGCATTCCCTAAAAACTAACATATTCAAATTCTCAACTCAAAAAGCCAGCAATATAATACAGTAATAATAATAATAATAATAATAATTTTTTTATTTATACCCCGCCCATCTGGCTGGGTCTCCCCAGCCACTCTGGGCGGCTTCCAATAGACACAAATACATTAAAATATCACAGGTTAAAAGCTTCCCTAAATAGGGCTGCCTTGAGGTATCTTCTGAATGTCAGATAGTTGTTTATCGCTCTGACCTCTGATGGGAGGGCGTTCCACAGGGCAGGCGCCACTACCGAGAAGGTCCTCTGCCTGGTTCCCTGTAGCTTTGCTTCTCACAGTGAGGGAACCGCCAGAAGGCCCTCGGAGCTGGATCTCAGTGTCCGGGCTGAATGGTGGGGGTGGAGACGCTCCTTCAGGTATACAGGATCGAGGCCGTTTAGGGCTTTAAAGGTCAGCACCAACACTTTGAATTGTGCTCGGAAACGTACTGGGAGCCAATGTAGTTCTCTCAGGACCGGTGTTATGTGGTCCCAGCGGCCACTCCCAGTCACCAGTCTAGCTGCCACATTCTGTATTAATTGCAGTTTCTGGGTCACCTTCAAAGGTAGCCCCACGTAGAGCGCATTGCAGTAGTCCAAGCGGGAGGTAACCAGAGCATGCACCACTCTGGCGAGACAGTCCGCTGGCAGGTAGGGTCTCAGCCTGCGTACCAGATGGTACAGTATCATCTGTACAGTACAGTATCATTCCAAACCAGCGATCAGAATATCGCTACAAGGCGTCAAAATCCTAAGGATTGGGGGGGGGGGGACCAATGACGCAAAAAAAAGAAAATTATAGTATATTTTCCAGTAGAAGCGATTTACGTTTTTTGATGGCTAAGGTGCAAAACCTGGCCACGGCATAGGATACTGAGCTCAAAGAGTCTTCCAAAAGGAATTTGCGTAGGATTTCAGGAATAAATTCCAGATAATATTGCAAGGGTTTAAATTTTGATAAAAGGGGTAATATAAGACGAGACCGTTCTTCACTATAAAATTCACAGAATAGAAGAATGTGAGTAACAGCTTCCGCGCTCGTGGATTGGTACCCGCAGGAATTTGCCGTGTAGTACAGCTGTAGGCAGTGCCTCAAATCGGGCTCTGGAAAAAGCCCATCTGTAAGATTCATAAGTAATATTAGATAAATAAGGGGCAGCTGAAAAATTGGGCCAAGATTTTAGACACCTGTAATTCTCAGGAAGTAAGGCATCTTCTTTTTGCAGTTCGAACATATTCAAATTAAGAAACTGACATGATCCAACCGGTGCTATCCAAAAAATAATAATATAAAACAGACGGCATGAACGGAGCCCAATATCTTCGGACTGTTTTTACACAGGCTGACATGAGACCAGAGGTTCTTGTCCCAGGATAACTGATTATGTAAACAGGCGCTAAGGTTTGACTGGGACAGGAGCCAAATTCCACGTCCAGCCCTGTCGGAGGCTCCGCTGTCAGGGAACGGTAGACACAGAGTAGCATATGTGCCCCTGTTTCCTTGGTGTGAACTTCTTTTCTCCTCAGATTCCCCCCTGCAGGCGAAATGCGATGCCTTGCGTGGGTGATCTCACGGCTGTGGCAGGAGAGGGACGGAGGGGCTTGTTAGTAGGAACATCGCGGTCTCCATGGCTTCTGCTTCTGTGCAGGAAGGCTGAGCGGCTGGCAAGCGGCCTGGCTCTTCAGGCTTCCTGCCACCTTAGAATCGTCACAAATGGGGTTGTGGTTCCTCATCCTGGGAACAGGACCGTGAGGACCAGCCTTGCAAATCAACTGTACCATCCTAAGCATGGTGACTCAGAAGTGAAGGCCGTGTCTGCACTATGCATTGAAGAAGAAGAAGAGAGTTTGGATTTGATATCCTGCTTTATCACTACCCGAAGGAGTCTCAAAGCGGCTCACATTCTCCTTTCCCTTCCTCCCCCACAACAAACACTCAGTGAGGTGAGTGGGGCTGAGAGACTTCAGAGAAGTGTGACTAGCCCAAGGTCACCCAGCAGCTGCATGTGGAGGAGCAGAGACGCGAACCCGGTTCCCCAGATTACGAGTCTACCGCTCTTAACCACTACACCACACTGGCTCTCTTTAAAACAGTTTCATGCCACTTTCAAGAGTCAGTACAAACAGTGTTAGCTAGTTAGGCACACACAGAAGACACATTGGTACACTTTGACCATGAAAATTTAGCTGACAAAAAAATTAGCGAAACAGGGCCTTGTCCTGGAACAAGAATTTATTTCAACTGGAATTTGTTGCAATACTATAATATTAAAACTGTTTGAAGATTCAATAACTGATCTACTGCCTGGCCAGAGTTCTTGCATTCTACAATTTTGACTACTTTCAAGAGTCATGGCTTCCTCCGAAGAATCCTGGTAACTGTAGTTTGTAAAGTGTGCTGAGCAGTGTTTTTTTTTCTATTAAAAAAATGTTTAGAGGTACTCTCATTTTGATTCAAGAAAATCACCATTTTTTAGTTCAAATCGGGGGAAATAAATAGAGTAAATGGACAAAAGTACAAAGAACATGCATTACCTCATAATACACAGCTGACAGCTCACAGTAACTTCCACATTGGCATGAGGATGTGCACACTAGCATCTTCCCGACTTTCATCAGTAAAACACCACACATCCACATTCCACGCTGCTTCACACATTAAGCGCCCGCTTCCGTCTGAGACTCAGGAAACACCGGGAAAGGAAACGAGGCCGCCATTGGGGTTTAGCAATGGAACTGACGATTCACCATGCTCCCGTTAGATTCACAAAATGTTTAGGGGTATGTGTACCCCTGCATCCCCCCAGGAAAAAAAGCACTGGTGCTGAGAAGTGTTAGGAGACCCCCATATTCCTCTCACACAGCCACAATTCCTAGAGTGGTTTTAACAATGAATCCCTCTTCCCAAGAAACACTGGGAACTGTAGCTCTGAAAGGAGAATTGTGGTCTCCTAACAACTCTTAGGGACGCGGGTGGCGCTGTGGGTTAAACCACAGAGCCTAGGGCTTACCAATCAGAAGGTCGGCGGTTCGAATCCCCGCGACGGGGTGAACTCCCATTGCTCGGTCCCTGCTCCTGCCAACCTAGCAGTTCGAAAGCATGCCAAGTGCAAGTAGATAAATAGGTACCACTCCGACGGGAAGGTAAACGGCATTTCCGTGCGCTGCTCTGGTTCGCCAGAAGCGGCTTAGTCATGCTGGCCACATGACCTGGAAGCTGTACACCGGCTCCCTCGGCCATTAAAGTGAGATGAGCACCACAACCCCAGAGTCGTCCGCGACTGGACCTAACGGTCAGGGGTCCCTTTACCTTTAAGAACTCTCAGCTCCCTTATAATAGACCAGCAACATTTAGAAAATCACAGGATCCCCATTCCTCCGATAGGGGCGAAGAGCAAGGCGGGACCATCTCTTACATCAGAGATGGGGAAACTGTGGCCCTCCAGATGTTTTTGGATTCTTGATGCCCATCAATGCCAGCCAGCATGGCGAATAGTCAGAGAAGATGGGAGATGGAGTCCAACAACTCATGAAGGATCACAGGTTAGCCTCCTCTGCTTTGCAGCTTAGAAACATGGTAGGAATAAAGTCTTCTGTGTTGTTGTCTTTCAAAGGACAGAGCTATCCTCCCGCATCTCTTCAGATCTACCGATCCAGCAGTCTGGACCCCAAGGAACCAGCATGTCCACCAGCCAATGGAATGAAAGGCAGCAGAGGTTATCCTGCTGAGAAGATGACCTCGGCTGAAGGGGAAAGCAATACCCAGGGGGGGAAAGAGGGCTGCTTTCTTGTGGTTGTTAGAGGTTCAGTGAAAAACACTTGCTTCCCTTTTGTATCCTGGCTGTAAAGTGGGTGAGGTTATCAAACAGGAGGAGAGGTCCTAGTTGAATTGTAAATGGAGCTGGCAGTACCCAACCAAAGCCCTTTGTAAGAAGAACAGAAGATTATCAGAAAGAGCCAGTTCTCACCACTGTCGTGTGTGTATGAATATAGGTCTTAAGAGAATGCATGCAAGTTTACCTGTCACAAGGTATAGCTTTGATGTGGGAATTGTGAATGAGTTGGTCAACAGTGCATGGATTGTTATTAATAATTATAATACTTTTTATTGAGTTTTCAGTTTTTTACATTTCAAAATAAACATTTTGCAAACTTTAAAATATCCAATGACTTCCTTTCCTCTCTTTCCATTGTTCACATGACATATCATACCTTCCTGCACATTTTACTATATCCATTCAAATCAATTTTAAACTTTTACATCAATCAAATATTGTTTACTCTGTTGAATTTATCTTAATGCCGCCAGTGTTTTCAGCTGTGTACAATGCTTTCCCATCTATTCAATAAATATTTTCCACTCTCCTTTAAATGTATTAACCCGAGGTACTACTTCTGGTTTGTAACCTGAAGTGTTTGTAACCCGAGGTACCACTCTACGTTCTTCTTGCTCTCTTATTCTGTGTGTTAAGCCTGCACGTTCTGCATATTCTAACATCTTAAGTTACCAGTCCCTCTTTACATGGGACCTCTCTCACTTTCCATTTCTGGGCTAACAGAACACGGGTCGCTGTTGTTGCATACATAAATAAACTATTTCTGGCACCTGAGGATTTCTGTCTGGGTTATTCCCAACAAAAATGTCTCTGGTTTTTTGGGGAAGGTAAATTTAAACATTTTTTTTCAAATCATTATAAGTCATTCCCCAATATTTTACCTTTCTACATGTCCACCACATATGAAGAAAAGTTCCTCCCATTTCTTTACATTTCCAACACGTATCTGATTCTGCTTTATACATCTTAGCCAACCTACTCAGAGTTAAATACTGTCCATTTTCAAATAGTTCTCTTTCAGAGAATAACACACAGTAAATTTCAAATCACTTTTCCAAAGTTTCTCCCAGAGGTCTAGGTCTATATTGTGTCCTATATCTATTGCCCAGTGTGTCATCGATGCTTTAGCTCGTCTTTTGTTTCCCATGCTAATAAAAAATTATACATTTTGGATAGGAGTTCATCCTTATTATGTAACAGTTCCTTTTTAAAATTGTGAGCTTTGGTCCAAAACCTCCCTTCTTTTTGTCTACCTTACACATATCGTATATCTGGTGGTGCATAGATTCTAGATACAGCTTCGTTTATTATATTTTTTACATTTTGCTAGAAGTTTCTCACCCTCCCCCCCTCCCCTTTGGTTTGTGGCTCTTGGAAGGTTGCCCAGCAGGGAATGCAGACTCCAGTTCGAAAAAGGTTCCCCACCCAATGTCTAATGCCCTTTCAGAGCTATCTGTTGCTCCATCATGTGGCGGTGAGTTCCACAGTTTTAGCTGTGCACCATTGCAAAGAAGCACCCCTGGATGTCATGGGATGGTTAGAGGCAGAGGAATGGTGGGAGGAACCAACTGGGGAACCCCCAATGGGAGAAGGCTCAGAGTCTGGGGATTAGTGGTGGGATGTTAATAAGTGGTCAGAGGGAGAAGACTGGGAAAAGGAGGTGTCGGAAGCTGAAGTGGTAACAGGGCTTAGTGAGCGGGGAGAGTTTGTGGCAGAAAGAAGTCCAGAATCCGAGGCAGAAACTGAAGCAGGAGAGGAGGGAGGCCAAGAGGCCGGTGCAGAGTCAACAAGCTGCAACAAGCTCCTTTCCCCTCTGGTCTCCCAGAACCAGTAGAGGCATGAAGAGGGAGGAGCAAAGACAGGTATGGAGCCTTAGTCTTCAATTGCTTGGGGGGGGGAACCCTGGAGAGGAAATAACATAGCCAGCTGTGGAGATGCAGGGACCTTTAGTCTCAGCAACTGATCCATGAGGCAAGACCTATCAGGGATGAGTTCCTGTGCTCATTAGGACTGACACTCTTCCAAGTTTGTGCATATCCTGTTCTTGCTAATAAAGTGTTAACTCCAATGTGCACAGTGTGATTTACTGCTGGCTTGCTCCTGTCACCGAATCTTCCCACAAAATCTGCTTCATTGATTGACATACACACACCCACACACCCTTGTCTTCTACTGTTATGAGAGAGGGAGAAGCCACTGCCTTGTTCTGGGTCAAGGGTTAACTCCACGTCCTTCCTCACCCTTCCCCAAAGATGCCAAGTGACAAACAATGGGCAAAATTGTCTTTCCGATTTGCCAGGGGTTGACAATCTCCTCAAAGAGCCACTCGACCTGCCGCTGAGCCATTAGTTGCAAAACAGTCAGAAAGGAACCCAAAAGCTCTTTTGCTCAGACATATTATCTAAGCCCTTTAGGGGACGCCTGGGGAGCTGGAGCAAATATCTATTCTCTGAGAGTCGCTTTTTTGTTCTGATTTTGCTTTAGGTTTCCTTTCTTCTCTTCCCTCCCCACCCTCCCCTTCCCAAACCTCCAAGTCGAGTTCATCTTTATTCATGAAGTATGCCATGTCACTTTAGGAAACAGCTACCTTAAGCGGCAGGTCCTAAAGAACCAGAGACAATCAAGTAAGGACTTGCACAGATAACATTTGCTATATTTGCATCCTGTCTCCTTCCCTATCCCTAAAAGATCAGGGGGCTTCCTCCCCATCTCCTCCTCACCACAAGAACCCTGTGAAATAGACTAGGCTGAGAAATAGGGACGCAGTGAGCTTGGCTTATTGCAATTATACCCCACTTTTCCTACAATGAGCCCAAAGAGTTAGGGCACATGGGTTCCTCCCCAGAATTTCATCTTCACAACAACCTTATGAGATACTAGCTGACCGGGCCACACCTTGCTGTGGCTGATTTGGTGAAATGTAAGAGTAAGATACAGTCCGAAAGTTTTTTTTTTGCACAAAATCACATTTTTACCTGGGAAAAGTGTGGTATTTGTGCAATGTAAATACATATGATCTTTTTTAAAAAAAAATATGTTTATTGGGTTTTAACAGATTTTAAATGAACAACAAACAGAAAACAAAAACTTAACAGTATACATAATACATAATACATAAACAAAAACACAACATAGATCCAATTTTTCCCTTTCATCTTGTCTAATCATATTGGGGTGACTTCCTCACATCTCCCCTACTGCGTTTCATTTTCAATCATCTTTAGTAATTTCTTGACATCTTTAAATATTATTTGTTGTTATCACTTATGTTCATTTCTTATGTAAGTCTTAACCTAAAATCATGAATCTACATTACTTAAACCTATTTTTCTGTTCTGTAAGCTGTCATTTCTTCCAACTTTTTTCAGTCTTTAAATCTTGCAATAGTCTTTTAAATATACTTTAAATTTCTTCCGATCTTGTTCCACTGTCTCCTCCCCCTGGTCGCGTAGTTTCCCGGTCAGTTCGGCGAGTTCCATAAATCCATCATTTTCATCTGCCATTCTTCTACCATTGATAAGTACATATGATCATTCCCATATGGGCATGGAACATTGTGTCCAAATTTGAACGGAATCGATCAAGGAGTTACGGAGAAGGGCGATTGTTAACAAACATCCAACTTGAACGATTTTATATATATAGAAGTTAGGCTGAGAAATAGTGATCGCCCAAGAAGCTTCACAGCTGGGAAAGGCTTGAACTCTGCTCTTTCCTCTCCTAGTCCAACTCTCTCATCCTCGCACTATATTGGCTCTCTGTGTGATGATGAA
Source organism: Darevskia mixta (assembly GCA_034641385.1). Classification (NCBI taxonomy): domain Eukaryota; kingdom Metazoa; phylum Chordata; class Lepidosauria; order Squamata; family Lacertidae; genus Darevskia; species Darevskia mixta. The sequence continues at coordinate 687,521 of JAWWNH010000050.1, forward strand.
CTGGCCAGGTGAATCGATTTCGGGTCCCACCATCTCCCCGCAGCTTTCACTGTCCCAGGTGTTGGACTTTAATGAAGAGGGGCAGGTGTGGGGGACGCCCACATTTTCCAAATCAGCCAAATATAAGGACTCAAGCATTACGCAGCTCAAATAGTTGCAATGGCAAGGGATCAGAACCAAGGACAGCTCACGGAGAGGTTCATAGCCTGGCTAAAACAGCCTGAGATGTTGCTTCAGCACTTGTCAGTTGCCAATTGAGGACTGAAATTGTGCTATAGGGAAGAGAGTGGTTTCAACTGGACGTTCCTGGATAATACATGTTCACAGGTAAAATGATACTGTTCTGAGTAATGTCAGGAAGCCTCGTGCACAGAGTAGACCCAGTGAAATTGCAATAGACCTAAATAACTTGGGTCTAATGATTTTGATGGGTCTGCTCTGCACATGACTAACATCATATCTGTCGTAATGCATAGGGGGGGGTTTTAAATAGAAAAAGAAAATTACTTGGCTTGTTTGTTTTAGACTGAGTGCATCTCAGTTGCTGCTTGATGCAATATTAATTGCCTTCCTTGTTTTCTCTTTGCTGGAGACAACCGCCGCATTCCACAGAACAAGCCATTAGAGTATCCGAGTAGCAGAAGTCATTCAGTTTATTGTAATGGTATATTTCTCACTTCCTTTTCCAACAACGATCCAAAAACAGAAACGAGATCATAATTCCCTCAATGAGCTTGAGTATTGCTCTGGTACCATGATGAGTTTGCAAGCCCTTGTGGCTGGCAAATGCCTAACATTTTTCAGCTCTTTGTAGGGTGATTAGAGCCCATAAGAAGGAGATATGGAAATGGTAGACCAAAGCTGGGAAGGATTATCTTACTTAAAAGAGAGAAAGAGAGACCAGACAACAGGACCTGGTCTCAGCATATAATTCAACTGCGGAACTCATGCCCACAGGAGTCAGTGATGGACACCAACTACCTGGGGTGGTCACAACACCACAAGCAAGCCAGTTGAGTGCTTGGGACACATATTTGTAGGGGTACTAATAAGCCAACATGCCCTCCAAGAGGTATATCCCAGAATCTCTTGCAATGCACATAGGACACTGTGGCTCAAGTACTGCCACACATGGGAAGCAGTGGCAGCTGGCTCCATTGACACTGGTAGGGTGGGAGGCTGGGAGGCCAGCAGTAGGTAGTGCCAGAGCCAGTGACAGGCAGAGACATCCTCTGACTGGTTGTACACAAGAAGGCAGGTGTTGGAAGCTGAAATGGTAACAGGGCTTAGTGAGCAGGGAGAGTTTGTGGCAGAAAGAAGTCCAGAATCTGAGGCAGAAGCTGAAGCAGGAGAGGAGGGAGGCCAAGAGGCTGGTGCAGAGTCAACAAGCTGCAACGAGCTCCTTTCCCCTCTGGTCTCCCAGAACCAGTAGAGGCATGAAGAGGGAGGAGCAAAGACAGGTATGCAGCCTTAGTCTTCAATTGCTTGGGGGAAAACCCTGGAGAGGAAATAACATAGCCAGCTGTGGAGAGGCAGGGACCTTTAGTCTCAGCAACTGATCCATGAGGCAAGACCTATCAGGGATGAGTTCCTGTGCTCATTAGGACTGACACTCTTCCAAGTTTGTGCATATCCTGTTCTTGCTAATAAAGTGTTAACTCCAATGTGCACAGTGTGATTTACTGCTGGCTTGCTCCTGTCGCCGAATCTTCCCACAAAATCTGCTTCATTGATTGACATACACACACACCCTTGTCTTCTACTGTTATGAGAGAGGCAGAAGCCACTGCCTTGTTCCGGGTCAAGGAACATATTTTTAGGGGTACTAACTAAACCTCTGGTTGTACACAAGAAGGCAGGGAGGTGGAGGCTGGTTGACGGCAAAGGTTGTTGGCACAGCGCCCCATTTGTCCTAATGGAACAGACTCCACTGATGGGAAGGTATCATTAATTTTGCCCTCGGGCTTGCAGTGGAGGAGCTGTTAATTTGGCAGTGGGGAAAACATTGCAATCAGATGTACAGGAAGTGACTAGGTAAAGGTAAAGGGACCCCTGACCATTAGGTCCAGTCGTGACCGACTGTGGGGTTGCGGCGCTCATCTCGCTTTACTGGCTGAGGGAGCCGGCGTACAGCTTCCAGGTCATGTGGCCAGCATGACAAAGCCGCTTCTGGCAAACCAGAGCAGCGCACGGAAACGCCGTTTACCTTCCCGCCGGAGCGGTACCTATTTATCTACTTGCACTTTGACGTGCTTTCGAACTGCTAGGTTGGCAGGAGCAGGGACCGAACAACGGGAGCTCACACCGTCGCGGGGATTCGAACCGCCGACCTTCTGATCGGCAAGCCCTAGGCTCTGTGGTTTAACCCACAGCGCCACCCGCGTCACAGGAAGTGAATAGAAGTATACATAACCATTGTGCAATATATTGCATGGGAAATGGAGCAAGTTTGTTTCCTCCTGCTCCGGAAGTCAAGACCCGAACCAATGGATTCAAGTTAGAAGAAAGCAGATTCTGACTCAACATCAGGAAGAACTTTCTGACGGTAAGAGCTGTTTGACAGTGGAACGGTCTCCCTCGGAAGGTGGTGGACTCTCCTTCCTTGGAGGTTTTTAAGCAGAGTTTGGATGGCCGTCTGCCATGGATGCTTCAGCTGAGACTTTTGCATTGCAGGGGGTTGGACTAGAGGACCCTTGAGGACCCTTCCAACTCTACAATTCTATGATTCTGTTGTGGAGCATCAGCCACAGATACTTTTAAGCAGACATGGTGGGGCAAAGGCGCTTACCTGACCTCCCAGCAGGTGAGTCCTTGCTGCTTCCTAGAAGGGAGAAGGATGAGGCAGCATCAAGGTCGGTGCACTGCAGATTTGCTGCTCCTGCTGGTGTGTTTCTGCCACCTCACCCCTCCCGATAACTAGCAGCAACTCACCTGACCGGAGGTCAGACTAGAGCCTTCCACTCCATCTCTTACAGCTTTTAAGTAACTCATCTCAGGCCTCAGGACTTATCAAATACTTTAAAATGAAGCCATTTAAAAATATGATTGATGGATGGATGGGTGGGTGGGTGGATGAATTGATTGATTGATTGATTGATTGATTGATTTTATTATTTATTTATTTTTGCAAACAGCAGCCTGAAGAGTTTGAAATGACATCTGGCATCAAAACTGATTCTACGGCTAATGCAAGATGGATTGATGTATAATTGCTGTCAATAAGCATTTGTATTGCAATTTACAAGAGGGACCTGCAGTACAATAGTGCAATGTGGGGCTCCCCTGTTGAGGTTTCCAGCAAGGCAGCCATGCTCCGTTCCATCCCAAAACAGATGCTCAGCATTCCGCTAAGTCCTCGTTGGGTTTTCTAAAATTTTGTGTACTTCTGCAAATCCTGGTCTTTCCTGAGCATGCTTGTCAGGGTTGCACCAGATGAGCAGGAGTGGTGGCAAGCCCCCCTAGGCGAAGCGGCAACCACGGAAGAGTCCGGAGAAATGGAGGGATTCTTACCTGAAGAAGACTGGTGGCAGCACTCCTCAGAAGAGGAAGAATCAGATAGGCAGGTGGAAACACCTGGACAGGAGGAGGAAGAAGTCGAGCCAGAATCAGGCCCTTGTGAGGAGAGGAGCCGGCTGACCCCCTCCCCACCTCCCTTCTCAGCTGTAGAACGTAGAGCTGAGAGACGTAGGGAACAATTAGAGGCAGCTGCAGCTCGTAAGAGGCGTAATCATGAGCCGGCTACTTAAGGAAGACTGGCTGCTCCATTCACCAGCACCTGCAACTGCTGTGCTGGAGCATGTGGTTGTTCTTGCTCGTCCTGTTCCTGGTTCCTGTGTTCATGTCTTCGGCTTCCTGACTCCTGGCTTCCTCCTGACCTCGGCTTCCTGACTTCTGGCTTGAACTGACTTCAGCTACTCCTGACCCCTGTGTGACTGCCTGACTTCTACTGGCTTCTGACCCGGACTGTTTGACCTCGGCTTTATCGGACTCTGACTGCTGCTCTTCAGCGCGCCAACTTGTTGGCGTCCTAACAATGCTGATACCTGCTCCTTGTTTTTCAGTGGACCCGTTTGGGCTATGTATGAGCTCATCATTAGAAGGGTAGTTTATCTTAATATTGCTGCGCACCCAATCTGAGCGGTGTAACTTTCCAAAGGTTCCAGGCACTTTTCCAGGGTTTGGTTAGCTTGTTCCAGCAAGGCAGTTCCTATTAATGGCATGCACAAGACGTGTCCTTCTCAAAGCCTATCAGTGACCCCAATAACTGCTTTTATTTTCATTTGAAAAGCATTTCTAGGGACTATCGAGTCCCAATATCATCATATTGCAAAATTACCCAGCTCCTCTTGAGGGTCACTTTGATCCACACAAGAGTCTGCAGATACTTTCTCGTGTTACTAAGGTCTTCCCATGGGAAGCAAGATGAATGCTTTGTGAGTTTGACTGACCCAAATTGGTCTCTTTATGCTACTTATGGATACAGCAAAGCTATGTATGGGGTAGCAAAGCCTTGAATTGACTGGATCTCCTTCAAGAAGACATAAGAAATGGAGCGTGCTGAGCCAGCAGAATGGTGAGGGTCTTTGGAACTCAGGTCGCAAGTGGCTTCTACATCATTGGAACGATAGCGGATGGAAATAAACAACAGCAAAAAATCATTTTTCCACAATGGGCAAAGGACACAACTGAACATCTTGACTTCATTTTTGAGAAGAAGGAAGCCCAAGGCTATGTGCCTGTCAGGAATGAGCCAGCTCCGAGCGAAGGTTTGCAGCCAACTGCAGAAAGCAGCCAGGAACAGAGAGGCTTAGATGTTAGTCAGGCAGGGGAGAGCCGGCAGCTGCAGACTTCGGCTCTTCCTGACCTTGACGGGCAAGCTGATAAGGCAGTAGCTGAGAGCAGGCTAGAACACAGCCAAAGCTCGCCAGTCCACATTTTACCAGCTCCTCCACAATAATATCATCGGGGACTTTCTCAAAAGCCTTACTGAAATCAAGATACACTACATCCGTAGCATTCTCCTGATCCACCAAGCTGGTGACTTTATCAAAAAAAAAGAAACTTTATCAAAAAAAAAGTTCACCACGCATTATCTGCCTCTGCTAGCTTTTTGTGCCTTAGTTTTGCTATAAGTTTTCGTGTCCCCATTGTCCAGGTGTGTGCTCCACTTTCTGGGTATTTTTCTGCCTTTCACTTTAAGAATAGAAGTGTCTCCAGGTGGGCAGGGTATAAATAATAATAATATATTATTATTATTATTATTATTATTATTATTATTATTATTATTATTATTATTATTATTCTCAGGGCCTGAGTCTCCCCCTCCCTGCATTAAAGTCTCCCCATTCCTCTCCCCACCTGAATGCTTTATTCACTGCTCCAGCATGCGGAAGACTTAGAGATACCAGTGTTCTTTGAAAGCAATATTTTACACATGATTTGAAATTGTAAGGGTCTGTGTCAGGGATGGGGGCCCTATGACTCTCAAGACATGGGTGTTACCAGGATTTATGTTGGAGGGGCAAGACACCCACCTGTCATCATCCTCTGACTCTATCGCTCAGCCAGGTTGCCAGTTGTGTTGCTAGAATGGGCTGCAACATCATCCAAGCAACCTCAGTGAGCATTTCAATTTAAAATATTCTGATTATTTCTACTTAAGTATTTTTATTTGCTTACTTGATTTAGGGGGGGAGCAGCTGCCCCGCGGCTACACCCCAGATAATAATAATAATAATAATAATAATAATAATAATAATAATAATAATATTATGTATGCCCCGCCCATCTGGCTGGGTTTCCCCAGCCACTCTGGGCAGCTCCCAACCACAATAAAACAACAAACATTAAAAACTTCCCTAAACAGGGCTGCCTTCAGATGTCTTCTAAAAGTCAGATAGTTTATTTCCTTGACATCTGATGGGAGGGTGTTCCACAGGACGGGCGCCACCACCAAGAAGGCCCTCTGCCTGGTTCCCTGTAACCTCACTTCTTGCAGGGAGGGAACCATCAGAAGGCCCTCAGAGCTGGACTTCAGTGTCCAGACTGAACGATGGGGGGCTCCTTCAGGTATACTTGGCCGATGCCATTTAGGGCTTTAAAGGTCAGCACCAACACTTTGAATTGTGCTCGGAAACGTACTGGTGTTGTTGGGCTACAGATTCCAACATCCCTGGCTGATGACCACACTGGCTTGCAGTTGGAGTCAGGAGCAGGGATAACCAACGTGGTAATGTCCAGATGTTGGTCCCATCAGCCCTGGCTAGCATGGCCAAAGGCTAGTGGTGATGGGAGCTGGAGGCCAGAAACATCTGGATGACATCAGGCTCCCCTTCCCCATCCAATGCTGAAGAAAAGAGGAGTTGGGGAAAGAAATAGGTTTCCGTGTAATAAGCAGACATATGTGCTCCAGTGAAGTCTAATTCCATCCTTAGTCATGGAGGAAGTAAGTGTTATGAGTCTCCTATCAAATTGCCAAAGGCCTTTTTGGATAAAGTGACTCGTTCTGAACAAAGCATGGCACTTACAAGTTGTACTTGGCCTCCGGGAAAATAAATATACATGCCAGAATGTAGAAAATAGCACAGGGACCAAAATAGCCGTCAACCAACATTTCCAGTGAAGTGGTTAGAGTGTTGGACTAGGAAACAGGATGACCAGGGTTCATATCCCTACTCCGTCGTGGAGCTCACTGGGTAACCTCAGGCCAGTCACTGTTTCTTAGACTGGCCTACCTCACAGGGTCGTTGTGAGGATAGCATGGGGAGGGGAGGGGAAGCCATGTAGGCTGCCACCTTGTGTTCCTTAGAGGAAAGGCGGAAACCTAATAAATAAGCAGATCGTTTCAAAATGATTTTATTAGTTGAGTTTGCACCATTCCGTCAGTCTTGAAAAGCCCCATGGGGGGAAAAAGAGGGCAAATAGTCTGCAAATGGCCAGACTCTGCATTGCGATCTGCCGCCTGCCCAAAATAAACTCTGGGTGTCAGGATGATAAAACCATTGTGGGCTCTCAGAAGGGAGGTTGTCACAGCAAGAAGGCGCCCGTAATTAATAGAGCTGCCACACAGCTCCCAGGAAGGCTAAGAATAAAACACTCCCTCCGAGGAACCCAAAAAGTTTTGAAAAATCTCCTCTTTGGCTTAATTATATTACAAGGGACGACACACATTTATTATCTTCTCTCGCCGGCCTCATCTCCCACCCACTGTGCTGATTGGGGCAGAGACACTTCATCGGACGCCTTAAGGTATACAGTCAGGGGGCTGTTTGGTTTCACGTAAGTTTGGCAGCTCAGGTTTGTAAAAGTCAAGCGGCTAGCTCTCATGGTTGTGAAGGCACAAGCCAGGTCTAGAAACGGGGATCCACAGTCCTGCTTGTCTCTCGTTGCTCGGTCCCTGCTCCTCCCAACCTAGGAGTTCGAAAGCACAAAGTGCAAGTAGATAAATAGGTACCACTCCGGCGGGAAGGTAAACAGCATTTCCGTGCGCTTCTCTGGTTCGCCAGAAGCAGCTTAGTCATGCTGGCCACATGACCCAGAAGCTGTACGCCAGCTCCCTCGGCCAATAAAGCGAGATGAGCGCCGCAACCCCAGAGTTGTCCGCGACTGGACCTAATGGTCAGGGGTCCCTTTACCTTTACCTTTTATCCCTATAATTCCCAAGAGAAAGGCTTCTGTTTTTGTTTTACAAATGTTATTTTAAACATCCTTTAAAACTCCAGTGAAAACTTTTGGCCAAATTCAGAGGCAAAACAGAATGAGCCAACTTAGTTGGTCTCTAATGTGCTACTGGAATGAATTTTTTTATTTTGTTTTGAGCCAGAGGGGTGTGAGGGATGTGGCCAGGGCTGAACGGGGTGTGTGTGTGTCCTACTCACCTTCTAAAATTGGCCTGGGAGTGTAGGGACAGATAAATATCTGCCCTCCTGGACTAAAAAGTTGCCCCACCCCTGGGCTACAGAACCAATGTTTGTGACCTAAAACATTACTTTCGAAATTGGGAGCAGCTTGGGCCCTGAGTGTGTCTGGAAGTTTCACCCTTGGGTTGATGATGCCTTTTTCTCCTCAACCCAGATCTGTGTGGGGTTGTTGCAGCTGTTCTGCCGGAAAGCTCTCTGCACATGCTTGAAGGCGCTTTAGTCATTACATCACTTGTTTTGTATTAGAGATCCACCATTGCAAACAGGTGGTGCCGTTGCTAAACCCACGGCTTGCTTCCAGCCATTAATTTCTGCTACTGAAAGAGGTCTGTGGGGAGAGATGAGAGAGAAACTCATTTGCTTCACCAAATGAATATCAGATTTGAATGTTGCTGATTGTCTGCTGTGTGGCAGCTGGGAGACCTGAGTGCATATTGGTCTTAATGCTTCGGTGCTCTTTCTGAAAGACTATCCACTTCTTTGCACTCGAAGGGAGTTGAAATGTCTCCACTTCCTTGCGTACTTCTTGGCACAAATGCCCATTAGGCTGCTGTTGCAAGTCCAGTTTAAAGGTAAAGGACCATCAGAAGGGAGAGTCTCTTGAAGTTGCAGACTGAGCAGACAGAAAAACAGGCCAGCTTGTCACTGTTTTCCCCACTAGGGTGTGATGTGTACACTTCTCTTTAAATTATCGTAATTATTTCCATGTTTGCATCTATGCACACAAGTTCCTATATGCAAATTTTATGTCTTTTTTTTTTTTTTTTTTTTGCAGAAGGAGGTGTTGTATTTCCTCCTTTAAAAAAAAGTGGCCCCTTTTTAGGTTGGAGTGAGGGAAATTGTTAAGATTCTAGGAAAGTATCAGAAGTAGCTAGGAGCCGAGGTGTAGAACTAGGATTGTTGGAATAAGTAAAATGTTTAGGGTATTTTATGTTTTTGTGTACAATTTTGGGAAACTGATAAAGAGGATAGACAATGAACTCAACAGCGGGGACACGAGGAAGTCAACCGAAAAATGAAATTGAGGAAAGGAAGAATATCTGGCCTAGAGAAATAGGCCAGACTCAAGCAATGATATGAAGTATGTTAATTACGTTAAATGTGAAATGTTTATTGTCTTTCCCGGTAATGTAAAGTGCTTAAAATTGTTAAAATCATAAAAAAATTGGGGGGGGGAGAAAAAGAGAGAAAAAAGTGACCCCTTATTTGCAGAAAAAGCAGCATTAAATGTTGCAATCACACTTTATTTGCAGAAAAAGCAGCATTAAATGTTGCAATCACACTTTCCTGGGAATAAGGTCCCGCTGGATATTGTGGGACCAGATTCTGAGTAAATATACATACACGGGGTGGGACTGCCACGGCCTAAGACAGATGGTTTGAGGACCCAATGACCTGTGGAAATAGCCAAACCCAGCATAACCCACCCAGCTGCTTACGGAAGTCTGCTGGGTGCTTCCTTAAGAATCTCCCTGGAAATGAATACCCAATACCCCGACTTTAATTGCTCCTAACAATATCTCAGCTGACACAGTTGTGCCAGTTCCGGCTGTAAAAGTCCCGAGCCAGAACGTTATGAGTCAGGGGTTCTCGACCCCTCAAGAGGCCTGCAGACAGAGTATCTCCTTTCATTGCTACTATATGAAGCACCTTGGCTTTTAAGCACTTCCCTTGTTGTCATATATCAAAAAGAGGGCCCCGGGGAAACTGAGGAAGGATGAAATCTCAGCAGGATGCCACTCTGTCAGAATAAGCAGAAAATCAGGGTTACTGCGTCACCTTTGCTGAGAGATCGCCTGTCTTTGGCCTTCCCTCAACTGTCAACTAGTCCTACCACCAGGCTGCCTGGACTGCTTATACCTCAGCTGGTCATTGCATGTTTAGACCTTTTAACAACCCCTAGAAATAAACTCACATATGACTCAGATATTTGGTTTGGTTTTTGGCAGAATTTAGGCCACAACTTTATTGATTACAATCAAGTGAGTGGTTGCATAGGCTCTGGTTCGACTAGCTCCCTGCACCCTTGCAGACAGCGCTGACCCAGAGCCACTTTCATAGGACAGCCAAGGGTGAACACCAGGGACAGCTGATGACAGGAGTGCCAGTCAGCATCGTAGGGTCAGGTTGTATATATGTATAAAAAGGTAAAGGGACCCCTGACCATTTGGTCCAGTCGTGACCGACTCTGGGGTTGCGGTGCTCATCTCGCATTATTGGCCGAGGGAGCCGGCGTACAGCTTCCAGGTCATGTGGCCAGCATGACTAAGCCGCTTCTGGCGAACCAGAGCAGCGCACGGAAACGCCGTTTACCTTCCCGCTGGAGTGGTACCTATTTATCTACTTGCACTTTGACGTGTTTTCGAACTGCTAAGTTGGCAGGAGCTGGGACCGAGCAATGGGAGCTCACCCCGTCGCAGGGATTCAAACCACCAACCTTCTGATCGGCAAGCCCTAGGCTCTGTGGTTTAACCCACAGCGCCACCCGCGTCCCATTGTATATATGTATAAATCATATTATATCCTAAAGACACCACCATCTCTGCTGTGCCTCTTTGCAAAAGGAAACAGGAACCCTGTGTCAGCTTCCGGAAGCCCTGGAATCTCACACTGCTCAGAGATCGGGATGGCAGACAACAGTATGATACTTTTGATTTGACATTGAATGGCTATAGCCAGTATGGCATAATGGTTAGAGTGTCAGACTAGGGCCTGTAAGATCAGGGTTCAAATCCCCACTCAGCCATGAAGCTCATTGGGCAACCTTAGGCCAACCACTGTCTCTGAGCCTAGCCTACCTTTCAGGGTTGTTGTGAAGATAAAATGAGGAGGCTGGGAACCATGCATCCCACCTCGAGCTCCTTGGAAGAAAAGACGGGATACAAACACAATAAATAATGTAATGGATTAGTTCTCTCTGCTTTGAATCTTCCTTCTTTTTCTCCTTTTGTGCCCAGGACAAGGTTTGTTCAAGGGCTGCTCACTTGTTTTCAGGAACGCTAATATTGGCAAACAAATTTAACATGTCTGCAAACTGTGGTTTCGGCTTTCTCTGACACGGACGGAATTGACGTGCCAAATTGCGCCACTCGAACGCAGCCCCCAATGTGCAAATCCTCTGCCGCGCTTGCAAATGAAGCATTGTCTACTGAAGACAACGGCTCATTAATTTCCGAGGTTCAAATGCAAAGTGGAGAATTTCACAGCAGGGCTGTCAGTTATAAGAAAGCAACACACACACACACACACACACACACACTTTCCACCTCGCCCTGAGAAAATGTGCCGTTCTTGGACTGCATTGGAAAGGTTGTAGCTGTAGCCTACCCTTCATAGTCATAAGCTGGAAGTTCAAAAGACATTGGGGAAACCCGTGATTTGAATAAAGGTAAAGGTAAAGGGACCCCTGACCATTAGGTCCAGTCGTGTCCGACTCTGGGGTTGCGGCGCTCATCTCGCTTTATTGGCCGAGAGCCAGTGTACAGTTTCCGGGTCATGTGGCCAGCATGACAAAGCCGCTTCTGGCGAACCAGAGCAGCGCACGGAAACGCCATTTACCTTCCCGCCAGAGCGGTTCCTATTTATCTACTTGCACTTTGACGTGCTTTCGAACTGCTAGGTGGGCAGGAGCTGGGACCGAGCAACGGGAGCTCACCCCATCGCAGGGATTCGAACCGCCGACCTTCTGATCAGCAAGTCCTAGGCTCTGTGGTTTAACCCACAGCGCCACCTGGGTCCCTTGTGATTTGAATAGAGATCCCTTTAAAATCAAAAGGGACAGAATGGGGACATTAGCAAGAATAATGTTAACCAGAGCTATTTTTCTAGAAGAAGAGGTGCTGGAACACACCAAGAACACCTTCCTGGTTCTCTTAGAATGGCAAGGACCTGAGAGTTGCCGTAACGTTCCGGCAAGTTCCGGCCCCAAAAAAACAAACCCTGGTGTTAACAAAGTACCGGGGTGAAGAAGAAAAAAGAAACATCGACCCACCCCCTCAGCCTGAAGCATGGACAGCTCTAAACATGTGTTTGTGTAATTAACAAGAATAAGCTGTTTAAAGGGGATTACGCCTCCTTAAAGCCACAGCCATATGCCGACTGAGGGAGAAAGGTGCATTTCAGTTAATATCAGATCGTTTTTTGGAGCTGGGAGCAAGAGGGGGGCAGGCAGGCCGCAAGACCCCTGCTCTTTCTGCCGCAGAACTTGGTAGCCGGCCCAATGAAAATGGATTGGATATAATGGCCTGTAACCCCGGAACCTGAAAGAGCACGCTTAATAATTTTATTAATTACCGTGGGGCAGGCTTAGTGTGCTTTACAGTAATTATGTGAAACTCCAGGCTCTGCTCCCCGAGGGCAGGGAGGGGGTAGACTGGGGCCCTGTGTACCAAGGGGAATGTCGAAGGGAGTCCTAGGAAGCGTTGCCAACTCTTGATTTTTGACACCCGTGCTCCTGTACTTGAGCTGCAGACACTAGGTAAAGATAAAGGGACCCCTGACCATTAGGTCCAGTCGTGTCCGACTCTGGGGTTGCGGCGCTCATCTCACTTTATTGTCCGAGAGCTGGCGTACAGCTTCCGGGTCATGTGGCCAGCATGACTAAGCCACTTCTGGTGAACCAGAGCAGAGCACGGAAATGCCGTTTACCTTCCCGCCGGAGCGGTACCTATTTATCTACTTGCACTTTGACGTGCTTTCGAACTGTTAGGTGGGCAGGAGCTGGGACCGAGCAACAGGAGCTCACCCCGTCACAGGGATTCGAACCGCCGACCTTCTGATCAGCAAGCCCTAGGCTCTGTGGTTTAACCCACAGCGCCACCTGGGTTAAACCACAACTCTTGATTTTTGACACCCGTGCTCCCATACTTGAGCTGCAGACACTAGACACTTCAAAAAGCTTCCACTGCTGATTTATGCACAAATCAAATGGCATCATAAAACATTGCCTCTTTTTTATCTCCTGTTGTTGTTGTTGTTTGTCGTTGTTGTTGTTGTCATTATTTTTATATCCCACCAAGGAACTCAAGGTGAGTGAGTTGTGCCCTGCTTGTTTAGATCCCTGAAAGAGGATTTAAATAATAATAATTTTATAAGTTGTGTGTCTTTGTTTCTCAATTTTAGGGTTGCCATGTTTCAAAAGGAAAACCCCAAAGTTGTTGAGCTTTTTTTTTTTTTTTTGCATTTTGCAGTTTGCAGTTATTTTTATTGATCATAGTTTAGTAATTATTTATTGTAATTGTTAGGAGTGGATTTCTATTTATTATTTGCTGATGTTTTGAGAGTTAATTTTATTGTGTACTATTATGTTCTAATACCCTGTTTCCCCTATTTTAAGACATAGTCATAAAATAAGCCATAGCAGGATTTTTTCGCATTTGCAAAATATAAGCCATACCCCGAAAATAAGCCATAGTGATAGGCGCAGTTCTGGAGGGCGCCAAGGAAAACGTGGGGCTGGGCTTACATAATAAAAATAAGACATCCCCTCAAAATAAGCCATAGTGCGTTTTCTTGAGGGGAAAAAAATATAAGACGGTGTCTTAAAAAAGGGGAAACACGGTAAGATTATTGAATATTAGTTTATCTGATATAGAAGTCATTCCATTTTAAAGTTACGTTTTATTTTGACTTTTTGCATTGGATCAGATTATGATGAGGTGTGTGTTCTTTGCTGTATATTCTGTTGCTATAAACCGACTTGTGTATAGTGATATAGAAAGGTGGTATACAAATTAAAAAGTGAAATGAAATGAAATGGCATGCATGATTCTCTCTGTCTCCATCTTATCCTCACAACGACCCTGTGAGGTAGGTCAGATTGAAATACAGTAACTGGCCCAAAGGTCACCAGTCTGCAGGGCTGAGTGGCTATTTGAACCCTTGTCTCCCAGGCCCTAGTCCAGGCTAGCAGGCTAACCACTATGCCACACTTCATCCCTGAGACAAATCTCATTTCCTGGTAGCTGTCACTCACTTTGTGCGACAGGGAAAGGAGAGCACTTTTGTCCTAATGAAGAAACTAATTAACTTTGGTTGGTTTTGTTTAACTTTTTTTTTTCTTACCCGGAAGATCTCTGTTCCCGTGCGACTTCCTTCCTACCAGATGGCGACGAGCATTTTTCTCTTTATAATTAAGGGAAACATCCTCAAACCGCTTTGGAAGACAATTGTCACCTCTTCTGCTAGATCTCAATGTTTCTTACGTGTCCATCATCGCAAGGCACAGCACTCCCTTTGGTAAAAAAACCACACCCCTTCTGGGCATTAGGGAACTGATAACACTTAGAAAGTTGGCATGATATGAGTCAGTCATCTGTGTAGGGAAATGGGGGAACTATTTCCTAATTGAGGGCCGTAGTCCCTGCTGGGCAACATTCTGAGGGCCACATGCTGGTGGTGGGCGGAGCCAGGGGCAAACATGGGCGGAGCAATGAATATTCATTTCACTTTGGCACAGTAGGCTAGCTTCTGTAGGAACACACCCTTCTCTTCCCTCCATCCAGACAAACAAGAGTCAACAGTGTGATGCAGCAGCTAAAAAAGCCAATGCAATTCTGGGCTGCATCAATAGGAGTATAGCATCTAGATCAAGGGAAGTAATAGTACCACTGTATTCCGCTCTGGTCAGACCTCACCTGGAATACTGTGTCCAGTTCTGGGCACCACAGTTCAAGAAGGATACTGACAAGCTGGAACGTGTCCAGAGGAGGGCAACCAAAATGGTCAAAGGCCTGGAAACGATGCCTTATGAGGAACGGCTTAGGGAGCTGGGTATGTTTAGCCTGGAGAAGAGAAGGTTAAGGGGTGATAGGATAGCCATGTTCAAATATATAAAAGGATGTCATATAGAGGAGGGAGAAAGGTTGTTTTCTGCTGCTCCAGAGAAGCGGACACGGAGCAATGGATTCAAACTACAAGAAAGAAGATTCCACCTAAACATTAGAAAGAACTTCCTGACAGTAAGAGCTGTTCGACAGTGGAATTTGCTGCCAAGGAGTGTGGTGGAGTCTCCTTCTTTGGAGGTCTTTAAGCAGAGGCTTGACAGCCACCTGTCAGGAATGCTTTGATGGTGTTTCCTGCTTGGCAGGGGGTTGGACTGGATGGCCCTTGTGGTCTCTTTCAACTCTATGATTCTATGATTCTAAGAATGCATCCTCCCAGCCTGGCCAAAACATTCAAGAAGAGTTTGAAGCAGTGCCAGTGAGGAGGGCAGCCAGAGGAGAGTTCTGAGGGGCCAGGCAGGAAGACTGCATTTGTCCCCTATGTGATTACTTGTTTATTTGCAGGTGTAATAAACAGAAACCTGCTCTTATTCCCTTATGGGGTACACAAGAGCCTTTTCAGGTTCTCCATCGGTAGGAGCAAATTACAGAGGCCAACCAGAGAAAAATTGAGAAGCAAAATCTTTATTATATCTGTTGCAAACAGGGCCCTCACTCTCAAAATGGAGGAAGGAGGAGGAACCCCCAACAATGGTGTGCAAGCTCCTATATAGACTTTTGAAATTCCTCCCCTCCCGCTCAAGACCACCCCCCTATGCATCATACATACATCACAAAAAGGGGTGTAACCCAGGACCACCTCCCAGATACAACACAGCTACATCATGAAAGGGGAGGTCTGGTAGCAGTAATCTGAGTATCCTTGACCCTCCCCATGCCTCCTCTTGCCCTCCACCAAAAAGTCACCAAGTGAAACAAAAGAGAGATTTACATTTCCCTGTTTCGCAGCCAAGGCAATCACACCCTTTTGTCTGGCACTCAGGTATCAGGAAGTCAGGAATCATCACCTTTAATTTCCTGAGACACTCACCCCCTCCTTCCTTGCGGAGAAATACTGGTCAGCTGGGAGTCAAAATGGAGACAGGCCTGTGGCCTTGTTTGCTTGGAACACTTATGAACATTTATTATATTTATATAAGACCTTAAAATCCTTACAACACAGGCCACTTTTCGTTTCAAAGTAGTCCCAAGGCAATATTGTGGGCTCTACCACGAAGCTATGGGCCTTCCATAAAACAGTGAATGGCATGGGATTGTTCTCTTCCAAGCAGAATTCTTTCTCTTTCACAGAATACTGAACAATAAACTCAGGGCGCACAATGACGAATAGCAATTACGTGCCCTTAGCAGGCTATTAGTCTCCCCCCCCCCCAACACACACACACATCATGTACGTGTTTGAGGAGATTATCCACGATTTAGGATTACCGCTGTTGTTCTCGGCATTTAATTCTGCCTTCCGTGCACCTATGTGAGGGAGGCCTCTCCGCCTCTCCGCCTCCCTGCCCCACACGCAATCTGGATTTTCGTGAAGCTACTGTTGACATTATGATTATGATTATGATTATTTTATTTTTAAAAAAGCATAACCCTAACCCTCCATCAGCACAGATTCAGAACCCCAAATGAGCGCAACCACGCTGTAAAATAAACAGCACAACCTCGCAAAATATATGCCACCGCACAAATAACAGCCGCTAAAAAAAAAGAAAAAAAGACAATGGGCTAGACAATAATCAGCTTACCAAAAAAAATTGAAATGGGAGGTCAAAAAAACAAGCTGTAACTGGAGGCTAATGTTAATCTAGGCTGCATCAGCAGAAGTACAGTGGTACCGTGTTTCCCCTATTTTAAGACACCGTCTTATATATTTTTCCCCTCAAGAAAACGCACTATGTCTTATTTTGAGGGGATGTCTTATTTTTATTACGTCAGCCCAGCCCTGCATTTTCCTTGGCGCCCTCCAGAACTGCGCCTATCACTATGGCTTATTTTCGGGGTACGGCTTATATTTCGCAAATGCGAAAAAATCCTGCTATGGCTTATTTTATGACTACGTCTTAAAATAGGGGAAACAGGGTACTTTGGTTCTCAAACGCCTTGGTACTCAAACAACTTGGAACCCAAACACTGCAAACCCGGACGTAAGTGTTCCAGTTTGTGAAAAAATTTTGGAAGCCAAAGGTGCTCCATTTTGAGTGTTACGCTTCCAATTTGCGTGTTACGCTGAGGTCTGTCTGTTTTTGCTATTTATTTTGCGTTTTTGGAAGCCAAAGGTTCATTCCCCCCCCCCAAAAAAATGATCCAGCCCACCACATGGTCTGACGGGCGGTGGACCGGCCCACGGCTGAAAAAGGTTGCTGACCCCTGATCTAAAGGGCTGTCACATGAAAGATGGAGAAAGCTGAACCATTGGCTTCAAGTTGCAAGGAAGCAGATTTCTACTAAACACCAGGACGAACTTTCTGGCAGTAAGAGCTGTTTGACCTTGGAATAGACTCAGGAGGCCAGGCCTAGCTGTCAGGGGCTGGGCAGAGGAGGAATGGTGGAGACCGCCTCCCCAGCCTGACCCTTCCAGAGCATAGCTGTCAACCCTCCCTTTTTTTGCGGGAAACTCTCTTATTCCAATGCCGTTTCCCACTGCTATCCCAGATTGTTGATATCCCTTAAATTTCCCGGATTTCAAAGGAAGCAGCTCCTCTCCCTCCCTGCCGGCCAGGGAGGCTCCTCAGCTGCGTTGCTCGGCTGCCAATAAGGAGTCTGAGACCGACTGGGGGCGGAGCTTGCATGCCTTGTGCAGCCAGACCCTCATGCCCAACCAGACAGCCAGCCTGCCTGCCGTCTATGCGCTCGCTCTTTCGCTCACCCGTTCGCACGCAGCCTCTGGAGCGCAGGGTGGCGAGGCTACTTGGTGCCATTGCACCGCCCTCGCGGCATCCCTTATTTTCAAATCCGAAAGTTTGAAAAAATCCCTTATTTTCAAATCCGAAAGTTGATGGCTATGTTCCAGAGAAGAAAAAGACAGTTCAGAATTACAACAGGGGTTTGAGGGAGGTCACAGCTCAGAGGCAGACACTAATTCCATGACACTAATAAAGAGATTGGAGGAGCCCTTGAATACGTACAACTCAGGGGCATGTTCAGTTTTTGCCTCCAGCACAGCTGGCTGCATCTATTGTTCTGGATATCGATGTTGGTCTAGCACGCATGATATTTGGACAGTGTATGCAGGGCCGTCTTAGCCATAGAGGCTAGCGGCACAGGGAACCACGGCGCCACGTTCTGGAGGGCGCCAGGGAAGAGGCGGAGGCTGGATGCGGTGCTTCCCAGCATCAGCTCGCCGCCCTCGTTCGCCTCCGCCATGCTGCGCTGCGCCCGGAGCCTCCTCCCCGCTGGCAGCGCTGCCCTCGCCTGCCTCCGTCAGCAGCCCTCTCCAGCCAAAGTGGAATACCTGGCTACAAAGTTTGCGCCAAGCCCTGCGGCCCTCCTCGTGTTTGCTGCGGAGTAAAGCGCCGCGTAAACACGCCGAGCCCACATGCAGGCTGCGTGGCTGAAAGTGCAGCCACGAACTTACTCGCGAGGAAGCACACCCGCCACCCCCGTCTCCCAAACGCAATGGGGGAATTTGCGCCCTTGGCAACTCCAGACCCCCTGACTTCGGCAGGGGGCTCGTGAGCTGCTGCTGCCAAACTTGTTAGTCTTATCAACCCGGAGCCTCCGTTCCGCCGAGGAGCTGCCCTCCAGCTGCTGCCCGCCCAGAGGGAAACATGGGGTTGGGGGACACAGGAGGGATCCTTGCACCATGGCGCCAGATAAGCTTAAGACGGCCCTGGTTGTATGGACAAGGGAGAGGTTGGGAGACGGAAATGACTCAAGCACCAGCAAGCTGAGTCGCCAGCTTTCCGAGCTAAATACACAAAGATGCAACAGGCAGCGACAGAGACATCGTGACAACTCCAGAACAATGGGGAGGCTTGGCAGATAACATGACTGCATCGCAGACACGAGACAGCTGGGAGCACATTAAAAAAACACCACACATGCACCAGGAGGACCCATCTCCAATACAGCCCACCTGCTGCCCTATGTCTCCAATGTCTTAATTTAAGTATTCAATAAAGACGTATTAAAGCTGGTCTCGCTCCCCTGAGGTCTCCGTGGGCTCTCAGTAGAGCAGTCTCCCCTCTTCTGTCATGCCGTCCTATCAAAATTACACAAGCAATTAAGTCGTAATTAGCCTCTTTTAGCAAAAAGGCATCTGAGACTTAAGCTTACACGGTTGCTCTTAATGACTGCTCGACACCGGCGCTGTGGAAAATTAATCATGTATTTGGCTTAATTAATTAGCTGGTCCCTTTGCCAGCAACAGGGTGGGTGTGGAAGAGATACCAGATACCCACGTGATCCCGGATAGAGCTGCCTGGGATAATAATAATAATAATTTATTATTTATACCCCGCCCATCTGGCTGGGTTTCCTCAGCCACTCTGGGCAGCTTCCAACACAATATTAAAAAACAATAATCTATTAAACATTAAACGCTTCCCTAAACAGGGCTGCCTTCAGATGTCTTCTAAAAGTCTGGTAGTTGTTTTTCTCTTTGACATCTGGTGGGAGGGTGTTCCACAGGGCGGGTGCCACTACCGAGAAGGCCCTATTTTATCCCATTAACCTAAGTATTCGTGTCCGTGTGTTTATTATCTAAGGCAACTGCGGGCCCTGGGGCCTCTCCACGCAATAGTAGAGTTGCTTTATACTTTTTGTAAATCACTGGGGGTGGGGGCGTTTTGCAATCAAACGGTGTATATATTTTAGGAAACGAGAAAACTAGGTTTTCACATGTGAGTTCAGGAGCTTGGATCCTGGATCCTAGGTTAAGTGGGACTGTGGGTTTGATCCAATAAGAGTGTTTTTATGTTCTTAGAACACACTGCCAAAGCACCTGAATGAAGTCTCTTTAATCAAATAACATTTTCAAAGGAATGGCTTTGTCAGTTGAGCCATGGATGAAAACATATGCCAAGATGAAAGAGGATGTTGGGCTGATATTTCATCTTCCCCTTCCTTTAGCTGTTATCTAAAAGAAAAAGAAAAAAACACTTATCCACCAGTGCTCCCACCCCCGTAATCCAGACATTTTCTTTAATGAGCCTCACATTTAGAAGTGACAACAATGGATCTCTTTGAGCAGCCTGTTTGTTTGTTGAGGCCAAGGACCTTGGGACGAGAGCACACCGCAGAATATAAATTACATTTCTCTGAGATTCGCTAAATAAAACATGCAGTTGGGGGAATAAGAGGGGAGTTTGTTAAATATTTCAGAGCATCTCCTCCTTCGAAGGTCCTCTTGCTCCCTCACTCCTTGTGTACCAACGTGCAAAATGTTTTCATACTCAAACGCCTGTTGGATTTATTTTAAAACAGCATTTTCTCCCCCACCCCATCCCCCCAAAAAACCCCACGGAAAGCATGCCACTTAACTCTGCATCAAGAACTTCACAAGGAATCAATTGCACCCAAATTAAACAAGGTTTGATACACCATGAGCTACGACAGAACCCATTTACTAATCAATACCGGGACTGAGAGCTAAGCTGTCTTTCCTGGAGATATTTTTACAACTCTATGAGGCAAATTTTGCTTTTATTGTTGGAATCTAATCACGGGGAGAAACAGGAGATTCTTTCCCTTATGATGCTCCATTATTTACACCGCATTTGTAGAGAACAAAGCCGAGGAAAGCTCATCTTCCTTCTTAATGAAAGGTTCTCCTTCCTTTTAAGAGAGAACACGCACTCTTCAAATATTTCCTTTGATTGCGTTTCATCTGTAAGCGCTAAATATAACAGAAGCGCAGGGCGGTTTTCGTTCACAGGTTTCTCTGCAAACGGCTCTCAGGCATTTTCAAGCAGGCTGGGTCAACAGGTGAGCCCCTCTGAGGTTCCTGATTTGAGTGAGAAGTTCTAGAATGTGGAACCTGGAAGGCAACCACTAAAGACTTCTGATCTGTTGACATGGCAAAGACAGAAAGTCACTCCTAGTCTTTAAAGCATGAATGGGGGGATGACAAGCGCAGGATACCAAATGCGACTCTCGGAACGCTCCTTAGGCCGTGCCTTGTCTAGGACTGGATGACATATTTATATAACCGGTTTGAAGTCCATATTCTGATACTGGTTTCATGATTTCTGACCTTAGCAATATATCACAAATCATTATGTGTGTGCAGTGCCGGATTTACGTATAAACTAAACAAGCTATAGCTTAGGGCCCCATTCTCTTGGGGGGGGGGCGAAAAATTTAAAGGGAAAAAAAACCTGGATGTACATTTCCAAAATATAAGATAAAAAACAAATAAAATAAAACCTACGGTACATACAGCAACAGTGTAGGCTGTTTTGTGTTGTGTAGGCTCCTATGATGTAAGTAATGCTCCCTAAAATATCACTGGTTTGCTCATTTCTATATATAGGGTTCCTATATTCTGCATGGACTGGTTGCATTTCAGTTCAACAATTACTTTGATAAAATACATATTTTGTTATGTGCAAATGGCTTTGGATACCTATTAAGTCCATAAATTACCATATAGCATATATTCAACACAAAAAACCAGCAACAATTTGTTGTTGACAAAGGACAGCTGGACATATAAAGGGCCCCATTACCTTCAGTAGCTTAGGGCCTCATCAAACCTAAATCGGGCCGTGAGTCTGTGTGTGTGCTATGCAAAAATCACAATGTGGAAAAAACCATGAAGCCAGCCAATGCCTCCACATAGCTCCATCCTTATTTCAGACACTGTGATATACCGGTATTGGTATATCGTGATGTTTACTGTAGCTGATGATAGATCGCAATGTTGAAAACCAGATATCGCCCAGCCCTACTGTTCTCCTCTACATAGTTCCATCCTTATTTCAGGCATTGTGATATAGAAATATATTACAATGTCTAGCTGCTGATATATTGCAATGTTGAAAACCAGCAAATCATGCTGTGAAATGTTCAACTAAGGGATAACTCAGTTGAGGCAACATGAGACTCTTAATCTTACGGCCATGGGTTTGAGCCCCACAATGAACAAATGATTCCTTCATTGCAGGGGGTTGGATGAGAATAATCCTCATGGTCCATTCCAATTCTATGATTTGTGCTTATATAAAGCTTTGCATTGCATTTCTCCGACCAAACAAGGTTTACAGTAATGCACATATATTAGTGTGCATAAAAGGACTATTGGTGAAAATAATGTACAAAGTTGCATTATGCAAAAAAATCTGTACATTAGTCAAAACGGCTTATAAAAATGCACTAACATGCTGGTGAATTTCCATGAGGGTTTTCATTTAAAAACAACAACAACAGCACCAAATTGCAGATTGCTGCAAAATGTGGAGAACTGAATTTAAGGCTGGAAACGTTAGAAATGGAGAGACCCTAAATTGGCAGGTCCTTCCATTCCTGTTCATTTCCCTAAATGAAAACTGCAGACTGCAAATGACTGGGAGGTGAAATAATACTATTACCGTCAGCACTTTCCACTCCCCCACCCCTCCCCCCCTCTGCATTTCATTAAAGAAGACATATTGACTCTGATAAAGTTAAAGCCACTGGTCTCTCTTAATTGTTCTTGACATTTCCTTTGGTATGCCTAATGATGGATCACCCCAGGAACTCAAGTCTCAGATAGCTGGCAAGGGAAGTCAAGAAAGTCATCTGTTTGTTTTATTTCGGGGCGGGGGCGGGGGGTTGGATCCTTCCCGCTCAATGGCCCAGTTCCCAGAAGGGCCTCACCTCTGATGGGTGAAAAATAAGGTTTGCATAGAGGGGAACAGATTTGTGGGCTGAGAGCTGGACTTATTTTATTCGCATTTATTTGTAAGATTTCTTACCAGCCCGTCACCATAAGGTCACAGGTTGTCCTGGACTGGTTGGACACAGAAGAATAGTGGGAGGCCCTGAGTTGGCACTTTTTCTAACTTTCTAAGCTATGGATGCCCTGTGTTGGCACTTTGTCACGGATTGCATATTCTGTGCTGATGAAGCCAATTTGGCGAAAGAAGGATTATAATCCGGGTAACCTTGTCCTTTGTTTTGGGTTGCTATGTTCCCTCATGGCAACACCACTTACACATCTTTGACTGGCGAGACTACAGCTCCACCGCCAGACCCTACAGTACCTGGAACCATCTTCGTGACAACCAAACCCCCTCATTGAGGACTGGAAAGGTCACATTATTTTCATCATTCACTCTTTGGACCTTTGGAACCTCCACTAGACCCATGTGGGTTGCACAGGACATTTTGAATTTTGTTCTTACAGCTCTACGATAGCATGTTTATGCATACTTGTATGTTTGGATTTTTGGTTTTGTGACTCTATACCGTACATCTCGTTACAATTGTATATGTTTAGTTGGTTCTTATCCTATATAATAATATCCCTGTGTCCCTGCGTCCGTCCGTGTGTCAGTGGAAATTTTCCACTGCGCATGTCACACAGGGAAGCAGGGATTGGAGCGGGCGGAGAGGGGGCGTGTCGGAGAGGGCGGCCGTGCGCAGGCGCGTCGTCAGTTGCCTCAGTGCCGCCGCCTCACACGGACATGGGGAGGATGGCTTCCTTCCGAGCGCGCATGCGGAGGATCGGGCCGCCCACCGCCGCCCGCTGGGTCCCCAGAAGAGCACGCTGCCGGGGTGCCCCTGTCCGCCTGTGCTCACCCGCTGCCGCCGCCTCCGAGGCTGCCAAGGCCCACTGCTCGGGCTCCGGCTCGGGCTGCTGTTCCGCCGCCCCTCCGCGAGTCGCCCCCTCCCGCGGGCCGCCACTCGCCGCCCCGCCGCTCCCCGCTCGCCCATCCCGGCGCTCGGCTCCTCTGGCCGCTGCTTCTTCTCCTCCCGCGCAGCCCCTATGTTCTAGCGCCCGTTATTAACGGGCTAAATTCAACTAGTATTTAATAATTATGTTACGTGGAGACTGATTTATCAGCTGGTCACGTTTTTGAGTGTTTGGCATACTGCTATACGTGACTGTGGTTTTTTGAGTGTTATATAGTGGGAGGTACCAGCTGGGGAACCCCCAAGGGAAGAAGGCTCTGAACCCAGGGATTGGTGGTGGGACACAGGGCCGTCTTTAGCAGATGTGGCGCCGGGGTGCAAATATCCGCCCAGCGCCCCCAAATCACCACAGATAGTGTTGGGGTGGCCGTAGCTGCGCACTGCCAGCCATGGGAGGGGCAGCTCTCCCCCATGCCGCTGTGGGAGGGCGATCCCTGCAGAGGCTTGGGAGGGCTTCCATCCTAAGCCTCTGCGGGGATCGCTCTCCTCCCGAGGAGGCTTGGGAAGGAAGCTGCATACCTGCCGGCCTTATGGTTGGCGGGGGGCAGCTGGTGGGCGTGCAGGGAAAGGGGAGGCCGCCGGCAAAGCCGCACAGCTCCCCCACTTGCTGGGGCACCCCTGAGAGGCCAGTGCCCTGGGGCGATGCACCACTAAGCCCTATGGGAAAGACGG
Organism: Darevskia mixta; assembly: GCA_034641385.1. Taxonomy (NCBI): domain Eukaryota; kingdom Metazoa; phylum Chordata; class Lepidosauria; order Squamata; family Lacertidae; genus Darevskia; species Darevskia mixta. Next base: position 711,729 of record JAWWNH010000050.1, read on the forward strand.
CTCTGGTGGGACAACCATGAGCGGTCAGAGGGAGAAGACTGGGAAGACGAGGGGTCGGAAGCTGAAAGGGTAACAGGGCTCAGTGAGCAGGGAGAATCTGTGACAGAGAGAAGGCCAGAATCGGAGGCAGAAGCTGGAGCAGGAGGGTGGGATGAGGGAGGCTGAGAGGCAGAGCTGAATCTGGCTGGTGAAGTTCCTCAGGTGTCTCCCCTCCTGCTGCAACCAGCTTTCTCTCCCCTGGTCTCCCAGAACCAGAAGAGGCATGAAAAGGGCAGCAGAGAAGTTAGCAGGAGCAAGGGGGAAACTGCTCAGACCCATGCTTTCTAGACACAGCACATGAAAGCATGGGCAACAGGGCAAGCCCTTGGTTTTCTTTATCTCTTCAACAAGCAGTCTTACCAGACTGAGTAATGGGTGGCACTGTAGTCTAAACCACTGAGCCTCTTGGGCAGGGGTCAGCAACCTAAGGCCCATGGGCTGGAAGCGGCCAGCAGAGGTCGTTTGACCGGCCCATGAGCTGCCCCCGAACCAAGCTGCCTGCTCATGCACTGCGCTAAACCGGCACAGCACAGTGCGGGGACTCGCTTCCGCAGCGCCGGAAATTGTGTCTGCGCATGCGCAGACACCGGAAATCACATCTAAGCAGACGCCTAAAATCGCGGGAGCGCGATCTGGCCCACAGAGGGATCTCCGTGGGACCGATGCGGCCCAGGCAAGATAAACCTTGCTGACCCCTGCTCTTGGGCTTGCCGATCAGAAGGTCTTACCTTACTTATGTTTATATTTTGTTGTTTGATTAAATGGATATATGTATTATTGAACAAAATCAGAATAAAAAATTTAACTACGAAAAAAAATAACTACTAAAAGAAAAGGAGGGCCGAAAAAGAGATGCTTATTCTCTGGGTCTGAGATCCCTCATTCCTCCTTTAACATCTAAAACCAGCACTTTGAGTTGCCTTGCCCTAGATATTCTTGCAAGTGGCACAAAAGCCAAACATTGACAGCCAAAAGATTTCTCTCCCCCCCCCCTCACCAAGTTGGCTGTCAATTCTACTGCGCTGTCAGATTTGGGGGTGGGTTGAGGGACCTGAAAGCAAACTAAAACAGCTTTTAATTTGGCGAGTGGAGATGGCAACGGAGCAAGGCACCTTGCCCAGTGACTGGCTTCCCAACGCGGAGAGCTGTCTGGTCTCCGCTTCCTCCTCTCCGTCTCTTCTTGTGTGGCCTTCAATCAGCTTGGCTCTTTCTGACATGTGGTGACACCAGTCGAGAAGTCGCCATCTGTTTCCCCTGGCGTGGGGCTCCCTCCCTTCCCCGGGCCCAGATCGGCGTTTTAATTAACAAGTCCGTTTCGCAGAGGCAAAACCCTTGCTGAACATGTAATTTTAAAAAATTGCAGAGGGCAGGAACGGAGAGAGAGGAGGGAAACGGACTCAGAGCACTTTAGCTGCCTTTATTCGAGCTCTCAAAGTGATGCTATTGAAAATGAGACTTTGGCCACATCTATGTCATATATTTCAAGCACTCTCAATACCACTTGAACACTGTCATGGCTTCCTGCAAAGAATCATGGGGACTGTAGTTTGTTAAGGGTGCTGAGAGTTGTTAGGTAAACCCCTCACAGAGATATACTGTAGTAATAATAATAATAATAATAATAATAATAATAATAATAATAATTTATTATTTATACCCCATCCATTTGGCTGGGTTTCCCCAGCCACTCTGGGCGGCTTCCAACACAATATTAAAATACAACAATCCATTAAACATTAAAAGCTTCCCTAAACAGGGCTGCCTTCAGATGTCTTCTAAAAGTCTGGTAGTTGTTTTTCTCACTACCGAGACGGCCCTTTGCCTGGTTCCCTGTAACCTTACTTCTCTCTATGAGGGAACCGCCAGAAGGCCCTCGGCACTGGACCTCAGTGTCCGGGCAGAACGACGGGGAGACGCTCCTTCAGGTATACTGGGCCGAGGCTGTTTAGGGCTTTAGAGGTCAGCACCAACACTTTGAATTGTGCTCGGAAGCGTACTGGGAGTCAATGTAGGTCTTTCAAGACCAGTGTTAATGTGGTCTCGGCGGTCGCTCCCAGTCACCAGTCTAGCTGCCGCATTCTGGATTAGTTGTAGTTTCCGGGTCACCTTCAAAGGTAGCCCCCACATAGAGCGCATTGCAGTAATCCAAGCGAGAGATAACTAGAGCATGCACCACTCTGGCAAGACAGTCTGTGGACTACAATTCCCAGCACCCTTAACAAACTACAGTTTACAGGGATCTTTGGGTGCACCCTCAGCAGTGTGCTTAGAGCACAGGTGAGGAATGCCAGGCCTAGGGGCGAAATGCAGCCTTCTAGGCTGTCGATCTGGCCCTTGGGAATGTCCCAAGGACACACCCTCTTTCCACAAGCCCTTCACCGCCTCCTGGAATGATTTTGCCTGGCTGGATCGTGTCCTTGTCCTCTGATAACGCATCTTGCTTGCTTGGAAGAATGGAGGATAGAGAGAGGTGCTTACCTGTTCAGAGGAGGTCAACTGAGATGATCAAGGGTCTGGAAACCAAGCCTTATGAGGAATGGTTGAAGGGGCTGGGTATGTTTAGCCTGGAAAAGAGGAGACTGAGAGGAGATAGGATAAAGGTAAAGGTAAAGGGACCCCTGACCATTAGGTCCAGTCGTGTTCGACTCTAGGGTTGCGGCGCTCATCTCGCATTAATGGCCAAGGGAGCCGGTGTACAGCTTCCGGCTCATGTGACCAGCATGACAAAGCCGCTTCTGGCAAACCAGAGCAGCGCACGGAAACGCCGTTTACCTTCCTGCCGGAGCGGTACCTATTTATCTACTTGCACTTTAACATGCTTTCGAACTGCTAGGTGGGCAGGAGCTGGGACCGAGCAACGGGAGCTCACCCCGTCGCGGGGATTTGAACCACCGACCTTCTGATCAGTAAGCCCTAGGCTCTGTGGTTTAACCCACAGCGCCACCCGCCATCTTCAAATATCTCAAGGGCTGTCACATGGAAAATGGAGCAAGCTTGTTTTCTCCTGCCCTGGAGGGTAGGACCCAAACCAATGGCTTCAAGTTACAAGAAAGGAGATTCTGACTAAACATCAGGAAGAACTTTCTGACAATAAGAGTTGTTCAACAGTGGAACGGTCTCCCTTGGGACTCTCCTTCCGTGGAGGTTTTTAAGGAGAGGTTGGATGGCCATCTGTCACGGATGCTTTAGCTGAGATTCCTGCATTGCAGAAGGTTGGACTAGATGAACCTTGGGGTCCCTTCCAACACTACAATTCTATGAGAGGGAGAGAGAGAGAGAGAGAGAGAGAGAGAGAGTAGCCTACTGTGCAAAGCCCAACTTTATATTCTTTCCAGACCTATTTTTCCCACTGTTCCTGCCCAACATAGGCATGTGACCCATAGAATATTAGCCAGAAGGGAGTGTGTTATGTACTGAGCTGAATACTAGAACAATAGGATCCAGAATGCAGCAGTCTGATTGGTCCGCAGGAGCCACCCAATCCAGCTCCAGGTGGAAGTGAATCAGCGACCTGATTGGCCTGCAAAAGCAGCCAATCAGGCTCCTGGATTAAGTGAATCCACAACCTGATTGGCCTACAGGAGTAGCCCGGAATTAGCCAATCACGTGGGGCCCATTGTGTAAATAATGTATATATAGCAGACGTTTGGGGGAAAGATTCATTCCTTGCTACTATGAGCTGAATAAAGAGCATGAAATTCACACTTGACTCCGAGTATATTTCAGAGTGCAAACCCCCTTTTTCTGAAAAAGGATTCCCACATGTGCTGTATATTTGTGGACTAAAGAGCTCACTTCATCAGATCAGATGCATTTAGTGAAACGGTAATAGGTTTGTGCTGTAGTAAGTCTGTTCCTCCTTAAAGTGCCACAAGACTTTCCCAGCGTTCACAATAATGTGTGGTTTCATGTGCTTCTGGGTTGCGTGCCCTCCCCGGCTTGCATCTCTGATGCACTTATTGAACCTTCTTCCAAGAGATGTAGGGAACTGATAATGCTGGCTGGCTGGGGGGGGGGTCAGAGAGGAACCCATTTCGTGCCCTTGAGAACTCCCTCTCCATCTCCATCCCGCTGCCACCGAGCTCCAGCCAAATTGACTTAACGCAAGGCAACTGCATGTTAAAGCCTGGTTAAAAATACAACGTAACTGGATTGCTATCGATGTTTCGTTTGGCAGGATGAATACGGGAGACTTTACACGGCCGTCAGCAGAAAGACTCGGTTTTTTTCTCTCCACCAGAGATTGCAAAGCGTGTAAACAGAGCCGGCCCATGCATGAGGCGGATTGCAGCAGGTGGATCCAGAGGCAAAAACGGGCAGAGAAATGGACCTGACTGTTACCGGTGCAAAATAGGCAGCAATCTAGCCATGCTAAAAACAGATATTTACACACACACACACACACACACACACACCCCTCAATCTCACATCCAGGCAAGTAAGAGGCAGCATCACTAGTCGAGGGCAAATTTCAGACAGGCAGAAACACTCAAAGAGGTTGCAGAAGAGAATCAGCAAGGGGTGTGGCATGGGGAAGAGGGAGAACCAAGTAGAATTCCGAGGGCCAGATCTGAACCCCTGGAGGGCCGCATTTGGACCCCAAGCCTGAGGTTCCCTCCCCGTTCCCTAGAGGAATAATAAATCGTTTATTTATTTATAACCCACCCATCTGGTTGCGTTGCCCCAGCTACTCTGGGCGGCTTCCGACACATGTTGTTGTTGTTGTTCAGTCGTTCAGTCGTGTCCGACTCTTAAACGTTAGTAGTAACAATCTGATCCGATATTTAAAAAGTCACAAGAACTTCAAAACAAACAACTTATATCAAACAAAGCACCATTCAACAGTCCATCAGAATCTAATCGTAAACAGTAAAATTTAACATCAGCGAATAATAATTAAACACTTACCAGCCACAATGCACTTTTACACACCCACCCACCAATGTTGTTGTTTTTTAGGATGGGCCCCTTCAATATTCAGAGGGTATTCGGCTCCATCCCCTGGCTCCTCATGCTGTTGCAGCATGACATCAGAAAGTTGCATCAGTTGCGTCAATCATCTTGAGAAGACGGCTCCTCTGCTCACTTATTTATAAAAATGACGAGAACCTACATATATATTGGATCATTTATGGACATCTATACTTTTCAAAAGCAAGAACCCTTCAACGTATCCAAGTCAACTCAAAATAGCCGTTACAAAATCATTATCATTTTTTATAGCTGTTATCATTTCCACTCTGCAATTGGACTTGAGTTATTATGCACAAGCTATTGGGGAAGACTAACAGTGGAAATACATTCATCTGTTGCGGAGTCTATGGATTTTTTAATATTTTTTTTTTAAAAAAGATGATCTAATAATTTTGCAGTCCCTATTTTTAGAAGCCTTCATCTGACAAGAATGGGTGTGCTGCGTTTTTTATGGCGTCTGAAAAACTGCACATGTAAATAAATTATTAGCATAGACTGATTTACTGTTGATCCCAGGCACTGATTTCCTTCTGAGTATTCAAACGATATTTATTTGCAAGGCCTTGTTGTTAAACAATATATCCCAGTGACGCCCCACACTGGACCAGACCCCAAAAAGTCTGGGGGGGGTCATATTAGGAGTTGCCAGGACCCATAAGAATATTTGAAGCGTCCTTCTGGATCAAAGCAAAGACACACCTGGCCCAGCATCCTGTTCTCACAGTGGCCAACTAGGTGCAAGACATGAACACAATAGGCCTCTTCCAGTTGTGATCTCCAGCAATTGGTATTACTCAGCCTCTAATACTAGAGATAATGTATATAGCAAGGATGGAGAAACTCAGGTTTGAGGACCAGATGAAGTCCTCAAGGCCTCTCTGCCTGACCCTTGGGATTCTCCACAAAATTTATATTGTTGTCATCCGATTGTCTCGAGAGGCAATGGAGTGTGCCTCCGTGGGTGAAGCCAAACTGCTGCATTAGCAGCACCGGGGTGCAAGCCTGGGCAGTGTGTACGGAGGTCTTTGGCTGCCCAGGCAACAAGACCGCACGCTCGGCCTGGCTGATGTGGTCCGAAGGAAAGCAGAGCAAGGCGTTTGGCACCAGCTTGGCTGCAGGAGTTGCCGGAAGTAGGCATGTAAGGTGCCATCCAACCGTCTTAGGGACCCCACTCCGGATTTGTGGTAGTGATGGCTAACCTTGACACTCCAGATGTTTTGGAACTACAACTCCCATCATCCCTAGCTAACAGGATCAGTGGTCAGGGATGATGGGAGTTGTAGTCCCAAAACATCTGGAGTGTCAAGGTTAGCCATCACTGGTAGAGTTTACTCCTGACTGAGCCTTTTCATCTCCTGAAGATATCCCACAAGGAAGCAATAATAATAATAATTTATTATTTATACCCCGCCCATCTGGCTGGGTTTCCCCAGCCACTCTGGGCAGCTTCCAACAGAACATTAAAATACAATAATCTATTAAACATTAAACGCCTCCCTAAACAGGGCTGCCTTCAGGTGTCTTCTAAAGGTCTGGTAGTTGTTGTTCTCTTTGACATCTGAAGGGAGGGCGTTCCACAGGGCGGGTGCCACCACCGAGAAGGCCCTCTGCCTGGTTCCCTGTAACTTGGCTTCTCGTAGTGAGGGAACCGCCAGAAGGCCCTCGGTGCTGGATTTCAGTGTCTGGGCTGAATAATGGGAGTGGAGACGCTCCTTCAGGTATACTGGACCGAAGCCATTTAGGGCTTTAAAGGTCAGCACCAACACTTTGAATTGTGCTCGGAAACGTACTGGGAGCCAGTGTAGGTCTTTCAAGACCGGTGTTATGTGGTCTCGGCGGCTGCTCCCAGTCACCAGTCTAGCTGCCGCATTCTGGATTAGTTGTAGTTTCCAGGTCAAAGGTTTCGGTTCGGAGTTTTCCTTCACCTAGATGGGCTACCTTCCCAGGTTGATGTGCCCCTCCTGCCCCACATGCAGAAACCACCTTCTTGACCATTGGACCCACTCTTGGCCTCATCCACTCAATCCACCAGAGCCTAGCTTCACATGCAGGGGAACCCCTTAACTCACCGAGGGTTTCAGACCCATCGGCTACCCTCACCAAATTTAGCCAACCAGTCGAAGCCGTTTCCCAGGATGTGGCTGCTGTCTCAGGCTGACAGCATCTAGAAGCCACAGGTGAGAGCCGAGTGCAGGTTGGGGGCCAAAGGTGGGCAAACTATCCCCGAAGGAGCACAATGTCCCCCCCCACCAGAGGTACCACCCCTCCCCATACACCCCTAACACCCCACAAAATTTATATACCCCTTGATTATACGTAGCCCAGCGGCTTACAAGAAATATTAAAATTACAAATGCAAGACAGCCTTGGCCAGGCACTAACAAAACTGGGCCTATCTCTGCTAAATAGGGACAATGGAGTGTGTCGCTGAGGGTGGGGTGGATCATTTTGCTGCTCCTTTCCTCTTCCACCAGCCAGATCCCCGGAGATCCGTCTCGCCTGGATGGATCGATAAGACACGGTTCGGCTCCATTATCCTCAATCTGCTCTCTCGTGCTTCCGGTGTCTCTTGCAGCTGCTGGCAAGCTTGTCAAGAGGCTATTGATCCGTCGCTGAGTGACAGGAGCTCCTTCCGATTTACACGACGGCAGCAGCTCAGCGGGCATGTGACAAGGAGGCCACCAATAAGGCAGATGAGTGGAGGCATCACCCAGGGGGGAAGACACCCAACACAACCCCAGAATCAGGTTTTTGCCTTTCGCCACCACCCAAGAATGAGATGACTCTCTTACGGAGAAAAATGAGGTGGTTTTTTTTTCATCAGGAGGAAAATGAGTCCAATGGAGGTTTAAGGTATTGGGTATATTTATCTGGGGACGCGGGTGGCGCTGTGGGTTAAACCACAGAGCCTAGGGCTTGCCGATCAGAAGGTCGGCAGTTCGAATCCCTGTGACAGGGTGAGCTCCCGTTGCTTGGTCCCTGCTCCTGCCAACTTAGCAGTTCGAAAGCACGTCAAAGTGCAAGTAGATAAATAGGTACTGCTCCGGCGGGAAGGTAAATGGCGTTTCCGTGTGCTGCTCTGGTTCGCCAGAAGCGGCTTAGTCATGCTGGCCACATGACCTGGAAGCTGTACGCCGGCTCCCTCAGCCAATAAAGCGAGATGAGAGCCGCAACCCCAGAGTCGTCCGCAACTGGACCTAATGGTCAGGGGTCCATTTACCTTTACCTTTATATTTATCTTGGAGAAAAGATTCGGGTCCCACCTGCACTGTACGTCTAAAGCAGTATCACACCACTTTAAACAGTCATGCCTCCCCCCGCAAAGAATGCTAGGAAGTGTAGTTTGTTAAGGGGGCTGTTGGGAGATGCTAATCCCCCCACAGAGACACAATTTCTAGAGTCCAATCTTTGAGGGTTTGTCGCACAACCACCACCACGCAACCAGAATTTGCCAGTTTGCGATGGAATGCCACCCAAAAAAAATAGTCTGGAAGAGTCCCTAGATGTAAATTCTCATTCCCATGGTTTGGTAGGCCAGTGATGTTTGGCTTTCCAGGACCATAGCTTAGCGGTAGAAAGCACGCTTTGTGTGCAGAAGGTCCCACATTCTGGACAGCAGGGAAGCGGTCGCCTGCAGAAGTTGTGGGAGCCCATCTCCCATTTCCCCAGCTCAGGAAGGCTCTGCACTGGGAGCTTGGAGAAAGCTGCTAACTGACCACGATGGCTACGTTCCACCTCCACCGTGGGACGCATTAAGTCTCAGACTACAGTGGTACCTCGGATTACAGACGCTTCAGGTTACAGATGCTTCAGGATACAGCCTCCGCTAACCCAGAAATAGTACCTCGGGTTAAGAATTTTGCTTTTGTTGTTGTTGTTGTTGATTTTTGTATAATAGTATTGTTCTTTGTAGTATTTGTATTTCTTATAAAATGAATAAAAATTATCGGGGGGGGGGGAAGAACTTTGCTTCAGGATGAGAACAGAAATCACGCGCCGGCGGCACAGCAGCAGCAGGAGGCCCCATTAGCTAAAGTGGTACCTCAGGTTCAGAACGGTTTCAGGTTAAGAACGGACCTCCAGAACAAATTAAGTTCTTAACCCGAGGTACCACTGTACTGGTTGCTGACAATCCAAGTGGGGAGAGTTTTTGTTGCAGACCATCGAAGTGTCCCTATTTTCCAGGGACAGTCCCAGATTTACAGAATCCGTCCCAGTTTCTGATTTGATCCCAGAATGTCCCGCTTTTCCTTAGGGCGTCCCTATTTTCATCAGAGAAATATTGGAGGGTATGGAGTTATGTGACACCCCCCCCCCAAGCCAAGGAGATAAGTAACTATACAACCTTTAGAAGACATCTGAAGGCAGCCCTGTATAGGGAAGTGTTTTTTTAATGTTTAATGTTTTATTATGCTTTTATATACGTTGGAAGCCACCCAGAGTGGCTCGGGCAACCCTGTCAGATGGGCAGGGTATGAATAATAAAACTATCACTACTACTACTACTACTTTAATTATAGTAGTATATACCCTTTGTTGTTGTTTAGTCGTCTTAGTCATGTTCGACTCTCCGTGACCCCATGAACCAGAGCATGCCTTGGAAACTTTCACTTTCTTCTCAAAGCTTCTCCTTTTTTATGTCCATGGAGTTTTCTTGGCAAAATACTGGAGTGGATTGCCAGTTCCTTCTCCAGGTAGTCTAAACTCTCAGCTATGACCTGTCCGCCTTGGGTGGCCCTGCACGGCATAGCTCATAGCGTCTTGGAGTTATTCAAGCCCCTTCGCCACGACAAGGCAGTGATCCATGAAGGGGACTATATCCCCTACACATTGTTTATTCCTTATAACGAAGAGCTGCTTTGCTTTGCCCCCACACCCTTACATAAAGCACGGTGGCACTTTGTTTTTCCCTTATATTTTTCGCTGCCCGCTTGAAAGTTCTAATGAGAGAGATGGTCTTTTATCATCCTAATTAGACATGACCTTGCAAGGCCTTGGAGATGCATATATGGAGAAGATGAATGGGTACCTATGACAGCAGGACTAGGGGCTCAACCTTTAGATGACAAAGCAATACGGATGATCTTCCAGAAAAACAAAACTTGCGAGCCTGCTTGTTGGCATCCTTCTTCTAAAAGTCCTCTACCAGTTTCGGTGCAGATAGGAAAATGCTCCGTGTCACGAAACGGCAGGACAACGGGGAGGAGAAAGAGGGTCTTGGCAAAGGGTGCAGACGCCACTGGGACCCGCCGGGGTAAGCCAGGGATCGGAAAGGAAAGGTTGGGGTTGCGGAAAGTACACACAGGATGACAGAGGATGGTGAGGGGAAGCTGCCCGACCGAGAGTTTCTCTTGGTCCACCCTGTAGTCTTCACACCATTTAAACATTTTGTTTCTCTGGCAGGGTGTGTGTTGCCCATGGGTGACAGTGTGCAGGAATCTCAATGCAAGCATCCATGATACATGGTGAAGTATCGTGAAGTATCATTCCCTTCTGGCGGTTCCCTCGCTGCGAGAAGCGAGGCTACAGGGAACCAGGCAGAGGGCCTTCTCGGTAGTGGCACCTGCTCTGTGGAACGCCTTCCCAGCAGATGTCAAGGCAATAAGCAACTACAGTCGTACCTCGAGTTACATACGCTTCGGGTTACATACGCTTCAGGTTACAGACTCTGCTAACCCAGAAATATTACCTCAGGTTAAGAACTTTGCTTCAGGATGAGAACAGAAATAGGGCAGTGGCGGCGCAGCGGCAGCGGGAGGCCCCATTAGCTAAAGTGGTGCTTCAGGTTAAGAACGGACCTCCGGAACGAATTAAGTACGTAACCAGAGGTACCACTGTATTTTACTTTTAAAAGACATCTGAAGGTAGCCCTCTTTAGGGAAGTTTTTAATGTTTAATGCTGTATTGTGTTCTTAATATTCGGTTGGGAGCCGCCCAGAGTGGCTGGGGAAACCCAGCCAGATGGGTGGGGTATAAATAATAAATTATTATTATTATTATTATTATTATTATTATTATTATTATTATTAGTGGGTTCCCACGAGGCAAGACACAGTGTTAACAGCAAGAACCTTTATTGAACTACATAACTGGGAAACAGGCAAAGCAACTGCTTATATACATTCCTGAAAACCTGGGCCACTCCCACTCCCAACGTGATTGGCTGTCTAAACTTCCAAGCTGCGAATCACGACTCAAGAGTTCAAGGGCCAATGGCAGAGGCCCAAATCCTGAAATGTTCTGTGATTGGACATCATGTATCGAATCAGAACACAGGAGCTCAGAATCCTAAGTCCCAACTCAAGCTCAGGCAAACACAGGCCACTGAATACATAACACATGCCCCCCCCCCCCAACCTCTGCTTGAAAACCTCCAAGGAAGGAGAGTCTACCACCTTCCAATAAGTCTGTTCCACTGTCAAATGTTCTCCAATAAATGAATAAAACATAAACAAATAACACATTGTTGCTGCTGATTATTTTGTGGACGTTTGTAAAAAGGTAAAAGAAATAAAATTACATTTAAAAAAAAAAAAAAAAAAAAAAGATTGGGTGGTAGGTAAGGTGTCCAGATGGACAGGGCTCTTGCACATTTAATGGCTGTATAGAAGAGGGAGTTTCAACCACCGTCTTAAAAAATAATAATAGTGACTTTATTCCATTACCAGTTACAGGTAGGTCTGCCGCGTTGGTCTGCCGTAGTCGAAACAAAATAAAAAATAAAATAAAAATTCCTTCCAGTAGCACCTTAGAGACCAACTAAGTTTGTTATTGGTATGAGCTTTCGTGCGCATGCACACTTCTTACATTACGTTTGGCAATAAAATATTTCACATTATAACTGTTAAAAAAATCTGGAAGGACTGTTCTTCCTTGGAGCAGCCGCAGAGCAGGCAGAAACTTCACAGATGAGGCTTATTTGAGCGATCAGAAAGCTTCCTGTGCGGAGTTTGCCTGCCAACCACACGCAGCTGTTAAAGGCAGAGTAGCCCTGCCAAGGTGGGCAGGCCGGGAGAGGTTGGCACCCTTTTCTGCTCTCAATTCCAGAAGTGCAGTTTTAGAGGGACAAAGAGGAGGGGAAGGAGGGAGTCCTATCCAAACATGAAACACTTTGTCGAGGGAAGGAACAAATAGTTCAGCAGAGGCTCGTGAGTGCGAACTCTGGTTATACGGGTATTATTTTTAGAAAGTTTCCAGAGGGGTAGCGGCATCAGTCTCTTGCAGCAAAAACAAAGAATCCCGTGGCACCTTAAAGACTTACGGCCCCTGCGGATGATCTTTATTACACATTCACGATTGTTTGTGCTCATGATGTTGTCGGGGAGGTCACACGCTTTCATTACCGCTTCCATTTCAAGGTGTCCAGGGGCAGTCATACGTTGTTTCCTTTTAAATAATTTGTATTTACAATTTTTACATTGTAAATACAAATTATTGTACATTGAAAGTTTTACAATTTCATATTCAACACAATCATTATCATCACAAAAAGAATATATAAATCCCATTCTCCTCCACCTCACCTTCCTCTTCTGTTTCTTTAAATATTTACTTCTCCTGCTTGTTTTATTCTACCCTAATTTTGTAATCATTTAAGTTTGATATTGATGTAATCTTAATAATAATATAATAAATAATAATAATAATAAACCTTTATTGTCACTACACCACCTGTGTGCAGTGAAATTAAACAAGCTCCCCCCCCCCCAATACACTCAGTCTTTTTCACACTCTGTGTGCTTGTCGGAAGTCAATTGCACCACAGTTTTTTTCCCCATTCAGCAGCCCAACAGCCCACGGATAAAAACTGTTCTTTAACCTGTTGGTGCGGCTGACTATACAGTCCTACCTCATGTCGTGTACGCTCTGTGTTGCATACGTTCAGGATATGCACCGCGGCGAACCTGAAGGTGCGCAGAAGCGTTCTGCGCATTTCGCACATACGCAGAAGTGCTCAAATCACACTTCTTCCGTTTTTTTTTTTGTTTTTTTTTACGTGCGTTCGTGATACGCACACCCGGGTTACGTAGCGTGACCCCGGAACAGATCGCATGTGTAACCCAGGGTTCCACTGTACTTCTATATCTCCTGCCCGAAGGTAGGAGGTGCTGGCCAGGGTGTGAGTTGTCCCTGATCTTATCATTTTTGTACCATACCCTTTCGTATTTCATCTTACCCTTTGTTATTTTCTCATTATTACATCTTAACTTTTATGCTTGCTTTCTTAATTGTAAGTGTTTACTCAAACCCTGCTAGTGAGTCCACTTCTTTACAATATTTCTGTAAATACAACATATACTTTTTAAAGTCTCTATCGTCCTTGTCTCTTAGTTTCCCAGTTAGTTTTGCCATTTCGGTGTACTCCATCAGTTTTTCTTGCCATTCTTCTTCCGTTGGTATCTTGTCGTCTTCGCACAGTCATACTTGGTTTCCAGTCAGCCCTCGTGCGGCTGAAGCCCTGCGACTTTCCATACTACAAATGCTTTTTTTCGATTGCGCTACATCTCCTCTGGACAGCAGTGATGTCCGTAGCACTGGAGAAGCATTGCAGAAGAAACTAAAGCAGGATAAACGCACCATTAATGCAATATTATTGGGCCTTAAGAACATGTTGGAAAAGTCACCTGCAGTGCGGAACAACAGTCCCGAGGGACCCTAACTGATTTATTATGGGCTCCATGGAAGCTTATGCCCTAATATATTTGTTACTCTTTAAGATGCCTCGGGGACTCTCGCCTTATTTTTAGAAAGGTTATTTCAGGTTATTCTGCCTTGAGATGGTCTAATTGCTTCAACATGTCTTCCTGGTGCTTTTCCAGATCCACAAATAGGCCTCCCATGTTGCACTAACCTTTCTTTAAATACCCCACAGTCGATTCCAAAGGAGGTTGCCAACTTCTTTCTTTAATACCGGCCCTGCTGCTGGGCTTTTCAACAGTGCATGTGTATAACAGTGCATGTGCTGACCTTTAAAGCCCTAAACGGCCTCGGTCCTGTATACCTGAAGGAGCGTCTCCACCCCCATCGTTCAACCCTGACACTGAGATCCAGCGCCGAGGGCCTTCTGGTGGTTCCCTCACTACGAGAAGCAAAGCTACAGGGAACCAGGCAGAGGGCCTTCTCGGTGGTGGCGCCCGCCCTGTGGAACGCCCTCCCATCAGAGGTCAAAGCAATAAACAACCACATGACCTTTAGAAAACACCTGAAGGCAGCCCTGTTCAGGGAAGTTTTTAATCTGTGATGTGTTAATGTATTTTAATGTTTGCTGGAAGCCACCCAGAGTGGCTGGGGAGACCCAGCCAGATGGGCGGGGTACAAATAATAAATTATTATTATTATATATTATTATTTATATAACGAAATGAAGCACCAGAAACTTTCCCTACTATATAGCAGGAAAGGGGGACCTGCGGCTTTCTGGGTGTTGCAGGACCAACACCTGCCAGACCAAGCCAACAGTCAAGAGATGACAGGAATTGTACTCCAGCGACATCTGAAGAGCTGCAAGTTCCCCCATCCTTGTCTATAGAAACAGGGGTGGGCAACTCACAACTTCCAAGCAGAGTTTGAATAACTGTAGGATTTTGAGGCGTATAACGGTGGGATTTTGTTTTTGTTGCTTAATTATTAGTAGGGATGAGAGGGAAATTCAATCCAGGTTGCATTTCAAGGCAAACCACCACAATTTTCTCTTTCTGTAGGATAACCACCCTCATATAACCAACATGCTTAAGTCTACTAAGCCCTTTCACCTCAGCATTCCTACACATGAGTAGAACCTTGGCAGAGGCACATGCCCAACAGGCATGTTCCCTCCCTCCTGGGCGATTGTTCGGGGGCTTCAAAAGCATTCCTCAGCCCAAACATCAGAGCGACTGATGCCAGAAGACATCAGCACACTTAGGGATCCGCAGAGGTTTGCGCAGTTGCATAACAGAACTCAGCATTTTGGCTAATCTACTTTATTTACATATAAACCACACGGAGCACTGCAACATGGCTCCCTCCCTCTCTATCATCAGACAGCAAAGGGGAAAGAACAAAGGACAATAGTCCCAATTCACGGTACACAGTAACACAAACATCCTGTCTTCGTCACATCCCATTCCTGTGGAATCAAAACACATACCCAGTCATGTGATAGACAACAAACCCATGACTGCACATGGGGAATGAATCTCCAACAGTTTGCTCTTATTCGTGGCAAAACTAATCCAGACCAACCCTGCGAGTGATGCTTGCAGATGATCTTCTAATCATGGAAGCACATCCTTTCTCACTCCCATGGAAAACTATGCATCCTTGGGGCAGACCTACAGCCATGGTTTTTAACGTTAAGGAAGGGTTAAGGAATGGTTTACATAGCGTATTTGGACACACGACACCCCACTTTTAACCTTCATAACACGTTATTAAAATGCGACACCAGAGAGCTCTGAAATAATAATAATAATAATAATAATAATAATAATAATAATAATAATAATAATAATAATATATTTATACCCCATCCTCCCCAGCCAGGGCCGGGCTCAGGGCGGCTAATACCGAATATAAATTACAATAAAACATTGTAAAAGGGGGACAGTTAATTAAAATACGGCTTAAAATACAGCTTAAAATGCAGCCTCATTTTAGTAGTAGCCCATAAATCAAGACCATAAAGGGAGGAAACATCAGATATTCACCCAAGCCAGCTATCCATGCTGGTCCTACATGGGCCAGCAAAAAAGCCAAGGGAAAAATTATATACCAAATTCCATATAAGGGGTCAGAGTGAGTCCAAGCCGAAGGCCAGGCTTGCAGGCCCTGCGGAAAGATGTCAAATCCTGCAGGGCCCTGATCTCTTGTGACAGAGCGTTCCAACAAGTCGGGGCCAGTGCTGAAAAGGCCCTGGCCCTAGAGCAACCAGTAACCAACAGCAGGGAGACAACGTTTTGACCACACACAAAATAAAAAGGCCAGTGTAGCTGCAGCCCTTACTGCTCTCTAGGAAACACCTATGTTTTGTGTGTGTGAGCATCCTTAGAATTCTGGTCCATTGAGGAGGAGAAAGTTCAATTAAACCAGGCTCCTGTTTTTTGGCACAGCAAGTCTGAAATAATATAGTTTAGCCGGGAACAGCAAATGCATCGGGGGGACTTTGGGAAACAGCTAAAAACCTTTTTTCTTTTCTTTTCTTTTTTCTTTTGGTCAGTGTCTAAAAAAAGAAAGGGGGTGAAATAAAACCCTTTTGAGCTAATAAAGTAATTTTAAAATGATGGATTTCTCTCTCTCTTCTGTTCCTTTCCTTACTGGGGCCTAATGCATTTTTAATGCTTCTTGATGTAGCTATTAAGTTTGTAATTGAAGGAGAGGGGAAGGAAGATCTGTGTAAGTTGGACTGAACCAGCATGGAGACTTCAGTGGAGGAATGGACAGATCTCCCAATTTCTGGATTTTTCAATCTTAAACTCAGTTCTTCCCAGTTCAACATAATTTTGCTATTTATTTATTTGTTGTTGTTGTTTAAAAACCTGCAATAAAAATTCACACACAGTTCAAATCAAATCAATGAGCAGCATTTTTATGCCCAGTTTTGTATGCCCATTGCGCCTCGGTTGTCAAACATTTCGGAAGTCGAACGGTCTTCCGGAACAGATTACGTTCGACAACTGAGGTACCACTGTATTTTTATTGTTGTTGTTATCAATTTCTATTGATTTATTGGTTGGTTTGTTCCTTGTAGAGGGTATTTTGTGTTTGATGTTTCATTGTGGTTTTTATATATGTTTCGAGCCGCCCAGAGTGGCAGAGGAAACCCAGCCAGATGGGTGGGATATAAAAAATTAATTAATTAAGTGACCTCCCGAGGGTGCAAGCCTGGGCAGTGGGTACAGGGGTCCTGGGCTGCCCAGGCTTACAGCAAGAGGGAGAGACACCTGTGACTCCTCATTAGCTAGACTCATCTCTGCCTCTTGGCCTCCTCCTCTCCTGCTTAAGCTTCTCCCTCTGCTTCCGGACTCTCCCTGAGAGCCAGTGTGGTGTAGCGGTTAAGAGCGGTAGACTCGTAATCTGGTGAACCGGGTTCGCATCCCTGCTCCTCCACATGCAGCTGCTGGGTGACCTTGGGCTAGTCACACTTCTCTGAAGTCTCTCAGCCCCACTCACCTCACAGAGTGTTTGTTGTGGGGGAGGAAGGGAAAGGAGAATGTTAGCCGCTTTGAGACTCGTTCGGGTAGTGATAAAGCAGGATATCAAATCCAAACTCTTCTTCCTCTTCTTCAAAGGAAAGCAGAGCAAGACACTTGGCACCAGCTTGGCTGCAAGAGTTGCTGGAAGGAGGCATACAAGGCACCATCCAACTGTCTTAGGAACATAGCTGTCAACTTTCGGATTTGAAAATAATGGATTTTTCCATACTTTCGGATTTGAAAATAAGGGATGCCGCGAGGGCGGTGCAATGGCACCAAGTAGCCTTGCCACCCTGAGCTCCAGACGCTGCGCGCGAACGGGTGAGCGAAAGAGCGAGCGCATAGACGGCAGGCAGGCTGTCTGTCTGTCTGGTTGGGCGTGAGGGTCTGGCTGCACAAGGCATGCAAGCTCCGCCCCCAGTCAGTCTCAGACTCCTTATTGGCAGCCGAGCAACGCAGCTGAGGAGCCTCCCTGGCCGGCAGGGAGGGAGAGGAGCTGCTTCCTTTGAAAACCGGGAAATTTAAGGGATATCAACAATCCGGGATAGCAGCGGGAAACGGCATTGGAATAAGGGAGTTTCCCGCCAAAAAAGGGAGGGTTGACAGCTATGCTTAGGAACCCCATTCTGGATTTGTGTAGGGTTTACTCCTGAGCCTTTTCTTCTCCCCCGAAGATGTCCCACAAGGCAGAGGGTACAGATTATTCCTTGGGTTTACTCCCAAAGCCTTTCTCACGAATGAGTTTAGCCTCAAGGCCATGGACGTTTAGCATCAGAGTTTTCCTTCTAGATGGGCTACCTTCCCAGGTGGACAAACCCCATCTGCCCCTCACTTTCCTCTCCAGCACGGGCAGAATCCACCTTCTGGACTATTGGACCCGCTATTGGTCTTGTCTGCTCAATCGACCACAGCCTGTCTTTGCATGCAGCGGAAGTCCCCAACTCACTGAGGGTTTGAGGCCCATCGGCTCCCCTCAGCCGGCCAGTCAAAGCCATTTCCCGGGTTATGGCCGCTGTCGCATGCTGACAGCTTCTAGGAGCCACAGGTGAGAACTGAGTGCAGGGTGGGGACCAAGGTGACACACTACCCCACAAGGAGCATGAGGTGCTCCCCACCAAAGTTTCAATCTGCCTGCGTCTTTGGGACTCTCCTTGGAAGTGCCCTGCAATTTAAATATTACCACTGCTCCACAGTCCAAAAGCTTAACTATAGCAAATAGCCACATGCCACCACCCACCTGATTTGTGTCAAGACCTGTGACTGGATGCCACCACCCACCCAGTTTACAACGAGGCCTGTGATTGGTGCTCCTGACCCATCTCCAACTCCTCCGCTTTCAGCCCTGAAATATCGGTGGATGTGGACAAAGGCTTCTGTACTGCCAGGATTCCAGCTTTCTGTTCCCCCCCCCCTTTGCTGTCGTAAAGGAAGCGTGGGGTGCAACAATATGCATTGTTGCTCTAACACAAGTCGTTTGTTATCATTGTTGCAGCAGGGATGGGACGCGATTGGGTGGGACTAGGGGTGGAGACCATTGCTATTGTTCCCCCTTTACAATGGGGCCATTGGGCACCGGAGGCCATGGGAGTCTTAGCAGGGGGGGGGCCTCCACCCACAGCAGGCAAAGCAGAGGCCACCGGATGGTGCAACTAAAGAGCAACTCTTTCTTGTTCTCCAGAAGCTGCAAAGCAGGAGGGAGGGCTCTTGAGAGACAACGCTAGCAGGGAACAGGGTATTGTCCTGGGCCGGTTGGACGCAGAGGCATTCTGGGAGGAACCAGCTGGAGAACCATCCAGGGAAGAAGGCTCAGATCCTGGGGAGTGGTGGTGGGACAACCATGAGCAGTCAGAGGGAGAAGACTGGGAGGAGGAGGTGTTGGAAGCTGAAGAGGTAACAGGGCTTAGTGGGCAGGGAGAAGAAGGGTTTTCTATGCCTGCCGTTTTATAGCATGAGACTGTTATTAGTAACTTTATCAGTCGGGTTTCCCATTATTGATACAATTTATGTTACCACCCTTTACCCGAAGGTCCCAGGACCTGGTATTATTGTATAAACAGTTCAGGATCGCAAGACCTCAAGGACCGCCTCTCTCCGTAAGAACCCACCTGGACCCTGCAATCATCGCCTGCGGCCCTTCTTTGTGTGCCTCCTCTGCAAGAGGTCCAGAGGGCGGCAACATGAGAGCAGGGCCTTTTCTACGGTGGCTCCCCACTTGTGGGATGCTCTTCCCAGGGAGGCTTGCCTGGTGCCTTCATTTAAATGCCAGACAAAAGCATTCCTCTTCTCCCAGGCCTTTGGGCTAATTAAACAATCTATAGCCTCTTATACTGGGGAGAAGGAGGAGGAGGAGGAGGAGGACTAGCCCAGCAGCTGCATGTGGAGGAGCGGAGACTCGAACCCAGTTCACCAAATTACAAGTCTACCACTCTTAACCACTACACCACACTGGCTCCCATATCAGGGATGCTGGGGGGGTGTCATCTGGGCAGCCCAGGACCCCCATACACACTGCCCAGACTTGCACCCCGGGGAGGTCACTTTGGTGCTGCTAACACAGTGCTTTGACTTCACCCCCAGAGGTTCACTCCATTGTCTCTCAAGACAGACAGATACAAACTATTCTATTTTTACCACCAGGGAAGTGAAGGAGGTGGGTTTTCTTTTTTAAATCCTTATTAAAAATTGCATTTTAATATTATCCTCTCTCAATAAACATCTTTTGCATGTAGTTTTGATTAATAAACACATTTTTGCTGTCTGGCATACCTCTCAGGGTTACTGTGAGAATAAAAACGGGATGATGGCAAGTACAACGCCCTCAGCATCTTGGTGGAAAAGTGAGATCTATGATTGTGATAGCTAGTGAGCAAATTAAGCCTACAATCCCAGCTCCACTCACCTGGAAGCCCCGTCGAATTCAGTAGGATTTATTTCTGAGCAGACATGGTTAATGTTGTTTTACAGTGCAATCTTCTATGGTACAATGTAGAGGGGCAAACATACGTCAACAGCACCCTCTAGTGGTGAATGATGGGAAAGCTTGGGTATCACTTTCTTATAATTATCAGAAAATTTCCCGGACAATGGCCAACAAGTAAGGGAAACTGTGTTGCTGTGCCTGATGGGATGAATAGCACCTGTGAGCAGAGACACAATGTGCATTTTTATGTCTACTCAGGTGCAAGCAGCAGTGTAGTGGCAAATTCAGAAGTACAGGGTCCCCTCTGTGGGATATTCACCCTTATTAACCAACATGTTTAAATCTAATTAATGCATGAAGGGGTTAAAACCATAAAGCAAGCTGTCCTGCCAGGCCTAGCTATGTTACTTCACCTTATCTTGGGAGGAAATAGGTAATCAGATCAGATCTGTCTACCTGAGAAGCTCAGCATGTGAAGAGCTTTGAGCAGGTTGCTCCAGCTCTGCTGTATGGCTCTCACCAGCCACTTTTGAGTTCATATACCAATAATCTAGGAACCTTTACCATTTTGTAACTAAACTATGTTCTACTGCCTCTGCAGTTTTTCTGAAGCACATGGTGAACATGACCTTTGAAGGCTTTGCAAGTAAACTCATTTTTAATTTAACATATATGCCGCATTTTTCCTATGATGAATGAGGAGGGAAACTTGGGGGGGGGGGACTGTTTAAGGGGACATTTTGGAAGTCACTTGGAGGGTCACATTTTAAAGGACCAACAGCCTATATTTTCACAATTTACTTTGCTGCATACTTTGTGACTTTAAATCTCTGCTGGGGTTCTCTCACCAAAGACTACTTGCCCCAAACTTGGATCTTGGCATCCAGGAATTTATTTATTTTGCACCAATACTCTCACAGCCACACCTCCCCACTCCTCCTTCTACAATTATACAATAATCTTATAACTATGCAATAATAATTATAAAATAGCAATGTATCCCTAATTATAATGATGCAATAGTTATGATTAGGGATACATTGCAATGATCAATGAAGATCTCCATGTGTTGCCTTTCAGCTAGATGTATTATTTTCCGTGGACATGCATGGGCAAATAATTTGGAGTGTTCCAATGTCCTATTTTGGGGCGGCTTAAGCTGTGTTTTAAGTACTGAAGTTGAGGCTCCAGTACTTTGGCCACCTCATGAGAAGAGAAGACTCCCTAGAAAAAGACCCTGATGTTGGGAAAGATTGAGGGCACAAGGAGAAGGGGACGACAGAGGATGAGATGGTTGGACAGTGTTCTCGAAGCTACTAACATGAGTTTGGCCAAACTGCGGGAGGCAGTGGAAGACAGGAGTGCCTGGCGTGCTCTGGTCCATGAGGTCACGAAGAGTAGGACACGACTGAACGACTGAACAACAACAACAAAGCTGTTTTCCTTGAAGAATTTAAAATAATGCAAGTAATTCCAGCCTGAACATCTGTGGCACAGAGGTATTCAGGTTACTGGGGGGGGGGGTGTTTAAAAATGGATCATTTCACAAAAGCGTCAAATGGAATTACTTGCACTTGCCCCAGTACGCATTTATTACATTCACCAGGAAGACAACTTTGGCATCGTTAAGCCACTTTTGAGTAGACAAAGATGCTTAAAAATAAGCACAAAGCCCCTTCTCTTTTGAAGCTGTGCTGTTATGAATAAAAGATTAATAGGGATATATATGGTACCTAATTCGGAAGGCATTCGTCAAAATGTGATAGGACTCTTGAAGTACCTCCTACAACACCTCTTCCAACTTGGTGAAAAAGGCAAACGGCACTTAATTCCTTGCTTTAAGGCAGGCATAGGCAAACTCCGGCCGTCCAGATGTTTGGGACTACAATTCCCATCATCCCTAGCTAACAGGACCAGTGGTCAGGGATGATGGGAATTGTAGTCCCAAACATCTGGAGGGCCAGAGTTTGCCTATGCCTGCTTTAAGGTATAAATTCAGCATGGATAAGAACAAGCAACCAGGTGAGAATGAACTAGGCCCCATCTCCATTTAATCTGGTTAGCCTGCACTTTCTACTGCAATCCTCCCAGTTTTTTTTAACCGCACCAAAAAATGTGGGGAAATGATCAAACGATGGCAATAGTGTATGACATTTAAGTTCTATCAGGAAATTGGGAATAAGTCAGGAGACAGTGGGCCGCTCCTGCTTATGCATTCATGGTTGTTTTCTGCTCCTGCTGGTACTGAGGTGGTTATATGTGATTATTCCAATACCTTTTGCACCTGCAAATGTTTTGTGGCAGACGTACTGCTTTGTCCCCCCCATCCTGTGTCTTCCTGCTGAAATCCTGTAGCATTTTATACGACTGATGCTTCCGTTTAATTTTTTTATTGCCCTTATTTTGTCATGCAGCGGGACCCCTCCTGATAGCAGTAATGCAATTAACATGGGGTAAGGATTGCAGAAGTAATAGAGAAGAATGATTTCTCAACAGTCCAGTGTAAATCCACCGCCATTGCACTATTATTGCATCCCTGTCATGTTGCAAAAGTGAACAGCAGTGTAGAAGGCCTTTGTACACTTGCCTTGACTCAATATACATTTTAAAAACATTTGGATTTAAGAGTTTTCTGTAAGTTGTTCTGTAAACCTGTAAGGCAGTCTGGAGCTATTGCAAATCAGCATCAGCTCTGATCTAGGTGTGCAACTCATCACAGAATAATGACAACACATTATAGTAATGGACGGAACAATTTGGGTCAAAATCAAGGATCCCTTAAGCAAGCAGTTCTCTTCCCCCAGCTAGGAATTAGTGCAAGATTTAAGAGCTGTGATGGCTTTAGAACAGTGTTTCTCCAGCTGTTTTTGGACTACAACTCCCATCATCCCTAGCTAGCAGGACCAGTGGTCAGGGATGATGGGAATTGTAGTCCCAAAACAGCTGGAGAGAGACCCAAGTTTGAGAAAAACTGATTTATTTAAAGTGTTTTTAAGGAAAAAAACCCACAGAAGAAACTGGGTTGGGTGGCTTATTTTATTGAAAACCAATGACCAAGTTCGTTGTTATATACAGTCTTCCAATTCATAAAGGCATCCAGTCCTTTCCTAGACACGAAACCATTTTCCATCCCCACTGGTGAGCCTTTTTTTGAAAGGATCTGGGCGGGGTAGGGGAAGCGGAGGAGAAAAAGCAAGCAAGCTGCAGTGTAGTTTTAGAGAGAGGCTATGTCGTTCTCTCTAAAGTAAGATCAACCCAGAAGGTTCTCTCTGGCTCCACATAGTTCCAGCTCATGTAACAAGGGCAGGAAAGCATTTTCAGGCTGAGGGGCACATCCCGTACTGGGCAACCTTTGGGAGGCCACATTCCGGGAGTGGGCAGGGCCAGAGGCAAACGCTGAATGTGAATTTTACCTACACACAATAGGCTAATTTTCTCTCTCTCTCTCTCTCTCTCTCTCTCTCTCTCTCTCTCTCTCTCTCACACACACACACACACACACACACACACACACACACCATCCAGGCAAGCAAGAGGCATTATTAGGACACATTCCAGTCAGGCAAAAATCACTCAACAAGTGTGTGAGGTAAGGTCAGTTATGGGCGTGGCCTGGACAGAGGGGGCGGCCTGGACAGAGGGGGCGTGGCCTGGACAGAGGGGGCGTGGCCTGCAGAATCCCCACGGCTATTCAGAGAGGGCACATGGGCTGCATTTAGCCCCTTGGTCTGGATTCCTTCTAGTGGGGAAGCAGTCCTTTTGTTTGCTGGGTTCAAAATGGAGTCACTCTCGCCTTCTCAAACCAGGTTTTTATTGGAAAAAGTGGGGTGGGGGGGATAGAAAAGTAGAGAAAAGGAGCCTGAAAATCCAAAACCATGCATTAAAAAAAAATCCACCAAAGCTTTGAAGGAAGAGGATGGGGAATATTTTCCAGAAAGGTACAACCGCAACGTTCAAAATAAAGACGAGTGATAAAAATTATACAACACCCGCAATTCAAAAACCTGCCACACGACACTTGCAGGGCTAACCCACGAGAAAAGTGCAGCAATTTGCCTTGGGGAGAGATGTAGGGAGGGGGAATTCAGAAGAAAAAGGGAAAGTGGTTCATTTTTATTTTATTTTTTAAAAATAAAACATTAAAAATGGTGAAGGCATGAGTTTTCCGGGCAGACAAAAGAATGAACTTGATCATCCGACACCTATTTAATTTAAGGAGGTTGCTAACGCAATATGCCGCAACAGCCACTGGCTTTGGTGGCTACAGAAGGGAGGTTGGGCAAAGTAATAGGAACCATAATATACCACCTCCACTTTCAGTGACGGCATGGCTACTGAAGGCCAGGTATGAAAAAACAACACAGCCAGCGACGGCATTGTGTTGCCCATGTGAAAGCAGGAGGTGGCACCTCTCCTCACCCATTCCATATACCAGGCGTGGGGAACCTCTGCTGAAATATAACTCCCATCAGCCCCGGCGAGGCAACTGATCCCAGGAGTTGTAGGTCAGCAACAACTACAGGAAGGCCAAAGGTTAACTCCACGCCCACCGGTCCGCCCAGTTTCCATCATGGAGGGGGGGTGACAAATTATCAAGGAACAATTACTGCCCTACTAGGGTGGTTCATAAAAAACTTTTCCTTTTTTGAAAATGCCTGCTCCAAAGGTCTTATCTTACTGCACTAGGGATTATATAGCTATACATGAAATTTCATGCATATCAGTTAATATCTTGACCCTCCTCCACGAGAATAGCTGTTTACTTGGCCTTTTTCCTATGTCGTGAAGGCTGAAATTTCAATTCAGTGGAGCACTTACTGTTCCCAACCCTAACCCCGCGGAAAGCCATCTAATTAGACTTTTAATTTGATTTTGACATGTTTTTAGGAGGCAATTTAATTATTGTTTGATTTTATACCAATGTTATGTATCTGATGTTAGCCGCCCTGAGCCCGACTTCGGCCCAGGAGGGCGGGATATAAATAAAAGTTTATTTTTACTTATTATTATTCCTTTGTAAGAAAATAGGAAATAACGTAAAACCATTTTTTGCAGGCCAAAAAATAAAAAAAATAAAAATCAATGTGTGGTGACAAGAAATTTTCCACACCGGGTACCACCTGACCTTCCTACGCCTCTGCCAGAAGTTATAGTCCTCAGGAGCTGTTTAGCTGCCAATCCCTCTTCCCCAAGGGACTCTGCAAATTGAAGCTCTTGCCAGTTGAATGGGGTTCTCCCAGCAGCTCTCAGCCGTTTCCGGCACTGTTTAAAGTAGGAGGAGGCTACTTCAAATGTGTAGAGCAAACGGGGCCTAACTTCAGCACTGGTGATGGAACTGCTTCCTCAACTGCCCCCCAAATCAGCTTGCTAGCTTAGGAGGCATGCGGGTACCACTCTGTAGCTGCTCCCGGCCCCTCAGCCTGAGGCAGACACTTCACTCTGCCAAATGGCAGGACCGGTCCTAGCAGGAGTCGGGGGCCCTTAGCTCCGCACTTGCAGGTTTCCCGGAGGGATCTGGTTGGTCCTTGATGGAGCTTTGGACTGATCTTGCTTGCATTCCTACGGTTCCAGAACCCTGGACCTTATTCCACAGAATTACAGAAGTAATTAAGGCAGAGAACGTTTAGGAACATTATTGGGGTTGGGGGTAGGAGGGAGAGCAAAGGAGGGAAACCTAATTTCTCCAAAGGAGGCGGCCGCTTTTGAAGACCCAAGGCATGCTTTTAAGAATCCAGGGGTGCTTCTTTAGAAAGGACCCGTTAAAAATTAGGCTGCTTGTTGTCGTTTTTCTTTGAACCACAACGGTTTGCCAACACTCCCTAAGGCGGCTTGGTCTAAGTGAAACTGCTGGTTGTTTTGCCAAGCCTATTCCCACCTTGGCATAATGCTGAGTTTTCAAAATATAATTTATATGTACAAATATATTAGAAAGAAAGAAGATAATAATGGATATGACTTGCCCGTGTGTTTAGGAGAGAGAGACGCAATCCACAGAAACCAAGTGGGGCTATATAATATCACAGGTACCGGTAAATGCTTCCCTTTTGTCGGTCATGGGCAGGGCATTAGAGTACAACTAAGTGTCAAATGTGTTAGTGAGCACCTTTTCCGAGAGGATGAGGCAGGTGAACAAAAGGAGGCGGTCCCTAGCTCAGCAGTAAAGCACCTGACTTTTGCATGCAGAAGGTTCCAGGTTTCAATTCCCAGCGTCTCCAGGTGGGAATGGAAATGGACACTGCCTGAGAAACCCCAGATAGCGACTGCCAGTTAGCATACACAACACTGGACAGCCTGACTCGCAACTTCCCCATGTGCTGGCATCAACTGGCATGACAGAAAAAGCGAGCCGTGGGGAAATCGACATGGATGCTTCTACCCTGCAATGTAGATGAAAACGTGTCTGTGGATTTTTAAAAAAGCCTTATTAAGACTACAACTCCCATCGTCGCTGGGAACCAACCATACTGGCTGGGTGGTATTGAAGCTGGTTTGTGTGTGTGAACTTGGGGGGGGGGGGGAGACAGTAGATCAAGTGTCAACATGCCCCCCACCCCAATTCATATAGACACCCCACGTTCAACCGCTCTTTTCATTAAGAAGGAAGAAAGAAAGATCTGGGGATTTCTTAGATAAATCTGGATGTTAGATTCTTCCCTCCACTGCCGCAGCTACGTTAAATATGGCTAGGAACTTTCCTTGGGACTCTTTCTATAGCAGGGGTGGGAAACACGTGGTGTTCAAAACGTTGCTCGACTAGAAATCCCATCAACCCCAGCAGACAGCATGGCCAACGGGTGAGGGATGATGGGTATGGCAGTCAGACAACAGGACACACCTGTGGTCTTAGGTCAGCAGAGAGATGGCAGCTCAACTCAATCACTGCTTCCAGAGCAACTTTGGAGAGGGAGACTCTCTGCTTGTGTTTAAAGAGGGGTTTGTGTATATGTGTGCCTACTGATTTTGCCGCACAACTGTGACTGGACAGAGCATTTAAAATAAACTGATGATTTGGCTGTGGAAAGCTAAAGGCGACATCTGTTTAGGCCTAAGAATAATGGCTGTTAGAAGAAGAAGAAGAAGAGTTTGGATTTGATATCCCGCTTTATCACTACCCGAAGGAGTCTCAAAGCGGCTAACATTCTCCTTTCCCTTCCTCCCCCACAACAAACACTCTGTGAGGTGAGTGGGGCTGAGAGACTTCAAAGAAGTGTGACTAGCCCAAGGTCACCCAGCAGCTGCATGTGGAGGAGCGGAGACGCGAACCCGGTTCCCCAGATTACGAGTCTACCGCTCTTAACCACTACACCACACTGGCTCTCAGTTAGAATTAAATGAGTAAATGTTTGGGGGCGATAACAAAACTAAGAGTCGTGTTAAAAACAGAATTATAGGTGAGAGTCCTTCCCAGACTTCCATAGTGGAGGAGAACATTTAAATAACTCTTCCATTCTGCTCTAAGAGCTAGTTTTCTACATACAGGGAGTAACTGGGGTGTGGGTTCAGTTCATAGATATTAGATCATAGAGTTGGAAGGGACCACGAGGGTCAAATAGTCCAACCTCCTGCAATGCAGGAATCTTCTGCCCACTGTGGGGCTCAAACCCACGACCCTGAGATTAAGAGCCTCGTGCTCTACCGACTGAGCTATATTTTTTTTAACGCAATCTGCCGCTTGCAAGATGAAACGACACCACCTGAAAAACAACCAGCCCCGCAGCTCTGCTGGCTAACCTGCGGCAGGTGACATTTCCGTGGCCGCTGTGATTTTGTATTAATGCAGTTTTGGATGGGCTCAGGTCTCTTCCAAGCAAAAGTACACATGTTCATAGACACACAGGCATACGCACCCAAGCACGCGCACACAGCTGCATTTCAAAAAAAAGCGACTGGTTTTAAAAGCAACACAACGTGCTTCTATCAAAACCCACCCGAGGGAGAGGTTTGGCTTGAGCGACAGCAAACCCTCACCCTTAAAAGCAGGTTGTGCGTGGCTACAGTTGGGATCGAAGACTTCTACGTGTCAAAAACATGTCATTCATAGAGGCCTCTTGTTAAATAATAATAATAAAATCGCTCTAAGTCCAGCATGATGCCGAGAAAGGGAGTGGGAGGGAAGAGAAAAATTATTATTTTTGGGGGGTGGGGGTGGGAAGGAAGCAGCGAAGACATTCATTCTCTTTTGTGCAAACCACAGTTGATGCTATAAAAATCCTTATTCCGTTTTCTCTCCCCCGCCAGGAGAAGGCAGGGCCGGTTCTTTTGTTCCGATGGCGA
The DNA here is from genome assembly GCA_034641385.1 of Darevskia mixta. Lineage (NCBI taxonomy): Eukaryota > Metazoa > Chordata > Lepidosauria > Squamata > Lacertidae > Darevskia > Darevskia mixta. The sequence continues at coordinate 740,109 of JAWWNH010000050.1, forward strand.
GGTCCGCGGGACTTTAGGAGTCGTCTCCGAGGATTTCTGTGACAAAGGAGGCCATATCAGTCTCGCGGGTGTCGTGCATAGTGAAGAACGGGTGGGCCTGTTGGGAAAGGAGAATGGTTTCAGTGTGAGACGGGAAAGAGAGAAGAGCACAAAAAGCAAAGGAAGTAGCAGTCATAGAATCGTGGACTTAGAAACATTAGAAAGAACTTCCTGACAGTAAGAGCTGTTCGACAGTGGAATTTGCTGCCAAGGAGTGTGGTGGAGTCTCCTTCTTTGGAGGTCTTTAAGCAGAGGCTTGACAGCCACCTGTCAGGAATGCTCTGATGGTGTTTCCTGCTTGGCAGGGGGTTGGACTGGATGGCCCTTGTGTTGTCTTCCAACTCTAGGATTCTAGGATTCTATGACTTGGAAGGCACCCTCAGAGGGCATCTGGTCCAGCCCCCTGCAATGCAGGAATCACAACTAAAGAGCCCCTGATACGATGGCCGTCCAAACTCTGTATAAAACAGGGGTAGGCAACCTAAGGCCCGGGGGCCGGATGCGGCCCAATCGCCTTCTCAATCCGGCCCACGGACGTTCCAGGAATCAGCGTGTTTTTACATGAGTAGAATTCGCCCTTTTATTTAAAATGCATCTCTGGGTTATTTGTGGGGCATAGGAATTTGTTCATTTCCCCCCCCCAAAAAAAAATACTGTCCGGCCCACCACATGGTCTGAGGGATGGTGGACCGGCCCACGACTGACAAAGCTTGCTGATCCCTGGTTTAAAACCCTCCGATGAAGGACAGTCATTTCCTGGCTAGCTCAGTAGAGCATGAGACTCAATCTCAGGGTCACAGGTTCGAAGCTCACGGTGGGCAAAAGATTCCTGCATTGCAGGGGGTTGGACTAGATGACTCTTGTGGTCCCATTCCAACTCTACAATTCTGTAACTCCTTGCTGGCACCACATAACCCTTAATTTGGAGAAGGAAGGAAGAAGAGACACTAACCATGAGCTCCACGTAACTCAATCGTTCAGCAGGGTTCTTCCTCAAACTGAGAGAACGAAAAACAAGGAAAGAGGAAATTCGTGAGAGTTAAGAGGTCGGTTGTACAAAACGTTAAGAACTTTAGAGGAAAGCCGGATAGGTCTTATGTTGCTATGAAGGAAGTAAACATAAAATGTAACTTTTTCATAGCAATGAAGCCATTGGTTTTATTTGTGTGGCGTTTTAATATAGTCCTGAATATTCATCAGGTTGTTTTATGTAAATAAGTTTTGTGATATATGGTTATGTGTAATGTATGTTTTGGTGATTAAATGCATCCTACCAAGACCCAGAAGAAACTTGACTGCTGTGTGAAGCAATCTATATTATTACTGCATAACATTAACAAAGGTTATGTTTGAAAAAGGAAAAAACAACAATACAGTAGTTTGCATCATATTTTACTCATCCATGGGTTTTTTTTAAAAAAAAAATGGGGGGAGGGGCAGGTCCCAGTATTCTGCTCTTGTTGTAGGCAGCTTTTATGTTGCCTTTTAATTACACATTATAATTTCAATCTGCATACATTTCAGCTGCCCAAATTCATCAGGGACAGTCCCTATTTCCCCTCACCTGTTCCTACAAAATTGCTTTCGCTGCTTTTGCCTTCTGCAGAGCTGCAAGAGTACAAATTTCTGGATTTGCCAATACAGTGGTACCTCGCGTTACATACTTAATCCGTTCCAGAGGTCCATTCGTAACAGGAAACCGCTCGTAACATGAGGCGCGCTTTCGCTAATGGCGCCTTCCGCTCGCATACCGGGGCAAAGGTCGCAACAAGGGGCATCTACTTCTGGGTTGGCGGAGTGCGTAACCCGCAGCATTCGTAAGGGGGACGGTACGTAACACGAGGTACCACTGTACTTAAAGTATCAGCTTGCTACCACAGGAGTGCAGGGGTAAATCTGGGCTGGGGGTGGTGAGAGTTGGCAGATGCTCCTCATTTCCAAGACACATGTGTGCCCATGCATGATCCACATGAACCCAGAGATGCTTCTCTCGGGAATTTCACATGCTGGTGAAGTTCACTGCAAGCTGCTAATAACAGCGTTAGTCAGTGTGGTGTAGTGGTTAAGAGCGGTGGTCTCGTAATCTGGTGAACCGGGTTCGCTTCCCCGCTCCTCCACATGCAGCTGCTGGGTGACCTTGGGCTAGTCACACTTCTCTGAAGTCTCTCACCCCCACTCACCTCACAGAGTGTTTGTTGTGGGGGAGGAAGGGAAAGGAGAATGTGAGCCGCTTTGAGACTCCTTCGGGTAGGGATAAAGCGGGATATCAAATCCAAACTCTTAACAGACGGTGGGAAAATGAGGTTCCTCTTCCTACAAATCACTCCCTCCAAAAGCAAGCTCAGGTGAAGAAGCTGTATTGCACAAGTCCCTAAAACCACCAACAGCCAAGGGGGTCCTAAACCAGATTAAAATGCCCGAGGGTAAAACCTACTTCGCTAAAAACCAACTTGGAGATGCTGCCAGGGACATTCTGCATGCAAAGCTCGGGGTGTTTCGAAGCACTGTGCTTCAGGGAAATGGATCACCTCCGGTGCAGTGCATTCTGGGAGACAAGATGGCGGCCTGGATGGGAAGGGCACCTACCACTGGGCTGTGAAGTCCACAAAGTTCTGTGAGAAATGCTCAGCAGGCAGCTGAGGCGAGGGCTCTTCCACCACTTGCTTCAGCTGCTGGAAAGGGGTGCCCCAAGATTCGTACGGGAATCGGAGAATGGCCATTTCAATCTGAGAGGGAGAGACCAGAACAGAACATAAACAGAGATCCCTTCCTGGTCTAACAGAACTTCTGCCTGGTCCAGTGTTTCTGCTTGCTGCAGTAGCCAACCAGAAAGCCTGATGGCAACAGTTTCATCATTCTAGGTCCCTGACATTTCTTATTTGGAGGTATCCTGCCTTGGAACAAGGAGGCTCCATTTAGCTATCACGCCCAGTAGCCACTGATGAAACTCTCCCTGTGATTTTTTTTTAATCCTCTTTTAAAGCCAAGTACAGTGGTACCTCGGTTTAAGAACAGCCCTGTTTACGAACGATTTGGTTTACGAACCGGATGTAGTGTCCCAGTTTGTGAACTTTATCTCGGTCTAAGAATGGAGTCCGAACGGTGGAAGGGCACTGGCGATGGGAGGCCTCATTAGGGAAAGCGCGCCTCGGTTTAAGAACGGTTTCGGTTGAAGAACACACTTAACGGATTAAGTTCGTAAACCAAGGTACCACTGTACACCAATACACACCCCTGAATCTGGTAGCGGGGAGTTCCATATGTCTATTCTAGATTGGGGCAAGCACCACAATAAGGTGACCATATCTCATGCAATATATTTCATAGATCCCCAACAGTGTTCACGTGTTTCCTGACTGCAGAATTCTTAAACCCACAAGATTACTGATCCCTTTACACAGACATACTTCTGCTTAGACTTCTTACCAAGGTGATGCCCAGGCTCCAGACGTCCGATTTCACATTGTATCCCTGCTGGTTCAGCTCAGGGTTTATTCTCTCTGGCTGCAAAGCAAAGGTATCGGAAAAGGGTTGGCACGGTCTGGTGGTTGAGCTACGGAAAGCTGGATTCAAGTCCCTGCCTAGCCACGAAAGCTCACCTTGAGCCAGGCCACTCCTTCTCTCAGCCGCAAACTACGCTGCAGTGTTGTTATAAGGATAAAAAGAGGAGGCGAAGAACCATTCCCCCAAGTTCCTTGCAGGTGGGTATGATAAAAATACCGTATTTTTCGCTCCATAACATGCACCGGACCATAACGCGCACCTCGTTTTTAGAGGAGGAAAACAAGAAAAATATTTCTTGTTCAAAATAGTTCAAAGAAGTCCCCTATTGTCAATGTAAACGTTTCTGTGAATCCAGAGATTCTTCCTGGGATATAAGTAAGATTTGTACTGAACTCACTTTACGGAAATTCCCAGGATGATCAAATGCATTTTATGCTTTTTGTTGGGTCCTTTCAGATCCGAACACATCCATCTCTTCCTTCCAGGGCAGCTAAATATAGTGCATGTGAAACTCGCCAGAGTTCATTTGAGCAAACTTATGATTTTGTTTTCCATGCCTGCCGTTTTATAGTATGAGACTGTTATTAGTAACTTTATCAGTCTGGTTTCCAATTATTGATACAATTTATATTACCACCCTTTACCCGAAGGTCCCAGGACCTGGTATTATTGTATAAACAGTTCAGGATCGCAAGACCTCAAGGACCGCCTCTCTCCGTAAGAACCCACCTGGCCCCTGCAAACATCGCCTGCGGCCCTTCTTTGTGTGCCTCCTCTGCAAGAGGTCCAGAGGGCGGCAACATGAGAGCAGGGCCTTTTCTACGGTGGCTCCCCACTTGTGGGATGCTCTTCCCAGGGAGGCTTGCCTGGTGCCTTCATTTAAATGCCAGGCAAAAGCATTCCTCTTCTCCCAGGCCTTTGGGCTAATTAAACAATCTATAGCCTCTTATACTGGGGAGAAGAAGAAGAAGAAGAAGAAGAAGAAGAAGAAGAAGAAGAGGAAGAGGAGTTTGGATTTGATATCCCGCTTTATCACTACCCGAAGGAGACTCAAAGCAGCTAACATTCTCCTTTCCCTTCCTCCCCCACAACAAACACTCTGTGAGGTGAGTGGGGCTGAGAGACTTCAGAGAAGTGTGACTAGCCCAAGGTCACCCAGCAGCTGCATGTGGAGGAGCGGAGACGCGAACCCGGTTCACCAGATTACAAGGCTACCACTCTTAACTACTACACCACCACTGGGGAGCGGTTATTGTTCTCATTTGTTACCACGTCGTGTGTTTTTGTGTTTTTAAATTGTACACCATCCTGTGATCCTCGGATATAGGAAACAAATGAAGCAACAAATAAATAATTGTGCATGTTTCCTCCTGAAGGCTGATCACTGATCGTAAGAAACTGATTGATTGAACAGGGTGGGGTGGAGGACGGGGACACGAGAAGGGCGGGATGCCCCAAGGTAAAGGTAAAGGGACCCCTGACCATTAGGTCCAGTCGTGTCCGACTCTGGGGTTGCGGTGCTCATCTCGCTTTATTGGCCGAGAGCCGGCGTACAGCTTCCGGGTCATGTGGCCAGCATGACTAAGCCGCTTCTGGCGAACCAGAGCAGCGCACGGAAACGCCGTTTACCTTCCCGCTGCAGCGGTACCTATTTATCTACTTGCACTTTGACATGCTTTCGAACTGCTAGGTTGGCAGGAGCAGGGACCGAGCAACGGGAGCTCACCCCGTCGCAGGGATTCGAACCGCCGACCTTGTGATCAGCAAGCCCTAGGCTCTGTGGTTTAACCCACAGCGCCACCTGGGTCCCTCTTGGGATGCCCCAAACAACTGATCAAAAACTCACCGCCATATAAGGTTTGCAACCCGCATCCAGGGTCTTCGCCACGGAATCTACCAAGTATCCACTGATCCCGAAGTCGCACATTTTGACATGTCCCTGTTTATTGATAAGGACATTGGACGGCTTCACATCTGTTAAGAGGAAGATGCACAAAGAGATCGGTTCACACTCCTTTCTCTGGATCGGCTAGGGAGACTTCCCTCCGCTAAACATTTTTAATGAAAATTATTTAAAGGCACATTTGTGCACAGTTTTAGTTGTACGTTTGAAGAGCACGCAGCTGGGACTGTGAGGGCTTTCCGCTGCCATGCCCACAACTCTAGCTGTGTGCTGAACGTTAAGAGTCTTAGTCAATGCCAAACCAAGCCACAACACTTTTCAGGTTCCTAGACCTCATGGTTGTGTCTGTGGAAGGAACACAAAAACCTGGGCAGGGCTCCCGTGCTGTGCACAGCTTCATATTCCTCCCCAAGGGCCTTTAAATTAGGGGGCTACAAACACAGCTGAAATGTTCTATATTGTGCTCCCATCCTGTTGCACTGCATCAAGTTCCCAGGACTTTCCACATGTTAACATGCAAATCAAAATTATGCATGTGAAGTAACTGTGTCCCTGAAGGACCAGGTGCGCAGCCTGGGAGTCATTTTGGACTCACAGCTGTCCATGGAGGCGCAGGTCAATTCTGTGTCCAGGGCAGCTGTCTACCAGCTCCATCTGGTACACAGGCTGAGACCCTACCTGCCCACAGACTGTCTCGCCAGAGTGGTGCATGCTCTGGTTATCTCCCGCTTGGACTACTGCAATGCGCTCTACATGGGGCTACCTTTGAAGGTGACCCGGAAACTACAATTAATCCAGAATGCGGCAGCTAGACTGGTGACTGAGAGTGGCTGCCGAGACCATATAACACCTGTCCTGAAAGGCTGACACTGGCTCCCAGTACGTTTCCAAGCACAATTCAAAGTGTTGGTGCTGGCCTTTAAATCCCTAAACCTGAAGGCGCGTCTCCACCCCCATCATTCTGCCCAGACACTGAGGTCCAGCTCCAAGGGCCTTCTGGCGGTTCCCTCACTGCGAGAAGTGAAGCTACAGGGAACCAGGCAGAGGGCCTTCTCAGTGGTGGCACCCATCGGATGTCAAGGAAATAAACAACTATCTGCCTTTTAGAAGACATCTGCAGGCAGCCCTGTTTAAGTAAGTTTTTAATGTTTGATGTTTTATTGTTTTATTATTATTATCATTAATTCTGTTGGGAGCCACCCAGAGTGGCTGGGGAAACCCAGCCAGATGGGTGGGGCTCTGGAATGATTAATGGTGAAGCCACCTTCTATCAGCTCAGACTGTTCTCTGCCTCTATATCTAGCTCAGTACTGCATATTGACTGGCAACAGCTTGGTAGGGTTCTGGGCAAGCAATCTTTCTATATTGTCTGCAGCCAGGATCGTACCAACAGGAGATGCTGGAGGCTGACCTTAGGATCTTCCACATCCCAAGAGGTGCTCTGCCTATGAGCTCTACACCCCCTGCTCAGCCCTCGTAATGCACAAAGTCCGATGCCTACCTCTGTGAATCACAGACAGCTTGCTATGCAAATGCTCCAGGGCTCGGACAATCTGGAGAGAGAGAGAGAGAGAGAGGTGTATTCTAGCTGCAGACTTGCTCTGGCCAACGGGGTGACCTGCCATGCCTGGAGCGGTCCAGCAGCAAATCACGCTGTGCAAGCTGCAGTTAACTCTTTATTAGCAAAAAAAATGCCAATCTGCAAAGGAGTGTCAGGCCTAATGAGCATGGCAACTCATCTCCAATAAGTCTTGCCCCCATGAGACCGAAGGTCCCCCATCTCCCCACAGCTGCCTAAGTCCCCTCTTCTCCAAATAATCAGAGACTGTGCCTGCGTGCCGCCTATATCTCCTCTGCCCATTTCACGCCTCTTCTGGTTCTGGGAGACAAGTGGGGAAAGCTGGTTGCAGCAGGAGGGGGAGATCCACATGCCTCTTCACCAGCCTGAAATAAGAAGCTTGGGGAGACAGTCCTCGGTAAAGAAGTTTAATTAATAAAAAGGGTTTTGCAAAACCCCACCCTGATTTTAAAGAGAAGTCTCTCCACCTGTGTTGGCTGCTGCATTCTGCGCTTAGCAATCATGCAGACTGCCCTCCCTGGCTCACTTGCTACGGGTGGGTGGGTCCCACAGCAACCTTCCCCGAAGAAAGAAGGTGCCACTCACAGACACGGTTATTTTCCCAAGTATGTCTTCGGGGATCGTCTTCTTCTTTTCCAGGACCTTCTTATAAAATTTATCCAGAGACGTATCCATTAGCTCCATGCAGATCCACACATCACCCTGAAAACAAGCGAGTGAGAGAAGGAGGAGGAGAAGAAGGGGGAGAGAGATGAATTGGTTGGCCTTCATCAGAGGACTGAACCTTTAGTGCAGCAGGTCCTGCCCTGTGGAACTCCCTGCCAATGGAAGGGTGTGGCAGGAGTCATCCCTGCTTTATTTTGGGACATGCTTTTGGAACTTGATTTTTCAAAAATGCACTTTATTGAGAATGCTATTTGCTTAACCAATGTTAAGCAAAGTGTTACATTTTTTCTGCTGTATAAAGGGTAAAGGGACCGCTGACTGTTAGGTCCAGTCGCGGACGACTCTGGGGTTGTGGCGCTCATCTCGCTTTACTGGCCGAGGGAGCCGGCGTACAGCATCCGGGTCATGTGGCCAGCATGACTAAGCCACTTCTGGCGAACCAGAGCAGCGCACGGAAACGCCGTTTACCTTCCTGCCGGAGTGGTACCTATTTATCTACTTGCACTTTGACGTGGTTTTGAACTGCTAGGTTGGCAGGAGCTGGGACCGAGCAACGGGAGATCACCCCGTCGTGGGGATTCGAACCGCCCACCTTCTGATCGGCAAGCCCTAGGCTCTGTGGTTTAACCCACAGCGCCACCCGTGTCCCTTTTGTGCTGTATACCTCCTTTAAATAAATAAATAAGACATCTGGAGGGCACGAGGTCTGCTTCCCCCTGCTTTCCAGCAAATGCTTCAGGAGTTGTGCTTGCTGTCCAAGGCAGCCAGCAAAGATGAAGGGACTCTGGCCTCGCTGCTGCTCACCTACCTCTCTGAAAAGGGCTCCGTAGAACGTGACAGTGTAAAAGCAGTCCACGGTCCTCATGGAAATGTCCAAGTCCATCACTAGCCTCTTCTGCTCCTGAGAGTTCACAGTGGCTCGGATTCTCTGCAGAGAGTGGGAAAGGAAAAAGAAAATAACCATACTGTCAAGGCTTCGGGAAAACTATTCTGGAATGGATTAAGTTTGAGAACCAAGTTACCACTGTATTATAAAAGATGCAGGAGGGAATGACTAACAATAGGACCCACAAAGGGGAGGAGGGACGTCCAGGAGATTCTTTGGAATCTTGTTTTTATGACGTATGTTGGATATGTGGTTGTAAAACTTTAATTTGAAAAACCAAAAAAATAATTTTTTATATAGTACTGTGGCTCTTACCTTCACAGCCATGGTGGTGTCGCTCTGCGCGTGATACACTTTCTCCACTACGCCGTAAGCGCCTCTTCCCAACTCTGAAATGCTCACCAAGTCGTCGGCCTCTACTTCGAAGTTCTGTTGAGGGAGAGAAAGAGAGAGATGCACAAAAAACTGTCAAAATATACAGTACCTTTAGCTTAGGATTGAGCCAATATTCATATTGTTAACATCAGCCGGCGTTACCACTTTCGCAAACCCTCTTTATCTCTTTCGCAATCAAAATTTGTTGTTGAAGAAGTTAAACCTTTATGTGATTTGCCTCCGAGAAACACATAGCGAGGAAACGTAGAAGAATATTAAAGAACAAAAGGACTTTGAGAAAGGACTTTGTAACCTCGGATGCAACAAAAAAGGAAGGAGTCGTAATGTATATAAAACCGGACCCAAAACAATTGTTTAAAGATGAACAAGGAAGAATTATTGATAATCCAGAAAACATCATGGGGGGGGGGATGTTGTTAATCGGTGTGTAGGTTTTAAACAAGTAAAGCAACAACAACAGAACAACATCAGCATCAACATACCTTCTCACCAACAGTAATGAAAGTCCTGGAATCCAAGTTTCTTGGAGGTCTGCAAGGAAAGACAAAGACTGTATTTAAAAGTCCAATCCAGTATCCACAACCTAGTGTCGATTTTCTGAAATTTTGCAATTTGGCTGCTGGTGAGTATCAAATGGGTACACTCAGTACAGTCACTAGGGCTCCAGCTAAATTGAGGGGCACATAAATGGGGAGGAGAATCTATAACAGAAGTGGGCAACTGTGACCCTGACAAAGGTGATGTTGGACGCCAACTCCCATCAGCCCCAAGCCAGCATGCACAATGGTCAGTGCTTTAAGAGAGAGATATAGTCCAGCAGAGCCACATACTCCTCTCTCCTTATGTAGACAAACAATGAGCTAGAGAGTTCCAGCTTTATTTGTTTTTTATTTGTTTATTCAATTTATAAACCGCCCTTTTATCAAAAACATCCCAGGGCAGCGTACAACACTAAAAACACAATAGGTAAAGGTAAAGGGACCCCTGACCATTAGGTCCAGTCGTGACCGACTCTGGGGTTGTGGCGCTCATCTCGCTTTATTGGCCGAGAGCCGGCGTACAGCTTCCAGGTCGTGGCCAGCATGACAAAGCTGCTTCTGGCGAACCAGAGCACTGCAAGGAAACGCCGTTTACCTTCCCGCCGGAGCGGTACCTATTTATCTACTTGCACTTTGACGTGCTTTCGAACTGCTAGGTGGGCAGGAGCTGGGGCAGAGCAACGGGAGCTCACCCCGTCGCGGGGATTCGAACCGCCGACCTTCTGATCGGCAAGCCCTAGGCTCTGTGGTTTAACCCACAGCACCACCCACGTCCCACTACAGACATAGCACATTACAGAGCACCAATAATTAAAAAAGATAATAAGAAGCATTAACAGCATATTAGGAATTTGCAAGAGAGCGAAGCGGCGGTTCTTACGTTGGGGGGACGGATGACTGTTTGTTTGCTGGTGGCATGCTCAAGAGGGGCGGCCGTTTCTTCTTCGGCCCTGGAAAGAAAGAGGACACACACTCTCATTATCTTTTTTCATAGAACTGTAGAGTTGGAAGAGACCTCAAGAGTCATCTAGTCCAACCCCTGCAATGCAGGAATCTTTTGCCCAACATGGGCCTCGAACGCATGACCCTGAGATTAAGAGTCATATGCTCTACCAACTGATCTACCCCAGGTATTTTTAATAAAGCAAGAACCAGCAAGAGCATAGCGGTGCTGAAATGAGGTTGGGAAGACTCAGGTTTGAATTCACACTCCAACACAATGTTCACTGGACTGGGTGACCATGAGAAAGTCACTATCTGAGCTGCCTCTCAGGGTTGTTTCAAGGGAGAGGGGGTAACTTGAGCTCTTTGGAGGGGAGAGGGAATTTTAAAAAAAATGTACACCCAAAATGTAATCAATTAAATATTGAGGTACCATTCGGGCGATGTTCAGAATAGGACCAGGTCCTAAACATCCATTCCAAGGCCGTGATCTCTCAAGCAAATATGCAAGACAGGGTCTTTTCGAGAGTGGCACCAAAACAATGGAACACAGCTCCATGGAGAACCACCAGGGTGTTTCTCCTTAAGGAATCAGTTGAAAACTTCCCTTATGTCACTGGACTTTAGCCTGCAACTTTATATTAGCCCACAAAATATAACTTTAATTTCAGTCCAGAAAACTTTGTATTAAAAACCCTTTAATTAGAATCCTTTAATTTAGCCTTTTTCAGCTGTCTGTCTCCCTCCTCTCCTGGCTTCAGCTTCTGCCTCTGAATCTGGCCTTCTCTCTGCCACAGACTCTCCCATCTCACTAAGCCCTGTTAGCTCTCCAGCTTTCAACACCACCTCTTCCCAGTCTTCTCCCTCTACTTATCATTGTCCCACCACCAATCCCTGGGCTGTGAGCTTTCTTCTCTTAAGAGTTCCCCAGCTGGTTCCTCCCACCATTCCTCTGCTTCCAACCAGTCCATGGGTGGGGGGAAGAAAAAGCCCTGTGGAGAGGAAGAAATGTTTCCGAAAGGTCAGGTGATCCCTTACCTCCTTTCCGCTTTTCTGAGGATCCTTTAGGATCTATGAGAAAGGAGAAAGAGAAAACAGACTAAGAGCCCAATTCTAAGCCAAGCCGCTATCCAGGTACTAAAGAATTCCAAACCCCCTGCAATGCAGGAATCTTTTGCCCAACGTGGGCTCGAACCCACAACTCTGAAATTAGGAGTCTCATGTGAGAAGTGGGGTTACAGGGAACCAGGCAGAGGGCCTTCTCGGTAGTGGCCCCCGCCCTGTGGAACGCCCTCCCGTCAGATGTCAAGGAAATTAGCAACTATTTGACTTTTAGAAGACATCTGAAGGCATAGGTATAGGAAAGTTTTTAATGTTTGATGTCTTGCTGTGTTTTGATTTGTTGGAAGCCGCCAAGAGTGGCTGGGGCAACCCAGTCACGTGGGCAGCATATAGATCAGGCATAGGCAAACTCCAGATGTTTTGGGACTACAACTCCCATCATCCCTAGCTAACAGGACCAGTGGTCAGGGATGATGGGAATTGTAGTCCCAAAACATCTGGAGGGCCGAGTTTGTCTATGCCTGATATAGATATTGAGGTGCTTTTGTTTTTATTATTTGTTTTGTATTTTTATATTGTGATTTTATGCTGTAACCGCCTTGAGACTTTCAGGTATAGGGCAGTATACAAATTTAATACAGAATAAATTTATTATTAATTATTATTATTATTATTATTATGCTCTACCAGACAGAGGACCTTCTCGGTTGTGGCGCCCGCCCTGTGGAACGCCCTTCCAGCAGAGGTCAAGGAAATAAGCAGCTATCCTCTTTTTATAAGACATCTGAAGGCAGCCCTGTTTGGGGAAGTTTTTAACATTTAATGCTGTATTGTTTTTAATACTTGATTGGGAGCCGCCCAGAGTGGCTGGGGAAACTCAGCCAGATGGGCGGGGTACAAATAATAATTATTATAAATTATTATTACTACCAACTGAGCTATCCCTCTCTGCTAGATGGACCAATGATCAATCCATCAATCATTTTATTTGTATGCCGCCTTTCCCAAGTTAAAACCACGCTCAAGGCACCTTACAACACATGTACTTTTTTATAACTACGAACATAAGCAAAAGCAGTCAGGAGCAAAACATCAGAACGTACACAACCAACGATCTGATTTAGTACAAGGCAGCAGGGTAGATTTGATTTAAATCAAATTGATTTAAATCACAATTTAAATCACTAGTCAGTAAGGCTTGATTTAAATCACTAGTCAGTAAGGCTTGATTTAAATATTTTTTTTTACAGAAAGACTCATTCTTGCTGGTATAATCTTAATATTTACAACCATATGAAGGTTTCATTTTTGGAATAATAAATTTTCAGAGTAGTTTTTACAGTTATATCAAAAATTACTGATTTGGTTATACTACTAGAAATACATAGACAGATAATTATGAAATTATGGCGAGGTTTAATAAGTTAACTGTTTATATTTGGACAACTTTTCTGCTGTATTTTATTGGAAGGAGAAAAATAATCATTTCCTTAATAACCATTTAAACCATTTATTTAACTAAAACAATAACATGATAGCATATGTATCCATGTTTGTTAACTGATGTGGTTAAACATTTTTTTAAAAAAAAACACCTTAGACTGAGTTTTAGCACACTTGATAAACTTAAAACAAATCCTTATTTCCTGATGAATAGCCTTTGGAGTACAATGTAACTTAAATAGAAGACTATATTTAGAAAGTTTTTTCCTCCAAAAGCATTTTATTTTAAAAATCCAATTTAAATTTAAAAAATCCGATTTAAATAAAAAAAAAATCCGATTTTTTTGGTATTTTTTTTTTAATCATTGATTTTTATCCACCCTGCAAGGCAGCTTCCTATGCTTGGATTTTGCCATTTAATTCCTAACCAGCTCTGGGCTGTGGGATGCACAACGCAGTCTCAGGGCAGAGGCTGAATTTCAATTCCCCGGGGTTCCTACCCCTGGGGAGCCAAGGGCGAACAAGCTCTGGGCTTCTACCGCTTCAGGCCTTCCTTGACCGCTAGAGGTCACTACATTTCCAAGCATTTGGATGGGAGGGGAAATGAAGCAAGGTATGAAACCCAGTTTAGGACAACGCTGCCTTTTTTGAAAATCCGTTCAAGCTTTTCAGTCAGAATGCGGCGGCGGCAGCAACCGCTCACCGGGGGTTACGATCGTTCAGGTCAAGTTCCCGAGGCTGGATCCAGCTGGCCAGGACTGGCGTTAGCAGCAATCGTTGCTATCCTCGGGATAACTCGAGAGACGGTGCGAAATGCCCATCCGGCTTCTGTAGTGAAGCCGTGGAACATCTGCCTTGCATGTAGAAGGTCCCAGTTTCATAGCACTTCCCAGCGCAGTCGGAGAATACTCCCCATCTGATAGCGTGGAAAGCCATTCCCAGTCAGCAGAGCACAGTCAGAAGGATCATTTGTCTCACTTAGTAGAAGACATCTTCCTGCGCTGCCAACCACAGTCTAGGCTCCAAACCACAATTTGTGCCCCCAATATTCAGGCAGACCATAGCATCTGTTGTTTCCGTTTCCCCTGTGCCCCAAATCCTACCCCCAAACCAAAGCCTCCAGAGGCCGAAGCAACGTCACAATTTGTCAGTTCACATGCAACATCAAAGCATCAGCCGCCTGAACCATGGTTTGGAAAAAAACAGCTTCGACAGCCTCTCCCAAACCATAGCTCTTGTCAGGTAGGAGCTGCTGCAGATCCCGCAACAAACCAAGCATGCAAAATACCACAGTTTCAGAGTCAAGTCTGAACCGTCTCAGGCTCAGCCGAGCACCCTGAGCAAATTTGCGGTTCTCCTGGAGTCGTGAAGATGTAGAACGGAGCTTGCAAAACTCAAAGAGATCGTGGGAAGGGTTAACTGGTGAGAAAGAGTGTCCAACACCATCGCCCAAGAGTGCCAGTGATGTCAGACTGGAACAGCAGGACAATGGCCATTCATTACGGCCTTCATGGAGGAGGAGGCGGCAGCAATGGAGAACCCTCCTATTTTCTGCTAGCATGAAAGGACTGAGAGGAGCCATTAACTGCAACGGGCCTCTACTGCTCGGGACAGGTTTACATGGAAAAAATGTTCCGGAACACAAAATGGCCTCCGTGCACTTTTCAAGACAGAGCTTTTTGGGTAGGGGAAAGGAGTGGACGGCCAATATTTAAGTTCTGCTTCTGGCCTCATCTGCACTAAACATCTGAAGCAGTCTCATGCCACTTTAAATCACCAAGGCTTCCCCCAAAGAATTATGGGAGCTGTAGTTTCTTAAGGGTGCTGAGGGTTCTTGGAAGACCCTCGTTCTCCTCACAGAACAGAAATTCCCAGAGTTCCCTGGGAAGAGGGATTGACAGTTAAGCCGCTCTGGGAGAAGACTAAAGGGGGGGGGAGATCCTCCCCTAACATCTCACTTAACAAATGGGGGAAGCCACGACTGTTTAAAGTGCTATTACAGTTGTACCTCGGAATCCGTTCCGGAAGTCTGTTCAACTTCCAAAACGTTCCGAAACCAAAGCGCAGCTTCTGATTGGCTGCAGGAAGTTCTTGCAGCCAATCAGAAGCTCCGTCGGACATTCGGGTTCCAAAGAACGTACACAAACCGCAACAGTCACTTCTGGGTTTGCAGCGTTCGGGAGCCAAAACGTCCAAGTACCAAGGCGTTCAGAATCCAAGGTAAGACTGTATAGTGCTTTAAATGTTCAGCGAAGATGGACAAAAAGAGTTCGGACACACAGAGAGAGAGAGAGAGAGAGAGAGAGAGAGAGAGAGAGAGAGAGAGGTACCTCGGTTTACGAACTTAATCCATTCCGGAAGTCCATTCTTAAACTGAAAACGTTCTTAAACCGAGGTGCGCTTTCCGCTGCCGGTGCGCTTGCACTGTTCGGATTCTGTTCTTAGACCGAAGTAAAGTTCTCAAACCAGGACACTATTTTGCGGAGTTTGTAAACCAAATTGTTCTTAAACAGGACTGTTCTTAAACCGAGGTACCACTGCACCCTGTTTCCCATTGCAAACCGACGGCCAGAGCATGCATGGAGAGGCCTGTTCTAGCTGTCACCCTTTTCAAAGCTGAGGCTCACTTGCTCCCCAAAATCTGGAAAACCTGGAACCAGCTACTTGGTGTGATGAGTCTGCGGCTCCTGGCCTTTCTCCAGCCCCAAAGTTCAGAGGAAGCCTGGGATCTCTCATCTCGAGAGAAGAGGCAGTCAGCTCACAAGACCTGAAAAGCAGAGCTGAAGTATGCAAAGGCCCCTGTCTGTCCCGTTTACCTACCCTGTCCCTGAGATCTAGTTGCAAGCTGGCAGGGAGGGGCAGAGGCTCCACATGCCCCCCCCCACCATATTGTGCAAATTTCTCCCCAAGAGATTTCATGCAAAAAATGGAACGTGGAAAATGTTCCTTTGCCCTAAACGGAGTCTGTAACCTGGACCCCGAAAGGCAAACAGATATGAATTAAAATATTTGATGGGTGGTGAGGGAAAACCCATTAAGCACATTTAATGTTACAATTAAAAAATATATGCAAAGCTTTACCTGGAAAGTAATTTTCACCGAATACCTGGTAGCATAGTATTTGATGCAAAATAGCATTGTGTTCTTAAGACATACGAAAACTCAAGTGAATATTATTTACGAATAAATAAATAAATAAGAATACCCGGAAGTATTTCAAGGCATGACCTGTAGTTTCCTTACATTGTTTAAGGTAAGAAAACTATATAGGCCATGCCTTAAAATACTTCCGGGTATTCTTCTGTTTTTATCTCTAAACTTTCTTGAGTTTTCAAGATGTTTTAAGGAGGGAACAAAGGCACCGGGGGGGGGGGGGGGGAAAGATTAGCATTTGTAAATTTTAGCACATCCCAACAGCGGTGGACCCATACACATACACACACACACACACACACACACACACACACTTGAATTAATTGCAACTCTAAAACTGCCTGATGTTTGACTGGTGTTGCAGCTATTAATAATGTTACTAATGATCTTCAATGAAGCAACACATTTTTAGAAAATGAAAAGCTTTCCAATACTCTGATTTCTCTTCTTCACCAGCCATGTTACTACCCACCTCCCAAACTCAGGAAGATTTTAAAATATAGGTTAGTGAGGGGTTGCTAAGTTGTGGGGGATAGAAACCTGCCAAGGGCTTGGCCGTAGACTGAATTACTGTGTGAACCATCCCTTCGTCACCCTAAACTAGTGACTGCAACAAGGCTGGTCTGCCTAGTGCAGGGGTAGGCAACCTAATGCCCGGGGACTGGATCCGGCCCAATCGCCTTCTCAATCCGGCCCATGGGCGGTCCGGGAATCAGTGTGTGTATTTACATGAGTAGAATGTGTGCTTTTATTTAAAATACATCTCTGGGTTATTTGTGGGGCATAGGAATTCGTTCATTCCCCCCCCAAAAGATAGATATAGATAGATAGATAGATAGATAGATAGATAGATAGATAGATAGATAGATAGATAGATAGATAGTCTGGCCCACCACATAGTCTGAGGGACGGTGGAACGGCCCATGGCTGAAAAAGGTTGCTGACCCCAGCCTAGTGTCAGGCGCTGTAAATCTTCATCGCTGAGGGGGTGTATGTTCCCTACTGCTGCATTCCAGCGAGCAGGTAAAAACCCTTAATCTTGCCCTCCGACTAGACGCCAATTTATTATTATTATTTTAAATGCCCATCTGTTAACAGTTTATTAGTGAACTCTGATCATAGGGACTTCTGCAGAATTTAGGATGCCGCAGAAAGCAAAGGGGTAGAAATTTGGGACAGGCGACAAGAAAAGTCCCGATTGAGAATTGTTCAACATTTACCAAGCGCATTTTGCAATTGGCTATCCGCTACTTGCAACCAAGTGAAGATGCCCAGGTGCCAAAATGTCACCCTGATCTTGTTTGGATCTTGCCTGTTTTCACAAGCTAACAGCAAATCCTGTAGAATTCTACCCATGGTATTTTATCTGCACCGACGGAACGAAATTCAGAAACCGAAAAGTAGTGTTACTGAGAAACAGAACTTTCAAGCCGTCTGGCCCCCAAACGGCATCTAAGACGTTCGGTTTTGGCGACTGTAATCCTGGTTTAAAGGAGCGATTTGGTGCCTAGTTTATATATCTGAGTTTCTAACACTGAGAGAGAGACCCCCATGCTAACGAGAGAAGGGCGGAAGCGTATTTCTAGGCTGGCAATCCGAAACCCAAAATTCTACAATCAGCATAAAATTAGGCCAATTGGCTTATTTTCCTTGAGGAACTTCTGCAGCAGTCTGCTGTTTTTGCTCCTCTGCTTTCCCAGACCGTTAAACGAGGAGCAGAGCCAGCTTCTGAAATCCTGCCACCCAGAAGTTCTTACTCAGATGCCTCCCTGGGATTCTAGGATCCCTCGGATCCTTGAGGCCTAGAGCAGGCACCCCCAAACTCGGCCCTCCAGATGTTTTGGGACTACAGCTCCCATCATCCCTAGCCAACAGGACCAGTGGGTCAGGGATGATTGGAATTGTAGTCCCAAAACATCTGGAGGGTCAAGTTTGGGGATGCCTGGCCTAGAGACTTTCTCCCCACCCCCCAAAGTGAAAGCTGGGATGGATCAGGAAGCTGGAACGCTGTGTCCACAAACTGCAGCCCACAACTTCTACGGAGAGAGAGAGTGTGTGACACACAAAGGAGGGAGATCTGCCCATCGGTAGACGGGCACAGCTCTCAGTGCAGAGGTGCCCAGTCTCCCATAGGTGGCCAGATCCTCAGTTCCAAACTTTGCCCCCTTTCCTCCACCATCATGGGTGCTAGTACCACGTCGCCAGCAAATCCTACTTCTTCAAGGATCCAGAGTCTAGTTCCAGATTATTATTATTCATTTATTTTATTAGCTGCATCTTATCTAAGGGACCACTGTAAGCAGATGAAAACTCTAGCAGGATTGCAATAACTTGTGATGTAGCAAACATTATGCACAAAATGGGAGACATATAACATGGATTACGAAATAATATCCAGTTGAAAAGGATGACAATAGAACCCCATGGAAGGGAAGGTGGGAAGTCCAGAGATTCGGAGAAATCTCTAAATATGGATATCTATTTTGTATTGTACTGTTATAATTCTATATTTGTAAAACCAAATAAACATTATTTTTAAAAAAATTATTAGTTGCATCTTTTGCCACAGCAACTCAAAGAGACTTACAATATTTTAAGCAAAAAACAAGCACAAACATACATTAAAACCAGTACTGTATTTTAAAAATCCAAAAGACGCATGGGGTTTTTTGCGGGGTGGGAAGCTACATTTAAACAATAAATAAACTTAAATGATAAATAAAACAATAAAAGATGAAACCAGGGCAGTTATACGCAATTCCTCTTTCAATACTGTTTGTGCCTGCAATGTTTTGGGATTGAACCTACTGCTTTGTTTCCAACTAATTCATTCCCCATAACTTCCTACCAAAATACAGCATTTTTTAATACGACTCTTTTTGGAGGGTTGTCCCTCCAGATGGCAATAATGCATTAACACTGGGGAAGCATCATAGAAAAAATAAAGCAGAACGATACTGCATGGACGGTCCAATATATACGCCACCAAAGCACTATCATTACATCTCTGAAAAGTTGCAGGAAATGCCTGCAAAAAGGCCCTACACATCTGGAGGGGTCCTACGTTAGAATAATCACCCTGTAGGGCAGGGGTCAGCAAACTTTTCCAGCAGGGGGCCAGTCCACTGTCCCTCAGACCTTTGGAGGGGCTATATTGGGGGGGGGGGGTGAATGAATTCCTATGCCCCACAAATAACCCAGAGATGCATTTTAAATAAAAGCACACATTCTACTCATGTAAAAAAAACACTGATTCCTGGACCGTCCGCGGGCCGGATTGAGAAGGCGATTGGGCCGGATCCGGTCCCCGGGCCTATGTTTCCCTACCCATGCTGTAGGGCAGTGTTCCCCAACCTTGGGCCTCCAGCTGTTTTCGGACTACAATTCCCATCATCCCTGACCACTGGTCTTGCTAGCGATTGATGATGGGAGTTGTAGTCCAAAAACATCTGGAGGCCCAAGGTTGGGGAACACTGCTGTAGGGTACAGGTTGGACGACAAACCTATCCCTCCATAGATCTTCAGGGTGCATTTTACAGCAACAATAAAAGCATCTTCAAACCCACCGCCTCAATGCCTGCGCCCTTGTTAACATTTGTATTTCCTCAGCGGCACCATTGCAACACCTCTGGGATTAAAGGATGGGTTGCAACCTCACGTTGCATTGCAATCTCCACCCTTCTGACGCACCAGCTTCCTGGAACACCTCAAGCCAGGAGCATGCAGGAAAATATGCATATTTGGGTGACCTGTTCCTAACCCAACAAGCTCTGCTGGAAATTCCGCCTTTCTGTTTTGGAGGCCCTGTCAATGTTTGCTGCGGCTACAGTTTCAGGGTTGCCTCTTGCAAAGGCTGCAGCGCAGTTCCCTCCACCTCTTGTATACCTACTCATCACCGCACACACACACACACACACACACACACACAGGGCAAAGGAAAGCTATAAATAGCACAAGGAGATTTACACTCAGCTGACACTTCTCCGAATACTTGTCTGAGCAAGCAGGAGGATGACAAACCAAAACGGAGAGACAAGAAAAGAGAATTCCAGCTGGTCTAAAAATCCCCCCCAAGCAGGAATTGCACATTAACTAAATGCAAGTTTGCAGGGAAGGGTTCTGTAAAGTACGGCAATAACAGGACCGCTTGCTCGCCTAACCAAGGAGAACGCATATGGCTTAGGAGCCATCTTTCTGCCTAATGTGCTTTCAGGTGCTACAGGCAAGAGACGGCAATCCTCTGTATACCAGCTGCAAGCGAAGAGACGGCTGTTGCACTCAAGAGTCCTGCTTGAGAGCTTCCCAGAAGCATCTGCTTAGCCACTGCGAGAGCAGGAAGCTGGATTAGGCAAGCCTTCTGCCTGATCTAGCAGCCTCTCCTTATATTCTGATGCTCTTATACGCTATTAGACAAATGGACCAAAGCTAAGGCTATATGCTCTGCCTCTACAGTTTGGAGGGAGTCGGCCTCTGAACTGCAGCTGCTGGAAATCGCCAAGTCCCAGGAGAGCAAAGCTGCAACTCAGATCCCGCTCTATGTGTTTGGTGCTGCTCCACGCATCTTGCAAAGTTCACTCGCGCGGGCTTGCATGCTAGTTTGCAAACAGATTCCTAACTTGCAGGCTGGCTGCGGGGAAAGAGAACATGCAGTCCTCGCTTATACTCTTGTCGACCAACTAACCCCATAAATAAAATCGAAAAGATAAACAAACTGCTGTTGTGCACAGTGTCATTCCTACCTTTAGGAATTACGGAGAAGCCGATTGTTGACATTTGACCTCATAGTGGACAAGCATGCAGCACACTCACCTATCCTCAATATCTTGCCAAAACAACCCAGGCGACAGTTGTTTTCCAAGGGGCGTGCTTTTAAATTATTTCACTTCCATCGCACTACCTTTTCTTTCACCCTGAGGCCTTCCTCCAATTCCCCCAATGGAAACTCTTCATAAACACATAATAATAATATAATAATAAATTTTTATTTATACCCTGCCCTGCTCAGCCAAGACCGGGCTCAGAGCGGCTAACACCAATAAAATCAGAACAAAACAATCAATTAAAATGCAGGTTAAAATACGATTTAAAGTTTAAAATGCAGCCTCCTTTTTAAGTAGCCCACCAATCAAACCATAAAGGAATGAAACATCAGGGTTAAACTGAAACCAACCCAAAGGCCAGGCGGAACAGCTCCGTCTTGCAGGCCCTGCAGAAAGATGCCAAATCCCACAGGGCCCTGGTCTCTTGTGACAGACCGTTCCACCAAGTCGGGGCCAGTACTGAGAAGGCCCTGGGCCCTAGTTGAGGCCAACCTAGCATCCTTGTGACTCGGGACCTCCAAAATGTTATTATTTGAGGACCTTAAGGTCCTACACGGGGCATACCAGGAGAGGCAGTCCAAAATCACTTAGGGGATTAGGGTTGCTGGTTTTTTTAATGGTACGTTTTGGGCATCAACCACCAGCCTTCTCCCAAATCCTTGATTTGTTTGGTACCGAGTCTGGATTTTCACCAGCCTTCCAGACGATCATCCCAACAATATCAAAGCTCCAGGAAGGAGCCTCTTGTTATATTCTATGTTAGCAATTCTACAGCGGACGACACGCGGCGTTTCGCTTGGAATTCTCCCTGACTTGTGGACCATGCATCGAGAGAATAGCGCATGAGCATTCAGCGCATGAGCAGAGTGGAGCACAAAATGATCGACCAAAGTCATGCACATCCAGGAGAGCTGGGTAGAGATCCCTACTCAGGTATACTAAGGTTTCCCGAAGGATCTTGGCCCGTTCACACTATCCCAATCTAACCACAATCACAGGATGGGTTTAAGGGATAAAAACCCAGCAGGCTACTCTGGGCTCCTGGAAGACAGGAAGAATAAATACTGCAATAGTAATGCTGCAAACAGAGACCAATGTGTTGCAGTTTGAAGAACGCCTGTTCTGGGTTTAGAGGTCCCCTTCCCCCTACCCCCACCCCGACAATCAAGAGGTATATAAATTTTATGGAATAAATAAATACAAAGTCAGCCTGCGTCTCTTCCAGAACACACATTTTAGCCCCCCCCCCCAATTCCTCCAAGAGACCTCAGCATTCTGTGGTCACTGAGCATCTTCAGGCTTCACTAGACAATATTGGGGGGGGGGGGTTGCAGAAATACTCCAAACCCTTAAACTACGAAGTAGGTAACACTTAAGGGTTCTGGGGTACTTCTGCAAAGCTCGAATTTCCTCTGAGCACACAGGTAACCTGTTCCAACTTGGCTAGTTTTGTTGGCACTCACCAGTTCACTATTAGATGGAGATACACCTGGCGTCGAACACCGCGCCAAGTGCCAAGCTGACAAAACGTTTATTTGCCCAGACATTTCGGTATACAATGTCTTCAGCTGCTTGGATGGCTTTATTCCTCTGAGTCTCCATCTGCACTATACTTTTAAAGCATTATCATAGCACTTTCAAGTGTCATGGCTTGCCACCCCAAGAATACTGGGAGCTGTCGTTTGCTAAGGATTCTGGGAGTTGTTAGGACAGGGGTCGGCAAGGCTTACCTTGCCTGGGCCGGATCTGTCCCGCAGAGATCCCTCCGTGGGCTGAATCGCGTGCCCACCCGCGATTTCCGACATCTGCGCATGTGCAGACGCGATTTCCGGCGCCACGGAAGCGAGTCCCCGCGCCGGTTTAGCGCAGCGAGCCGTGACTCGCCGAGTGGGCGGCTCGGTTCTGGGGCAGCTTGTGGGCCAGTTAAACGACCCCCGTGGGCCGCTTGTGGCCCATAGGCCTTAGGTTGCCTGCCCCTGGTCTACACGCTATACCTTTAAATCACATGCAAAGCACATTCTTTCCCTCAAAGAATTCTGGGCTCTGTAGTTTACCCATCAAAGAGTTACAACTCCCAGCAACCTAACTTAACAAACAATGGGCCGCTTCTGGCCCATGGGCCGCACGTTTCCGACCCCTGTGTTAGGAGATGCCTTGTGCCCCTTGCGGAGCTACAATTCCTGGAGTTCCCTGGGGAAGGGGCCTGGAAAATGATTGGCAAGTAAGTGCAGCTGGGCCAGGATCAGTGCAATATTCTCAAACCATCCCGTCCTCTGTGTGAGATAACCACTGGTGTAAGTAAACAAGGGAAAGCCTTAAATCCCACCTCTGCACAAACTGAAAGGGTGGTCTTTGGCAAATCAGCAAGCCCCAGCCCTTCCCATGTGTTGACAACAGGATATATAAAACCACTGACGTGGGTCGCTCAAAAAGAGGAGTGAACCAATCATGGAGGATAAAGTTCTCAATGGCTATACAGTACTGTACAAGCCACGATAGCTATATACACAGTGGGATTTTTTTTCCAGGGGTTGCTTAAGGGTATGCAGTACCAGCACCTCTTTTGTTGTTGTTAAAAAGTGTGGCACTTACTGTAACAACTTCATTGCGAGTAGCGGCACCTATTTTTCCAGGGGGGGGGGGGGAATCACTGGCTACACTCTGCCTCTGGAAGCAGCAATACTTCTGAGTATCAGTTGCCGGAAACCAAGCGAGGGGAGGGCGCTCTGGGGCTCAAATCCTGTTTGCGGGTTTCTGGCCGGCCACTGAGAGAACAGGATGCTGGACTAGAGGAGCCACTGAAACTGATCCAAGCAAGCTGGTTGTAATATTCTGACGTCTGCTTGCAAGGATTCCTGCCTGGTGCGCCCTGCACAGATGTTGCCTCAAAGAGGAAGGACTAGGCTGAGAAGCTGGGTGCCTTTCCGCGTCCAGCCGCCTCTAAGCCCTGCCCCTCCCCGTTCAAGAGATGCGGCAGAAATGCTGTGCATGCCTGCAAACTTTTCTTTCCAACAGCCAAACTTTTATTTTAGCCAGCCACGAGAACTGGAAACTTGCTCAACGCGAAACCACCGCAGAGATGTTCCGAAGGCATACATTAATCCGGCAGAGATTGCAAGAAAGTACACAGAGTCCTGAGCGAGCGGGCAAAAGTTCGAGTTCCTTTCCCTCCCCTCTCCAAGAGGCCCTTCGGCACCATCAGGTCCCCGGGACTCGCACACAAAGATGTATATACATGTCGCCAACGCGTGCATGGATGGCAGGCAAAAAGCCTGCTTTTTGTGCACGTGCAGAGTGCATCATCGCCTTATACCCCAGGATTATATAAACCCCACCATAGTCCACAAGTGGAGACTGCAGAACGAATAAGTTGACCGAGCACATCTTGGTCTAGGAACCGAGAGCTTTTAGAGAGCACGCTGTCTCACACACAAACACACACAAAATATCTACCTGTAATGTCCTGTAACTGGACATTACAGGTAGATAGCCGTGTTGGTCTGTCACAGTCAAAACAAAATAAAATAATTCCTTCCAGTAGCACCTTAGAGACCAACTAAGTTTGTTCTTGGTATGAGCTTTCGTGTGCATGCACACGAAAGCTCATACCAAGAACAAACTTAGTTGGTCTCTAAGGTGCTACTGGAAGGAATTATTTTATTTTGTTTTAACTGGGCATTGCAAGCTTGCAAGCGCTTGGGAGGGGGGGGAGCCTCGAGCTGCCGCCCATCACCCCATCGCCGACCCTCATAGAGCTTTCTCCTGCAGGGCCAAGTGACATTTTTGTTTGCAGAAGTTGCAACTGGGCGTGTGGGGGAGGGGACGCGGACGAGAGAGGAAAAAGCAGCTCACGAAGAAAAGTCCCCTTTCCAAGTCGCAGAGGCCTGTGCAAAGGAAGGGAAAAGGGGGGGGGTTAAAAACTGAGCAGCAGCTGCAGAGGCAACCCCCCAGAGAGTGTTACCTGTCAACTGCCAAGCTAAAATCAGAACTTGGAGCGGGGGGGGGGCTTGCAGGCAGCATGCAACGTTAAAATGCTCTGCAGAACAATAACCCGGAGCTTGGGGGGGGGGGTTAAGTTGTGCAACGGGGAAGCATTTCCGCGCAGACCCACACATAAAATGCACCACCCAACTCTCTCCCCCCCCCTGCAAAACTTTTTTTTTTTTTGCACGCTCATGATTGAACCAGGATGACATTTCAGCCGCCCCCACCCTCCACCTTGCAAATCCCTTCCTCCGGCTGTTCCCGGCACCTCCCCCCGCAAAAGCATGCAAGTTTCCTGCAACTCTCCGCCGAGCACAGACCCTCCTTTGCAAAATAAAAATAAAATTAGCAATTGCACACAGGGCATTTTAAAGGAGTCTTGGAAGCAGCACGAGCCGCGTTGCAATCGATCTCTTAAAGCCTTCCGCCACCCTTTTTTCCGACAGTTGCAACACATCTACCTTGTTTTCTGTCCATGTTGGTTTCCCAGAAGTGAAAGAACAGCGAACGGCACGCCTCGGAGGGGCGATTTTGCGCCCTGCAAAAAGGCAACCCCCGGTCGGCTGCAAGAAAAGCACGGCTAGTCGGAAAAGCACGGGTGCATGCTCCCAAGTTCTTGCGGACTAGAACCTTTATCCGCCAGTTGCTTCTCTTTTCGCCTCCTGCTCCCTTAAAAATAAAATAAAATATACTCTTTCCTTCGTGCTCTTGGCGTGCAAAAAAACCCGCAGCAAGGAGGCGAGTGGAGGGAGGGAAGGTTTGCACAGAGTCAAAGCAATCCGGATTTTTTCTCTCTCTCCCCTTTTCCTCCCGCAGGCTAAAAAAAGAGACCCCGCGAGAGAGGCAGCCAGGAGGGAGAACCAACTCCCCGCGGTAGCAAAGCGCAGCGCGATCTCTCCAGGCGGCAGCTGAGGTTGCCCCGTTCCGGGGGCTTCTCGGATTACAAGCGAAACGCAGCGCAAGTTGCAAAAAGAGCAGCAGCGGCAGGAGAGAGAGAGAGAGGCCCGTGACGTCAAACAGGAAACTGGAAGGCCGCCAACTCGGGGAGGCAGCGGCCAGGCTGCCCGCGGGAGGCGGGCGAGGAAAAGCCCCGGCTCCCGGGAATCGGGGCGGAAGGGAGCGGGGAGAAGGCAGCTCTGGGACGCGAGGCTGGTCATTGCACTCTTCCTGCTCGCCCAAAAAGGAGATTGATCCAGCAGCCCAGGCGAGACTTTAGCATTGGAAACGCCAGCGCAGGATTGGAACCTGGGACCCTCGATCTCTCCAAGCGCGGGAAAGGGGACGAGCGGCACCCATGGGCATCAAGCAAATAAATAATCAAGCAAATAAATAAAAATACTTAACCACAAGTATACACTGTAGCAGTGCTTTTTTCTGGGGGGGAACGCATACATTTTGTGAATCTAAGTTTGGCCTCATTGAGGGACAGTATTTCAATATGAGTAGGAAAATGAGATTATGTACCCCTAAATTTTTTTTGGGGGGAAGCACTGCACTGTAGAAAGATGGACAGATTTTTCCAAGCACTTGGGGGTCAAAAGAAAAGTAATTTAAAAGAACTGTTGTGAAGACATTTCCTTCCGAATCTGCTAGACTAGAGTATGATGACAGGTGGGTGTCCTGCCCCTCCCCCCCCCATCCTGGCTACCTGCCCCCCACAAGATAAATCCTGGCTATGCCCATGCCAGCACCCCAATATTTTGCTTCCCATCTGGTGGCTCACGGAAAGGCATGCCCCATTCATGTGCAAATTTGTAACTGAATCAAACTGCAGCCCCAACTAGGCTTAGGAAATCATAAGATCATAGAGTCGGAAGGGACCACAGGGGTCATCTAGACCAACCCCCTGCAATGCAGGGGTCTTTTTGCCCAAAGTGGGGCTCGAACCCACAACCCTGAAATTAAGAGTCTCGTGCTCTACGGACTGAGCCATCCCGCTTACTATGAATTAAATTTGTTAGTCGCTTTTTCTTGCCCCAAGGCAACTCTAGTTGCACAAAAAGTCCCCAAGCAGCTAATGACATAATAAAAAACGCATTGTTGTTAATCATAACATTTTATTATTTAGCTATAATATTGAGTACTGTTTCTAAAAACCTTGCCGTTGTTGGATTCTAGTATTCTAAAAACTGCTTTGAGGCTTGCTTGCCTGTTTTTTAACAATCAGGTGGCATATAATTCTTATGAAATAAATGAGTTATGAAACAGCAGACGCATCTACAGTACTAAGAGCTGTAGGCAGACACAAGAGTTACCTGAAAGTCGACTTCAGAGGAGATAGTGACTTCAGAGGAATAATACTTTAGGGGAGATCAGGTTTAGGGTGGGGGTGTTTGTGAGTAATGTTGCTGTTGTTTCTCGGCCGGAAAACTGCCCACTTTCCTAGAAATGTTCCTCTCTGTGCACAAAGGCAGAATCTGATTTTTATTTTTAGGTCAGGAGTGACTCTGACGACCCAGTTTTTAGGTTAAGCCAACAGATAAATGCCAAATTGCTTGTAATATGAATGCAAAAAAAAAGAGTAATAAAAATGTGGATAGCAGATGCCTTTGTGATAAATAGATTTGAAAGAGACATTCCTTCCTGGACAAGAGAAAAGGGGATTTTCCCTTCAAAGATGGCGGTTCAGCTGCAACACAGGCAGACACGAGCCGACAATCACACTTTTTCTCTCTATAACAGTTCTCCCAAATATTTTGAGTAGCAGTAGGCGGAGCCTATTGGACATGGGGTGGAGCCAAGAGTGAGAAACTGGTCAACGGAAGGTAGCTAGACACGAATTCTAGCACCTTCCGCTCAGATCTTCCTTCCTGCCCTGAAATTTCAGATCAAATACAGAGGGTTGCATCCAATTAAGTTTTACTTAGAGTAGGCCCACTGAAATCGATAGATCACGTGCATTAATTGCAATGGGTCTTTTCTGGGTAAGACTAACAGTGGAGACAACTCCGAGACTTGGCAACCCACTTGTGTGATTTCACACATTACATGGACAAACCCGGGTTTCAGAACTCCAACGGGTGCACATCCAAACAGGTCTGGCCTACAAGTTAATGGTCCATAGGGCGCCATCATCCTTTCAGGGCCCGTGGGTACATTTGCAAACCAGAGGAGCTGCTGCGGGCCGAAACTCCCCTCTCTCCCCATCACTGAAGTTGCCCCGGCACCGTGGTTGGGCTTTTAAAATGAGCCTTCTATTGGCTAAAGGCAGCCTCTTTCAAGCACAATTTCAGCAGGGATTTGGGGGGGGGGGCGCTGAGAATGGAACCCTGTGGGCACCACGGAAAACGTTTGTGGGCAGATGTGTGCCCACAAGTGCCACACTGGCAACCCACATTCATTTTTTTTTAAATACCTGTAGTTTTTTATTGAGTTTTTCACACAAACAAACAACAACTATCTTATCATATCATATCCACGACATATCATAGAAAAAAATAAAAAACAAATAACACAAACTTACACAAACAAAACCTAACAAAACACAAAATATCAATAACACTAAACTTATTTTATCTCCCATTCTTATTTCTTTAACTTGTTGGGTGGACCTCCCCCACCTCCCCTCCACCACGTCTCTTGTTCAGTATATAAACTTTAACAGATACTTATCATTATCTATTATTAACTAATAATTTTTCCAATATCTCAAATCATGTTCTTAACTAATTCCTCAACTTAATCTATTATTCTATCTTAACCTATGCTTAACAATCATAATTTTCTTAAAAACCTCCTATCTTATACTCTGCTATAAAATTAATATCTAACTTCAAATTTATCTAATTTCTAATTTTGCAACACTTGTTAATGTATATCTTAAATTTCTTCCATTCTTCTTCCACCGCCTCTTCCCTCTGGTCTCGGAGTCTCGCGGACAGCTCGGCAAGTTCCATATAATCCATCATCTTCATCTGCCATTCCTCTAATTTTGGTAAATCATTTGTTTTCCAATACTTTGCAATCAGAATTCTTGCTGCTGTTGTGGCATACATAAAGAAAGTGTGGTCTTCTTTAGGTATTTCGTGGTTGACCATTCCAAGTAAGAATGCCTCTGGTTTCTTGGTAAATGTGTTTTTCAACACCTTTTAATTTCATTATATATCATTTCCCAGTAGGCCTTCATCTTTGGGCAGGTCCACCACATATGATAAAAAGTTCCCACTGGCAACCCACATTCAGCCCCTTGCAAAGCTGTGTGTGTGCCCTTGGCAAACATAGAAGCATGGAATTGCAGAATTCGAGGGTTCCCCGAGGGTCATCTAGTCCAACCCTCTGCAATGCAGGAATCTCAACTTACACAGGCCTGCAAACTCCCTGCATTTGACTTAATAATAATAATAATAATTTATTATTTGTACCCCGCCCATCTGGCTGGGTCTCCCCAGCCACTGTGGGCGGCTTCCAACAGTTATCAAATACATTAAAATATCACAGATTAAAAACTGCCCTGTTTAGGGCTGCCTTCAGGTATTTTCTAAATGTCAGGTAGTTGTTTATCGCTTTGACCTCTGATGGGAGGGCGTTCCACAGGGCGGGCGCCACTACCGAGAAGGCCCTCTGCCTGGTTCCCTGTAGCTTTGCTTCTCGCAGTGAGGGAACCACCAGAAGGCCCTTGACGCTGGATCTCAGTGTCCGGGCTGAACGGTGGGGGTGGAGACGCTCCTTCAGGTATACTGGACCGAGGCCGTTTAGGGCTTTAAAGGTCAGCACCAACACTTTGAATTGTGCTCGGAAACGTACTGGGAGCCAATGTAGATCTCTCAGGACCGGTGTTATGTGGTCCCGGCGGCCACTCCCAGTCACCAGTCTAGCTGCTGCATTCTGGATTAATTGCAGTTTCCGGGTCACCTTGAAAGGTAGCCCCACGTAGAGCGCATTGCAGTAGTCCAAGCGGGAGATAACCAGAGCATGCACCATTCTGACGAGACAGTCTGCAGGCAGGTAGGGTCTCATCCTGCGTACCAGATGGAGCTGGTATACAGCCGCCCTGGACACAGAAGCACCATGCACCTCTCCAAGATATCGAAGGGGAAGCCGGCGACAGAAACAAAGGCTACCTCGTTGGTTTTTTTAAATAAATGAAATAATAACAGTAATATAATAATAGCACCGGTGAAAAGGTTTTGTTTGTGTTCCACTGTAGCTGGGTAGCTATGGAACTTCTTCTGGGGAAGAGGGAGAGGTCGCCTCCTGGTGACAGCTCTCACCTATCCCGTTGACGCCAAACTCCCAAGCCCGGCCTCCCTCGCGGCAACCTGCGTCAGGAGCGAAACAAGAGATCCTCTTTTGGAACATGAGCAAGCCAGCTGTCGGGAGGAGAGTGGAATCGGTAACCCTATGCCAGTGCGCTTGCGGGGGTTTTGATTTTTTTCGGGGAGGGGGAAGGAGGGCGGCCGGGAGGGAGGGAGGCAGAAAGAGAAGAGATTGGGTGGACTTGTTTGAAGTTAGGCAGGCGGGCACGGGAGTGAAACACGACTCGGTGCAGGATCTGTGCTAGGAGGAGCCTTTGTGCAGTTATTATCGAACTGATGCACCATCCGCCACAAATGCACGATTATTGCATCAATGAAATACTGCAAATACAAAACTGTCTGGAGAGGCTCATAATGATTTAATGTCTATAATGTACCTCTCTGCTCAGTGCGGAGCGGGGGGAGGGGGAGGGAGACATTTTAAGTAAGCGCTACAGCATGGTTGCAAAAGTTAGATTCCTTCCTCTGCACCAAGGTAAAGGTAAAGGGACCCCTGACCATTAGGTCCAGTCGTGTCCGACTCTGGGGTTGCGGCGCTCATCTCGCTTTATTGGCCGAGGGAGCCGGCGTACAGCTTCCGGGTCATGTGGCCAGCATGACAAAGCCGCTTCTGGCGAACCAGAGCAGTGCACGGAAACGCCGTTTACCTTCCCGCCAGAGCGGTTCCTATTTATCTACTTGCACTTCGTGCTTTCGAACTGCTAGGTTGGCAGGAGCAGGGACCGAGCAACGGGAGCTCACCCCGTTGCAGGGATTCGAACCGCCGACCTTCTGATCAGCAAGCCCTAGGCTCTGTGGTTTAACCCACAGCGCCACCTGGGTCCCTTACCCTCTGCACCAAAGTCTCCATCAAAACTGGGACCTCTCTGCAGCTGAGTTTTAGGAAGGGTGAGGGGAGACGGTGTTTGCTCCCAAGATGGATAAACCTCCCCCTTCTGCCCAGCTATTAAAGCTGGCAGAGGTCCAGTCCTGATTATTAACAACTAAGCCGCTAGACACCATATACTGAGTACGATTCCTAAATGCATCTACTCCTTTAAGGACAGATTCGAACACTCAATCCCTGACATGGTACTAAATAGATTTCCAGCTCGCTTTTGGGGGTAACTAGCCCCTCGTAAAGCAGATTACAGCATACTTTTAAAAGCAGAATGAATAAACAAACCATAAATAAATAGTTAAGGTGGCGGCAGCAGAGAAAACCTCTGTTAAAAAGCACGGGGCATTGAAACTAACCACATGCAAAAAGGGAGACCATACATTCTTCCAATTGATGCTTTTGAATTATGGTGCTGGAGGAGACTCTTGAGAGTCCCATGGAATGCAAGAAGATCAAACCTATCCATTCTGAAGGAAATCAGCCCTGAGTGCTCATGGGAAGGACAGATCCAGAAGCTGAGGCTCCAAGACTTTGGCCACCTCATGAGAAGAGAAGACTCCCTGGGAAAGACCCTGATGTTGGGAAAGATGGAGGGCACAAGGAGAAGGGGACGACAGAGGACGAGATGGTTGGACAGTGTTATAGAAGCTACCAACATGAGTCTGACCAAACTGCGGGAGGCAGTGGAAGACAGGAGTGCCTGGCGTGCTCTGGTCCATGGGGTCACAAAGAGTCGGACACGACTAAACGACTAAACAACAACAACAACATTCTTCCAAAGAAAATGTGGAGTCACCATAGACGAGGCTCTGTCCTTGGTACTCATTAATCTCACAGTTTTCACCAGTAGATTACAGAGCCTCCAATGCTGATTATAAAGCTTGAGCAGACTCAAATGAACTGACCCACACCCTGCAATCATCACCTGAGGTCCTTCTTCATTTGCCCCATTCATGAGAAGTCCAGATGGCAGCAATACAAGAACGGGGCCTTTTCTGCTGTGGCTCCTCGACTGTGGAATGTTCTTCCCAGGGAGGCTCGCTTAGCCCCTTTCATTACATATATTTAGGCGCCAGGCGAAAACATTCCTCTTTTCCCAGGCCTTTGCTTAATTAAACAATATATGGCCTTTTAAACTGCAAAGGGGGAAGTGTTGGTATATAAATACAATAAGCTCTTCTTGTTTACCTGTGTAAGAAAGCTGGAAACAGCCAGCCAGACGGAGATGTCGGTTGCCAACCTGGCATCCCAGAGATCTCCGTGTGCTCACAATTGGACCAGCACCAGTCAAAAAACACGCCTGGCGCCTGGCTAATTTCGAACATTGGGAAGGGGTGTTGTTTTGCTTGTTACTAAGTTATGTATTTTTGCATTTTTATATTGTAAACCACCCTGTGATGTAGAAATTTAATAAATACAGTATAGAAATCCTGCTGACCAAGTCGAGCGTTTCTGTTACCTGCTGGGAACAGAATGCAGTCAACGCAGAATTAACCCCTGTCCTCCCACCCATAGGCTGATGTCACTGCTGACATCAGCTGATGGGCGGGTGGCCATGGTTGGGGAATGGCCTGGCAGGCCAAATTGGACCCCATTTTTGACCCACGAGCTGCAAGCTCCATACACTGTATTAAGGGAAATTGCATGCATGTATATTATATATTATATATGGGATGCGGGTGGCGCTGTGGGTTAAACCACAGAGCCTAGGGCTTGCCGATCAGAAGGTCGGCGGTTCGAATCCCCGCGACGGGGTGAGGTCCCGTTGCTCAGTCCCTGCTCCTGCCAACCTAGCAGTTCGAAAGCACGTCGAAGTGCAAGTAGATAAATAGGTACCGCTGCAGCAGGAAGGTAAACGGCGTTTCCGTGCGCTGCTCTGGTTCGCCAAAAGCGGCTTTGTCATGCTGGCCACATGACCCGAAAGCTGTACGCCGGCTCCCTCGGCCAGTAAAGCGAGATGAGCGCTGCAACCCCAGAGTCGTCTGCGACTGGACCTAATGGTCAGGGGTCCCTTTACCTTTATATTATATATATGACAAGCTTGCATACGTAAATGTATATATCTGGATAAATTTGAGACTAAAACGCTGGTGAATTTTCATTAGGGCTTTTTTAAAAAAATCACTTATTGTGGAGAACTGAACTTAGGGAAAGCGAGAAACCAAAGTTGACAGATTCACCGACCTCGCAGGGTTGTTGTGGTGATGAAATGGGGAGAATCAGGCATGCCACCTGGGAAAGACGGAACACAAATGCAATAGTAACAACATAATGGAATAGAAACGCACACTGTCTTATTGCTTCCCAAGGGCTGGTAGGAAAACTGGTCATCATTACCTGATCAAAGAGAAATCGAAGTTTCAGTGCGGCTGGAGAAACTTGTTCATCTCTCTCTCTCTCTCTCTCCCCCCCCCCCCAACTATCATTCCGAAGTGAGTCAGTCTAGGAAACAATAGGGCACCCAGTTGCTATACCTTCAAATGAGCAGAGTTTCGTCATTGCCCAAAAATGCCCCAATTACGTTATGTTAAGTTAAACCATATACGTTGAGTGAGACTTGTGGGGAAAGGGGGTGGGGGGTGGGGAGGAGGATCGTGGCCGAGTTAACCGCAAAATTCTTGCATTATGAGGCTGTGCCTCTTCAGCCCCTCTATAATGGGACCCAGATGGGCTGCAGAGGCACAGATCTCCATATACAGAGAGAGGCGCTGAGGTTTGCTCCGCAGAAAGCCTAAGAAGTGAATAGCAACCTTCCCCGCAAGGCTGGCTTCATCGAACCATTTCTGCTGATTGGGTTTTAGATCCGTGATCTCATAAGCCCCTAGAGAAAAGGGGCGGGGGAGACTTTTTTTTTTTAAATCCAACTCAGCAAAAAAAATTCCAGCTCATGCAAGACTCAGGCACACAAGCTGACCTGGCACTAAACCCGAGATCCAGCGGGCTTGCAAGACCGTGGGCACAGCAGATTCACCAGCTAGAGGAAGAGAAACCAGGAAGAGGCTGGGTGGGAAGCAGCAATTGAGCCTTGGGGGTATGAAGAACCATAATAAATTATTATTTATTTATTTATTTATTTATTTATTTATTTATTTATTTATTTATTTATTTATACCTCGCCCATCTGGCTGGGTTTCCCCAGCCACTCTAGGCGGCTTCCAACAGAACATTAAATTGCAGTAATCTATGCAGTAATCCAGAGGAGAGGAGGGTTTTTGAGACAGACTGTAGATGTGTGGAAAGGAATCGCACACTCTTGGCATGCTCTCTCTCACATACAATAAAAAGAAGCATCACAGGCAGAAACAGGGGTGTGGCCAAGAGGCAGGCCCATGACACAAATTTACATATGCTAATGTCTGCGAACAGATGCTAATTTAAAATCCAATCACAGCAAATTAAGATGCACAAGCTCTCTGCTTTGCAGCACGGCCACAAACCCTGTAAGCAAATAATTGTATATCTTTTGGTTATGTTTTTAAAAGTTGCAGAGGGGAGAGAAGGGGATGGAGATATGGGGCCCAGATTGAAAAAACCCTGGTGCTTGAGTCATTCTCCAGCAGGAGGATTCAGATTACCCTCATGCACTATTTTTTAGCTTGCAGGGAGAAGGAATGTGAGGAGGCAAAGATTTCCATCCTGCTCTGCATTTGTCACAATCAGTGCTGTTTCCCTTCGGCTGCAGTTCGGCTTCCTCCAAAACCAACATAATTAACATTGGGTATATGTAACATTGCATACCTTCACTCAGTAGAGGGCAGGGTTGAGTGTAACGGATAGAGAAATTACACTTTGTTGTTTCCCAGATAAACCCCCCAAGCTCTGCCCCTTCCCTCTTGTGCACTCTACCTCCCCCTCTCCCTCCTGCATGCGACAACCAGGAGAAACTAGCTGCACTGTATGCCATCCTTGTAAATACAAAGAAACTCAGTAAAGAACCTGTTCTTTACCAGTGGGACCTTGATGCAATTCATTTACTCTTCTTAAGCAATGGTAGTGAGGCCGCACAAATGAGACAAAATGGCAGAGGGACTGGGCAGATCCAGCTTCCAAACTATTAAAACTCTTATGCATTTGAAGACCAGTTGCCCAGGGTTGCCCACACTGAGAGCCAGTGTGGTGTAGTGGTTAAGAGCGGTAGACTCGTAATCTGGTGAACCGGGTTCGCATCCCTGCTCCTCCACATGCAGCTGCTGGGTGACCTTGGGCTAGTCACACTTCTTTGAAGTCTCTCAGCCCCACTCACCTCACAGAGTGTTTGTTGTGGGGGAGGAAGGGAAAGGAGAATGTTAGCCGCTTTGAGACTCCTTCGGATAGTGATAAAGCGGGATGTCAAATCCAAACTCCTCCTCCTCTTCTCTTCCTATAAACTGATTTTATTACTTTACCCTCACTAGATTCAACGTGCTGCCATCTGCCTTATTGGAGGGCAGATTCAAGGGTAAACCACATGCACAATGAGTCTGCCCCTGCGGCTTGATGGAGGTAGAAACTGTCTCTCATGTCTTATGTTGTCGTTTCTACAGGGATATACGTTCGGTACTTATCATCCCTGCTATACAAAAATCTCCAAATGGGTCCAAACTTCAATGTCTAAAATCCCTGGTAGAGGACAAAGATCCAGAGATCACGCTAAGGGTGGCCAAATTCTGTGCGACTGCCATAAAACTTAGGGAACAAGCTGTGCTACCATAATGACTAAGGGCTTAAATGACAATTTTAGGTTATATTTTAGTGATTTAAGATTTAACTTATATATATTTTAACTGCTGCTATATCTGTATTGTCCCTGCTAAACCCAATTGCAAATTCAAATGTATCCCTGTTGTGTTTTATGACTTCCCTAATATTGGTCTGTGACCGAAATAATAAATTTATTATTATAACTGATTTTATTTATTTCTTTAGAAACCCAAGGATTAATTATGCTGTTAGTTACATAACTAACTTAAGTCCGTTTTAATGGAAGGGAAACATCAAAAACAATGCAGAAATGTCATTGGCAATTTTGAGTGGGAAAATACTAGGAAAGGTAAAGATTAAGCATCTCCTCTCCCCGTTGCCCGACTGCTTTCCAGGGCAACCAGTGATGATTGAGAAGGACCAGAGCTCAGAGGTGGAACATCAGCCTTGTATGCAGAATGTCCTATTGTTTGATCCATTCCCCGACACCTCCAGGCAAGGCAAGGCCTCTGTCTGAAACCCTGGAGAGCTGCTGTCAGCCAGAGCAGACGCTCCAGAGCCACATGGGCCAATGGTCTGCTACCAGGCAGCTTCCTCCTACGAGCAAAAGAAATTTGCACCTGCATATCACACAGCGAGGTCCCAGCGTACTGTCTTTCCACATGCAGGCAGTGTTCAAAATTAGCCAGGCTTTCGGCCACTCGCGACCAAGTGAAGATGCCTGGGCACCAGGATGGTGCCTGACATCTCCACCATTTGGGGATCATTGAATCAGGGCTGTTTTCACACACTAACGCCCCGTCCTATAGAATTCTGTTTTATCTGCACAATCGGAGTGAACGTCTGGAACCGGAATGCTTTTTCTGTGCAGCCTGAGCAGGAGCAGTCACTGTTAAGAAAAAGAAGCAGCTCAAGGTTGTCACCTGAACTAGCCATGAGAATCAGTCACAATCCGTCCGTCATTTGAAAAATAAGACTTTGGAGCCGCCTTGCCCCAAAATGGCAACTAGGCATTCTGTTTTGCAGACTGCAACCTTGGTTTAAGGAGCCATTTGGCGCCTAGCTTATGTATCTGAGTTTCGAAGACTGCATGCGGGGAGTTTGACAGTGTGGGAACATGAGATGTGTAGCTCTCCCCCTTGCAATCTGAAGAGGTACAGTTCTAGGGACACCGTAGTTCTCACTTCCCACTGGCTTTTTACATTTTTTGTTTTAATTTTGCACCGACTGTCCACATTCTTGTGCCACATTCTTCACCAGTGAAGGCGGTGAAGGTCCTGTGTGAGTGCCTGGAGGCGGTTGGAGGATGGATGGCGGCTAACTGAGGTTGAATCCTGACAAGACAGAAGTGCTGTTTTTGGGGGACAGGAGGCGGGCAGGTGTGGAGGACTCCCTGGTCCTGAATGGGGTAACTGTGCCCCTGAAGGACCAGGTGCGCAGCCTGGGAGTCATTTTGGACTTACAGCTGTCCATGGAGGCGCAGGTCAATTCTGTGTCCAGGGCAGCTGTCTACCAGCTCCATCTGGTACGTAGGCTGAGACCCTCCCTGCCCGCAGACTGTCTCGCCAGAGAGGTGCATGCTCTAGTTATCTCCCGCTTGGACTACTGCAATGTGTTCTACGTGGGGCTACCTTTGAAGGTGACCCGGAAACTGCAATTAATCCAGAATGCGGCAGCTAGAATGGTGACTGGGAGTGGCCGTCGGGACCACATAACACCGGTCCCGAGAGATCTACATTGGCTCCCAGTACGTTTCCGAGCACAATTCAAAGTGTTGGTGCTGACCTTTAAAGCCCTAAACGGCCTCGGTCCTGTATACATGAAGGAGCGTCTCCACCCCCACCGTTCAGCCCGGACACTGAGATCCAGCGCCGAGGGCCTTCTGGCGGTTCCCTCACTGCGAGAAGCAAAGCTACAGGGAACCAGGCAGAAGGCCTTCTCGGTAGTGGCGCCCGCCCTGTGGAACGCCCTCCCATCAGAGGTTAAAGGGATCAACAACTACATGACATTTAGAAAATACCTGAAGGCAGCCCTGTTTTTAATCTGTGATGTGTTAATGTATTTTAATGTTTGCTAGAAGCCGCCCACAGAGTGGCTGGGGAGACCCAGCCAGATGGGCAGGGTACAAATAATAAATTATTATTATTATTATTATTATTATTATTATTATTATTATTATTATTACTATGCAGGTCAGCTCTGAAATATGTGGTGCCTCGAGACTCCGCCGGCCAGCAGCGTGGCTGGCCTCGCAGTCCGAAAGCAGGCTGCACACTCAACTCTTCCTGCAAGGGGAAGAGATTCTCAGAACGGAGGAGCGACTGGAAGAGAGGCCAGCGTGACTCAGCGCCTTGCCGACAAACCTGGAGCTCGGCCAGAGCTCACTTCTAGGGCAGGGGGCCTTTGCAAGCTCTGTGTCTGAAGGTAGCACAAGGAGGAACGCTGGAGGCAGAAAATGAAAATGCAACCCTTCGATAACGTCGCACCTCTTGCACAGCTCAGTGCACAATAGACCCAGGGGCTCAACCATGGCAAGTGGCCATGCAACCTCTGCTTAAAAGCCTCCAGTGAAGGAGAGCCCTCTTGTTTTTGCATGTTGTTCTCCACTAACACTTGCATTCTTGTGCATATATTTTTATGCAAATTTTACACTAATAAGTGCATTCTTGTGCACAGCACATGGCTGGAATGCTGCATGCATAATTCAGAGACGTGCAAATCTCAAAGAACCGCTGTGTTTCAGTTGTTTCAGGAAGGGCAAATAAGGTACGGCTCAGCTTTTAATGCAAACTGATTCCAATTTCTTCCTGCATCCCAATTGATCACCACCCCTCAAAGGTTTCTGCCTAAGACAATCTAGTTTTTTTAAAAAAAATGGGATGGAGGAAAAGGATTTTTTTTTAAAGCATCATTTTAACTGAGATGGAAGTTTCCAAGATTACATGGAAATCTAGCTTTGCGGGTTTCCCCCCTCAACTATCCACAGTTATGAATAAGGAAATAAAAAGTCATTCAGTTGAATTTCCCGACAGCAGGTTAGTCCCAGGCACAAAAGCACCCCATCCCTTGCCAGCTCAAGATCTCAAAGGCTGTGAATCAACCCTCCTGGAGCCAGCAGGGCAGGACTTTCAAGGCAGGGGTCTGGGGCCCCACTCAGAAGAATGGACAGAAAAGCCCCCAAACAGAGCAGGGCTGCCTTGCCCCATTTTGAAGTGAGTGAAGGTATATGCCAGGCATCCCCAAACTTGGCCCGCCAACTGTTTTGGGACTACAACTCCCATCATCCCTAGCTAACAGGACCAGTGGTCAGGGATGATGGGAATTGTAGTCCCAAAACAGCTGGAGGGCCAAGTCTTCTTCTTCCTCCTCCTCCTCCTCCTCCTCCTCCTCCTCTTCCTCCTCCTCCTCCTCTTGTAGCCATCTCTCGTAGCCAAGTAAGATTGTCTTCCATAAACAACAGTTTTAACAGCGAGTCCATAAGTGACTGTGGAGGCCAATTCTGGATCCCCACGTCCTTCCACAGTGGGGACATAGGTTTCCAGGCAGGAGTCGATCACGGTGAGGGTTTGCCAAGCGTGCCTTCCTCTTAGCACGTTTCTCCCTTGCGTCCCGAGTTCGAGTGTCTTCAAAGCCCATGACACCTTTGGTAAAGGCTGTTTTCCAACTGGAGCGCTCGCAGGCCAGTGTTTCCCAGTTGCTGGTGTTTATACTACATTTTTAAAGATTTGCCTTGAGAGAGTCTTTGAACCCCTTTTGTTGACCACCAGCATTACGCTTTCCGTTTTTAAGTTCGGAATAGAGTACAGTAGTTGCTTTGGAAGACGACAATCAGGCATCTGCACAACATGACCAGTCCAACAAAGTTGATGTTGAAGAATCAACCTACAAATTGCACCCAAGTCGTCACTGCCACACTTTTGCCTTCCGGTAACATTCAGAAGAACAGCGTGTCACCTACCCACACGTCTGCCTTTCCTCTAGCTACCACCTTGTGAGGTAGAGGTTAGGCCGAGAGATTGTGACTGGCCCAAGGCCACTCAGAGAATTCCATGGCCAAGTAGGGGTTTGAACCCAGCTCTCCCAGGCCCTAGTCCAACAGTTTAACCCAGGGGTAGGCAACCTAAGGCCCGTGGGCCGGATGCGGCCCAATCGCCTTCTCAATCCGGCCCCCGGACGGTCTGGGAATCGGCGTGTTTTTACATAAGTAGAATGTGTGCTTTTATTTAAAATGCATCTCTGAGCTATTTGTGGGGCATAGGAATTCGTTCATTTTTTTCCCCCTCAAAATATAGTCCGGCCCACCACATGGTCTGAGGGACGGTGGACCGGCCCACAGCTGAAAAAGGTTGCTGACCCCTGGTAACCACTACACCACACTGGCTCTCCCCATACACTCAGATCAAAAGCTTGATATATAATGCTCTTAACCGCTTAGGAATAGTTTATTGTGGAATTGCCTTTCCCCCTAGATGCCCACTTGACCGCTTCAGTAAGCAGAAGTCGTCCAGTTACACATACGGTCCACATTTGTGAGGAACTGATCTTTAACTGTGGTAGCAGCTACACTTTGGAACTCCCTGCCGATTGATATCAGGCTGTATTCTTTTCAGCACCTGCTTAGAACTATTTTGTTTAGGCAAGCCTATCTGGACATATCTCCTGCCAACCTAGCAATTCGAAAGCACGTCAAAGTGCAAGTAGATAAATAGGAACCGCTCTGGCGGGAAGGTAAACGGCGTTTCCGTGTGCTGCTCTGGTTCGCCAGAAGCGGCTTTGTCATGCTGGCCACATGACCCGGAAGCTGTATGCCGGCTCCCTCAGCCAATAAAGCGAGATGAGTGCCGCAACCCCAGAGTCGGACACGACTGGACCTAATGGTCAGGGGTCCCTTTACCTTTTTATCTGGACATACAGATGTTAATGTGTTCTTTTTAGATAACTCCCTATTTCAATTACTTTTTTAAAGCAATTGTAAACATTTAAACTGTTATTGATAATCTGAATATTTCTTGTAAACTGCCAGGAAGTTTTACTGCAATCGTAAATAATGAAATATTGGAGGTCCTGCCCCACGCCCGCCCCCCTCTCCTGCCAGATTAAGCACAGCAGGTAGGCAGAGAAGAAGGATGGTGCCGATGCTCTAAATCAGGCTTCCTCAACCTCGGCCCTCCAGATGTTTTGAGACTACAATTCCCATCATCCCTGACCACTGGTCCTGCTAGCTAGGGATCATGGGAGTTGCAGGCCAAAAACATCTGGAGGGCCGAGGTTGAGGAAGCCTGCTCTAAAGTCTGCAGTCTGCCATGCCTGTCATCATAGACATTTTCCCTAGCTAATTAAAACCTGACTTTCAGGATGCCTTTGGGGAGGTTGGTAAGGATCATTGGGTGACCTTGAGCTGTCACTCTCAGCCTGTCCAACCTCGCAGGGCTCTTGTGAAGATAAAGTTATGGTGGAGGAAAGGACCGATCACACTGTCCTGAGCAGATGTCATTCCAATTATTCCATTTTTTAAAAATGCTCAGTACAGAATACAACAGCAGAAACAGCAGCCGACAAGTCAACTCAAAGGCTATTTGGAAAAGATCTTGAAAGGACTAAAGGGGAGCATTCATACCAACATCCTTAAGGACTAGTATCTTGTTTCCTAGGCTTAACAGCATGCTTCCATAAACCATTATTTTAAACCCACAGGTGTTTTGTGTGGTTTTTAAGCATAGTTTGAGCCTGAACCACAATAGAGCATTGAATTCAGGAAATCTCAAACTGCACCAACATTCCTTTGCTTGTGTAAGAGAAACACAGAATAAATAAAAGGGGGAATCATACAATTCTCCAGGGAGGAACTCAAGAACAGCACAAACAAGAAGGGTGGCAGTAGTCAGCATCTGAAGATGAAAGAGAGAGAAACATTCCTCAGCTTCTTTCCGTGCAATTGTTACCAGCACAATTCAAGGAAAGGACGTTAACAACGAAAACCCAACTTCTAACTAAAGCCTTGACCATCCCAACCTAAGAAAGCTCAGCAAAACGTTGATTTTCTTGCAGATAAGGCGTTTAGCAGGCCTAGGTTCAAACACACCTGGAAAGTCTGTGGTTCCAGACATTACGGAATGGTTTGGAGACAGGGAGGAGAGGAAGCACATGTCCCCTTGCGCTTCCTGTTCCCTTCATTTCTCAGTACAGTATATCCGACACGGACATTATGCATCCCTCCATGTGTTAGGAACAGGTTTGCACACCAGCGATGGGGAAGCTGCAGCCCTCCAGATGTTGCTACACTGCAGTTCCCATTAGCCCCATTCAGCGTCCCTAATGATCCAGGATGATGGGAGATGTAGTCCACAGGCACCAGAAGCACAAGAGACAGGTGTTGTCCCCACAAAGTACATCGTGTCCGAAACCACTTGTACATTTTTATTTTTATATCAGGGTCAGTATGGTGCAGTGGTTAGAGTCCTGTAGGACCTGAGATACCAGGGTCCAAACCCATACACCCCTCTGAAGCCCAGTGGGTGACCTTGGGCCCATCACAGTCCCTTAGCCTAGCCTACCCCGCAGGGCTGTTAAGAGGGTGAAATGAAGATGGGAGAACCATGCACAATGCGGTGAGCTCCTTGGATAAAAGGTGGGATATAAATGTAAATATTCTTCTGGTGGTTTCCTCACTGCGAGAAGCCAAGTTGCAGGGAACCAGGCAGAGGGCCTTCTCGGTAGTGGCACCCGCCCTGCGGAACGCCCTCCCACTAGATGTCAAAGACAAAAACAACTACCAGACTTTTAGAATACATCTGAAGGCAGCCCTGTATAGGGAAGCTTTTAATGTTTAATAGGTTATTGTATTTTAATATTCTGTTGGAAGCCGCCCAGAGTGGCTGGGGAAACCCAGCCAGATGGGCGGGGTATAAATAAATAATAATAATAATAATAATAATATTATAAATAAACGAATACTGTACTCTTGAAGTTTCAATGCCAGTGACTGCTTGTATTGAGGATTATGGTATGTCACACTGACCAACATGCCCCGTTGTAGACTTAGCCCTGCCCACAAAAATTTCCCTAGTTTTCGGGCTTGACCCTTCTTAAGAAAAGCACCAATAATCTGAAGCAGTGAAAGAGAATTAAAGAGAATCACGCCGGTGAGAAAGTTGCAAGTGCAATAACTTCCAGCCAAACGCTTGCGGATTTTACAGGCTGGAACACAGTTTCAGCCTCAAAAAAGGAAATGAAACCAAAATAACACTTCCCCACCCCCCCAACCCCGTCAATGCTGCCAGGAAGATAAGAGAGAGAGCCGCAGTTATGATCCCATTCACAAGTGAGCCACCCACACAAAAAGCTCTTTCCACAGCAGCCGGCCTGACATCCTCTCTTTATATACTGTTGCTTTATTTGGCGTCTGCGAAACGCCAGCCAATAAGGGGAGGGCGTCAACAGGAAGTGTTGCTAGCTGACCGAGTTTGAATTAAATGGGCAACGCTGGGTGGAAAGCGAAAGATTTCGCCTAAAGAAAAGGAGAAGGGGTGCTTATTTTAAAAAGAAAAGTGGCGACTCGAGTCGATGCTTCCGACACGGTTTTAAAAATAAACCCAAAGCCACTATGTGGAGCTCTTGTACAAATGTACTCCAGAAATGCAAGGCCAACAAGGCAGCCTGGTCTAGACGAGAAAGAACTCTGCATGTGCGTCATGTTCAAAAGCTTTCCAGGAATCGCAGAGCATTGGGGACATTCATGGGGTGTTGAGACTATCAGTGGCTGCTTGGCTAGTCAGGTTGGCTGCCTTGCACCCCTGGGATCAGAGGCAAAAATGCCTCCAGATACTGGGGGGTGACAGCAGGAGACAGTCATTGTACTAGTGACCTGTTTGCGGGTTTCCCACTAGGGTAAACAAAGATGATGGAGTGGGTCAGAGGGGGAGAATCCGTGGCGCTCCAAATGATGTTTGAGTAATACTAACCCATTATATTTGTTTCGCTGCAAGCCAGAACAAAGGGGGAAAGAGCGGAGTCACGAAGTTGGCCAACACAAACAGAACAAGGCAAGACAACATTAATTTCCCTTGCGCAGCAACAAAATAAAGCAAACTCCACTTGATGTAGCAAAATTTGCTGAGCACAACTTCCATCATCTCCTGACCCATTATTAGCTCAAGAGATCTAGGTCTACATCTAAGAACCTCACGATCTAAGACAGTGGTTCTCGAAGGGTGTGGGCAGGAGACAAGGGCAAGTGTGCTGGGAAGATCCATGGATAATCAAAGAAACACTGAAACATTCCTAGTTACAGGTAGTTGGTCTGCCATAGTCGAAACAAAATTTAAAAAATTCCTTCCAGTAGCACCTTAGAGACCAACTAAGTTTGTTATTGGTATGAGCTTTCATGTGCATGCACACTTCTTCAGATATCTGAAAGATGCACACGAAAGCTCATACCAAGAACAAACTTAGTTGGTCCCTAAGGTGCTACTGGAAGGATTTTTTTTATTTTGAAACATTCCTGTGTCGTATATCATGCAGTGGTTTGACTTGACCACCAGAGGCACACTCCATTG
Source organism: Darevskia mixta (assembly GCA_034641385.1). Lineage (NCBI taxonomy): Eukaryota > Metazoa > Chordata > Lepidosauria > Squamata > Lacertidae > Darevskia > Darevskia mixta. Next base: position 784,395 of record JAWWNH010000050.1, read on the forward strand.
TCTCTTGAGACAGACAGATGCCAACAAAGTACACTATAATATCAAAATGATTATTATAATAATTTTACTATTATGCTGTTTATTATGCCTTGTATTTTGCTTTTGTTATTATTTAAATGATGTACACCACACTAGGATCTTTTGATTGGTGAAGATCAGTATATAAATCCAATTATTATTATTACTGTATTATTAAATTTCTTATTTGCAGAATATGTAGCTGCTTTGTTTTATGATTTCTGGATGTCCCAGCTGCAATAGCTACTAGCCACAATGGGTGAATCCTGTCATAGAATTGTAGGGACTCAGAGGATCAGTCCAGCCCCCTGCAATGCAGGAATATGCAGTTGTCCCAAACGGGGATCGAACCTGCAGCCTTGGCATTATCAGCACCACGCTCTAACCAACTGAGCTATCAGACAGTCTGCCTCTGAATGCCAGCTGCTGGGAATTACAAGTGGGGAAATGCTGTTCCACTCAGGTCTTGCTGGCAAGCATCTGGCTAAACCCTGTGATAAAAGATGCTGGACTCGATGGGCCTTTGACCTCATCCAGCAGGGCCCTACTTATGTTTGCTTCTCTATTGCATTTGTATCCCACCTTTGTCTCCAAGGAGCTCAGGGTGAAATGCACAATCCTCATTTCATCCTCACAACAACCCTGTGAGGTAGGTTAGGCTGAGAGGTCAACCCAGTGAGCTTCATGGCCGAGTGGGGATTGGAACCCTGGTCTCTCAGGTCCAACACTAACCACTACATCACACTGCCTCTCATGCACGGCCCTGACAGCACAAGATGCAGATCAGCACCTCCCAGATGGAGCATGATTAGCCTTCAGGGTTCAGAATAACTTCCATTTTCATTGTGCAGAAAGGGGGAGGAAGAGCTGGTGGGTTTCAAGAGCTGCCGGCGTACTTGAGAGGCTCAGGCACCTGGTAGCTCTTTCGGCCCGTCCTTCCTGTCTTACTGGATAACCCCAAGCCGCATTTCCTTCCGCTATCTGCAGCCACCACCAGTTGGAAGGAACTTGCCCCATTCCCAGCACAGCCCCTTCAGCTTGCTGCACTATTAATTTCCTGCCTCGCCAAGTTCCAAGACAGTACTGTTTTGTTTCCCCACAGATAATGCCTCCCACCCCACAAACCTTCCCTCTCTTATGCATCACATTCTATTAATAGAACCACAACATGACCCATTTTTTTACCTGGAAATGTACCAAATTTGTGGGGTCGCATGCACCAGATTAAAAACGGCTGCCGTGCTAGGTGCTCGTTTCCACGTTGCACACTCGTTTCGATGCCAGGAATCTCGGCTCTTGTGCAAACTCGGGGCTGGCTCCCAGTACGTTTCCGAGCACAATTCAAAGTGTTGGTGCTGACCTTGAAAGCCCTAAACGGCCTCGGTCCTGTATACCTGAAGGAGCGTCTCCACCCCCACCGTTCAGTCCGGACACTGAGGTCCAGCGCCGAGGGCCTTCTGGCGGTTCCCTCACTGCGAGAAGCAAAGCTACAGGGAACCAGGCAGAGGGTCTTCTCGGTAGTGGCGCCCGCCCTGTGGAACGCCCTCCCATCAGAGGTCAAAGCAATCAACAACTGCATAACATTTAGGAAATACCTGAAGGCAGCCCTCTTTAGGGAAGTTTTTAATCTGTAACATGTTAATGTATTGTTTTTTAATATTTGCTGGAAGCCGCCCAGAGTGGCTGGGGAGACCCAGCCAGATGGGCGGGGTACAAATAATAAATTATTATTATTATTATTATTACTGGTTTACTTACAGCACAAGTTCAGGTATGTGCATGCATGCAACCTCCTTACAACGGTGCAAGGGACACTTGGACACTCTCTCCCTTTATGCTTCAGCATGACTACCAGGACACATTGGGACACCTCTCCCTCGATGGAACTACAGAATTTGACAGCGCCAACCAATTAATATCACAACGTGACAGATGCAACGGAGCCGAGTTTCTCCAAGGTGGGACAATCTCTTGGCCAACTAGCGTTATGCAGTTGATGCCCATTTCAAGCTGTCTGTTAGTGCATTAAAATATAACAACACTGAAGGAGTGACTCCAACCCCACGGTTCGGTCCGGACACGGAGGTCCAGCCTGGAGGGCCTTCTGGCAGTTCCTTCACTTGCAAGAAGTGAAGTTACAAGGAACCTCTCAGCAGACACAAGATGGCAATTACAGTGGTACCTCGGGTCAAGTACTTAATTCGTTCTGGAGGTCCGTTCTTAACCTGAAGCACCACTTTAGCTAATGGGACCTCCTGCTGCCGCTGCGCCGCCAGAGCATGATTTCTGTTCTTAGCGGAGTTCTTAACCTGAAGCGTACTTAACCCGAGGTACCACTGTAAAGGCATAATGAAGAGAGACACCTTTGAAGACACAAGAGCCCCCTTTCTTTAACTAGGTTAATGACCAAAATCAAGACCTTGTAATACCAACAGATCAATATTCTCAGTGGAGAGGTTCCATTAACTAATCACACCCTCCCTGTGGAACACCTTCCCATCAGATGTCAAAGAAACACCTGATTTTTAGAAGACATCTGAAGGCAGTCCTGCAAAGGGAAAACAAAATAAAAAATAAAAAAATTCCTTCCAGTAGCACCTTAGAGACCAACTAAGTTTGTTCTTGGTATGAGCTTTCGTGTGCATGCACACTTCTTCAGATAGCACATGAAAGCTCATACCAGGAACAAACTTAGTTGGTCTCTAAGGTGCTACTTAGAGGGACCCAGGTGGCGCTGTGGGTTAAACCACAGAGCCTAGGGCTTGCTGATCAGAAGGCCGGCGGTTCGAATCCCTGCGACGGGGTGAGCTCCTGTTGCTCGGTTCCAGCTCCTGTCCACCTAGCAGTTCGAAAGCACGTCAAAGTGCAAGTAGATAAATAGGTACCGCTGCAGCGGGAAGGTAAACGGCGTTTCTGTGCACTGATCTGGTTCGCGAGAAGCGGCTTTGTCATGCTGGCCACATGACCTGGAAGTTGTACGCCGGCTCTCGGCCAATAAAGTGAGATGAGCGCCGCAACCCCAGAGTCGGACACGACTGGACTTAATGGTCAGGGGTCCCTTTACCCTTTACCTAAGGTGCTACTGGAAGGAATTTTTTTATTTTTTATTTTGTTTTGACTACGGCAGACCAACACGGCTACCTACCTGTAACTGTAAAGGGAAGTTTTTATTGTGGTTTTATTGATGTTTTATTGCAGGGGTAGGCAACCTAAGGCCCATGGGCCACAAGCGGCCCATGAGCTACCCCCAAACCGAGCCCCCCACTCGACGAGTCCCTGCACGCTGCGCTAAACCGGCGCAGCGCAGTGCAGGGACTTGCTTCTGCGGAGCTGGAAATCGCATCTACACCGACGCAGACACTGGAAATCGCGGGTAAACCTTGCCGACCCCTGTTTTATTGTGTTTTTAATATTTTGTTGCAAGCCGCCCAGAGTTGCCATGGCAACCCAGTCAGATGGGCGGTGCACAAATAAAAATTATTATTATTATTATTATTATTATTATTATTATATTATTATTATTATTTAAACAATCAGGTCTTGTTAGTTCCCAATATCTCCTACTGCACCATATGATTCTACTCTCCAGATAGCTCAGCCGTGCAATGCCACATTAAAAAGCTCAAGCTGTTCAGTATTGTTGCTGCTGCTGCTTTTAAACAAAGGAAGAAATCTAATCCCCTCTCTAGCCAGTTCTACTATTTTCTACACAAGGAATGCATTTTGCCTGTTGGGTTTATAAATTCTGACCCTTCCCAGGGAGGGGTGGGTAGGAGAGACAGGCCCCTCAAACAACTTGCAGGCACCAGGCTTAGAAATGTGAATTTATTATTACGGTATTATTAATTGCACTTAGTCCTCTCTTTTTTTCTCCAAAAAGTGAACTTCGGCGGGGGGAGGAATGTGAGTATTTAGTTGAGAAAAGGCGAGTAAGAGGTGAGGGGGGGCACCAAATTTTGTCCTTGCTCAGAGAGCCATATCACCATCGTTCGCCCCTGAACCCAAACCTCCACCACATGAGGGGAGCGGAAAGTGGACCAGTCGGGATCTACCCTTATACTTGGGCACTACAAACCCTGTCACAACTCAAGGCCACACCGTTTCCCCTTTAAAAGGCAGAGCTGCTTGCTTCAAGGGCCAGTAAGCCGGGCACAGCCTACACACTTCTGCTGGTGAATCAGCTTCTTCATTCAGAAACATGACGGTGCTGACTCATAAGAGGGTTACACGCCAATAGACAGGAAATGCAAATCCGGATTCTCTCTGGTTAAAGACACACACACACACACAGCTCAACCCCACCCCTGTCTACACACTATTCGTTTAAAGCAGTATTGTAACACTTTAAACCAGGCATGTCCAAAGTCCGTTTCGGGGGCCTAATCCAGCCCACCGGTCGGTTTAATCCAGCCCCTGTGGCAGTATATCTCCTGGGGTAAATAAAATCCTAAAAAAAAAGCTCAACAACTTTGGTCGGCCCTCATGCATGTTCACTTCATCAAATCTGGCCCTCTTTGAAAAAAGTCTGGGCAACCCAAAACTGTCATGGCTTCCTGCAAAGAATCCTGGAAGCAGTAGTTTGTTACGTTTAAACCATCCATTCCTCTCCCCAGGGAATTCTGGGAACCTTGTGAGGAGAATAGGGGGCCAGCTAACAATCCTGGCTCTGCCTACTTTGGTCGGCCCTCATGCATGTTCACTTCATCATATATATAAGTCTTTATTCGGCTATGAGCCCAGAACAGAAAAAATAAAATACATTCAGATTACAAAAGCAAACACATTATGGACATGGCTTCCTGCAAAGAATCCTGGGAGCAGTAGTTTGTTACGTTTAAACCGTCCATTCCTCTTCCCAGGGAATTCTGGGAACCTTGTGAGGAGAATAGGGGGCCAGCTAACAATCCTGGCTCTGCCTACTGTGGGCCCCCCGGCCTTCCGCCGTAAAAGCACCTATGGGCGCCAGCCACCACCGAGGGTAGCCAAGTGAGTTTGCTGCAACGAAAACGGCAAAGAATCAACGAATTCAAGCCTTCGGGCAAATCCAATCCACCTCTTCAGAATCCATGCAGTGTTGACCAGTGTTACTGAGGAGGAGGGAAATGTGGGAGAGAAAGTTTGGGGGGGGGTATGCAAAACCCGCTGACCACAATCCTTCACACATTTCCTTGGGAGAAATTCCACTGTGATCCCTAGGACTTCCTTCCAAGCAAACAAAGGATGTTCAATGCAAGAAAGGATGAGACAGGTCTGTCAAAGAAACTCCTGCCTACATACCAGCCGAGGATTATTATGAACTGTAGACCTGTGAACTTTCCCCACATGCCCAGATTTTAATCTTCCTTACCCTCTTCCCCGACGTTTTATTTAAACATCCAGCCTGAATAATTATGTGGGATAAAAAGCAAGGTGAACAATGAAATACTGTACACAGACACACCTCTGCAACATTTTGGTTGGTCCAAATAAAGGAATTGTCCTAATGTAGTTACTGCAGTTATTATTAAAGCTATGGTTTTCCCAGTAGTGATGTATGGAAGTGAGAGCTGGACCATAAAGAAGGCTGATCGCCAAAGAATTGATGCTTTTGAATTATGGTGCTGGAGGAGACTCTTGAGAGTCCCACGGACTGCAAGAAGATCAAACCTATCCATTCTGAAGGAAATCAGCCCTGAGTGCTCACTGGAAGGACAGATCCTGAAGCTGAGGCTCCAATACTTTGGCCACCTCATGAGAAGAGAAGACTCCCTGGAAAAGACCCTGATGTTGGGAAAGATTGAGGGCACAAGGAGAAGGGGACGACAGAGGATGAGATGGTTGGACAGTGTTCTCGAAGCTACCAACATGAGTCTGACCAAACTGCGGGAGGCAGTGGAAGACAGGAGTGCCTGGCGTGCTCTGGTCCATGGGGTCAAGAAGAGTCGGACACGACTAAACGACTAAACAACAAGAAGAAGAAGTTATTGCAGCACCACCACCCCCTTCAGAACAGAACATGGCAACACCCTCCAGTTCTGGCGCTACATACCACGACTCCATACCGTAACTACACTTTTATCCTACCATATCTCCAAGGAGTTCAAGGTAGCATAGACAATTATTTCTCCACAGCCACCTCATTTCACACACACACCCCTCTCACACCCACTTTGTGAAGTGGGTTACGCTACAGAGCCAGGAAACCTATGGCATCTCCAAGCATTGTTGGACTCTACAATTCCCATCACCCCATGGCCCGTCCTAGACCAGTGCTCTAGCCACTACACCATGCTGCCTCTCACACCCTGTCTTTCTAAAATAACTATAATAACCAAAATACACAACGGAAACTTCCATCAAGCTCACTTCCTTTCCTCGAGGGCTTAATAAAGATGCAATAGCCAGCATTTATGCATGAGCTTAACCGGATTCAGAAGGAAGTGATTTTTTATTCATGTATGGCAGCAATGCCCAATGTGGAGGCCCCTCCGGATTGCAACCATTGGCTATGCTAGTAGTGGCTGATGGGAATTGGGAGTCCAACAACAACTGGAGGGTGTGCAATATTTGCTACGCCTGCGTTAAGACAGCTGTATATTATTTTTCTTGCAAATATATACCACAGCAGTTCACAATACGGTCCTAGGTTTTGGTCTGATGATGCAAGAGGGCCTTGCTGAAGCAAAGTAGGTCTGCCTCTGGTCAGTATCTAGGTGGGTGACTGTAAGGGCTCGGGGTTGTCTCCTCGAGAGTAAAGAGCCAGAAACATCCGTTCTTCTAAAGCTAATACTTTATTTACAGAGCATGTACATCGGAGCGTTTAAGATTCATGCCCACTTAACTCGGTTCCATAATCCAGGAGTGGCTTTCGCCGGTTCCTCCCCCAACATAAGAGCTTTGGAATTCCAAAGCGTCGCCTCCTTTCCTTACGCTTTCCCCCCCTACACATTTGGGGCGACGGAAGTAGTTGACCGCTTTGCTCCGCAACCCACTCAGGTGGCGCTAGGGCTCTGTCAGCATCTCTGGCCCTCAGCTCCACCGCACTGCCTGGCAGTTCCTGCTCCTCACCACTGGGACTTTCCTTACTATCCCCGCTGGACTCAGAACTGCTTCCCAGGAGAGGCTGCACTTCCCTCCATCCCTCCTTCCCCGTCTCAAGTGCCTTGCGTGAGGGCAGGTCCCTGACAGTGACCATCTCAGAACAGGAGGTATGCCAATTTGAGTTCCAGGATGGAAGAAAGGTGGGACAGAAATTGCTGTTGACATCTGTTTGTCCCGGGCGCAAACCACAGCAGTGCATATGGAAGGCAGCCCTGGAGTTTTATCGGGGAGTTTTAAATGTTTGACGTTTTATTACGTTTTTATATTTTGCTACAAGCCTCCCAGAGTGGCTGGGTATAAATAATAAAATTGTTATTATTACATTATTACAGAGGTCCTGGGCTGCTCAAACAAGACACCCCCCACTTGGTCTTGCTGATGTGGTCCAAAAGAAAGCAGTGCATTTAAAGGGATATTATAATATGAATACGTGAGCAGGATTTGAGTTATGAGCAACGGAAAGATTTAGGAATTATTGTACACTGTGATTGGGATACAAAAGAGGGAAGATGGAGTACATCAAAGAGGTAGGGGGGAAATCGGAAAACAGGATGAGAAGTTGATAAAACAAAAGAAAGAATTATAGTCGTACCTCGGCTCCCCAACGCCTTGGGAGTCGAACGTTCCGGCTCCCGAATGATCGAAAACCGGAAGTGAGTCTTCCGGTTTTTTAACGTTCTTTCAGAAGCTGAACACTTGACGGGGCTTCCGCGGCTTCCGATTGGCTGCAGGAGCTTCCTGCAGCCAATCGGAAGCCACGCTTTGGAAGTCAAACATTTCGGAATTTGAACGGACTTCTGGAACGGATCCGAGGTACGAATATTACGTATTGGAATTATATGTGAAATCTGTGGGAATTTAATTAAAATATATTTGAATGAAAAGGAAAGCAGAGCAATACGTTTGTGGCATCAGCTTGGCTGCAGGAGTTGCCAAAAGGAGGTGAACAAAAATGAATAAAAATAAGATTTTATAATATAATGCCGTTACGTATTTAAAATAGTCCCTAAAAACACAATTAACACAAAACCACTCAAAATTCACCTCAAAACTTTCCAGCAACAGTGTTGAAAATATAATTTCTGTAGTAAAGCATTTACTATGCAGGTAAGAAGGGCCCAGGTTCAATCCCTGACATCTCCACATAGGGCTGGGAGAGACTCCTGCCCATAACCCTTGAGGACTCCTGCCAGTCAGTGTAGACAATACTGACCTACATGGACCAATGGTCTGACTCAGGTATAAGGCAGCTTCCTATGTTTTGAAAAAATTATTCAAGGTCCTTGTCATCACACTCACCTGTAAAGGCACCTGACAAGCCAGTCACACACTTCCAGGCTTACTCACCAGCACAGGTGATAATTCTCCAGCATCCTTTCCACATGAGGTTAAGCAAACATACACACACACACGCAGCAGCACAAGATACAGTATTATTTGTAAAGCTAATCGATAATAGTTGTTGAAAGGACCATACTTTAATCACATCCAGTGATGTTGCTTCTCCAAGAAAATATTCTGCTGCTTTAAGCTGATGAAGATCGGATACTTATAATAAAAAGAAGTTTGCTGTATTAATTAATATATGAATACTAGCTGACCCGGCCACGCCTTGCTGTGGCTGATTTGGTGAAATACAAAAGTAAGATACAGTATGAAAGAGAAAGCGTATGTTTACTTACAGCTTATCTCGTTGAAGTTCAGTCTATGTGTTCTCCGTTTGCCCCTCCCGTTTTTGTCTTCGTTTCTACAACTGTTTATTACTACTATTTTAGTCTATGGGGTTCTTTGTCCTGATTTTGTCAATGGCCTTCTTCGATGTTGACGTGTAGTGGTGGGCTGTATGTTTGTTTTTATAGGAACACGCTTGTATCTGTAGAAGGTGTGGTATCTGGCCCGAAATGTGAGTAGCGGTGTTGTCGTCCGGCCTCTCTCTACAGCCGGCCGAGGTAGCATCGCAAACCGCGAAAATTGCGATTCCTCCCGGCGTGGCTCTATACCCACCGCCAGAGGCAGCAGTAGTGTTTGTGGGCGGTCTGTCTGTCGATTGGATGGTGGTAGTGACATCGGGAAAGGAGGAGGAGGGGTCAGAAACAGGTGTGTTGTGTTGTGCTGTTTAACGTCCACTGGAGGGCGCTATATTTTTTGCACAAAATCACATTTTTACCTGGGAAAGGTGTGGTATTTGTGCAATGTAAGCACATATGATCACTCCCATATGGGCAAGGAACGTTGTGTCCAAATTTGAATGGAATCGGTCAAGGGGTTACAGAGAAAGGCGATCGTTAACAAACATCCAACTTGAACGATTTTATATGTATAGATATTAAAGGTTTTTATTCATAATAGCCCAAAGTAGTGTTTTCTTATGGGTGAGCATCCAATAAAGTCCATTTTCAGTGCAATGCTATAAAAATGTCCATTAATTCCATTATTATTTATAATAATAATTACCGGTATTATATTTATTATAATTATTATTCCATTAACTCAATATAAACCCAATCCCATTCTTTGGAACCCGAATGTCCGACGCGGCTTCCGATTGGCTGCAGGAGTTTCCTGCAGCCAATCGGATGCTGCACCTTGGTTTCCGAACGTTTTCCCCACTTACATGCATTTTGACTCACGTGCGACCGCATCTACGTGCAGCGCCAGGAAATATTTAAATAAATAGATTTAAATAGCAAAAATGGCGCAAAAAGAGCGGGAACACAGCTTGCAATCCCATGAGCCTTTGCACCAATGTTTGAGCTAGAGTTTGGAGAGAATTGTTGTGGTGGAGTTTGGTGGGGGGGTTTGTGGATTTTGGACAGAGTCTGGCTTTTTAGATGGTGTTCCCCACTATACACGATTTCACGTATACGTGTGGTACCTGGGAATGTAACCCCCATCAGTGGGGAGACGCCTGCATCAGGATTTCTGTCATTTAATTCTACTTGGGGCTCATCATGCTCTTCCACGACTGCTTATTTATGTATCTTCAATGAGATTGCCAGATGAGGAGCATCCCAGATCCTGAGATTTCAAGGTCCAAGCCTGAGACTTGGTGATGTCACAGGAACAGGCCCTGGAGATGGAGGTTAATTGGGAGAGGGGAACAGAGGAGGACAGGTCTCCCAGAGGTTATGCTATAATTTGCAGCCAAGTCCTGCCGGGCTAAAGCTCACAACCAACATGCATAATCTTCTTAATATTCTTTTACTCTATTAAAGGCACTCTTACCCACCTGGAGATTCAAGCCGTCCACCTGTCAGGGGAAGGCAAACCTAGAGACTGGTCAGAACTAGAGCTCTGGTAACCTTAATCTTTAATGTATAGTTTTTAATATATTGACCAAATAATTTATTGCTGCAAACCACTTTCCATTCATTTTGCAGTTTGGCAAGCAGGGTGGATTTGATTTAAATCAAATTGATTTAAATCACTAGTCAGTAAGACTTGATTTAAATATTTTTTTACAGAAAGACTCATTCTTGCTGGTATAATCTTAATATTTACAACCATATGAAGGTTTCATTTTTGGAATAATAAATGTTCAGAGTAGTTTTTACAGTTATATCAAAAATTACTGATTTGGTTATACTACTAGAAATACATAGACAGATAATTATGAAATTATGGTGAGGTTTAATAAGTTAACTGTTTATATTTGGACAACTTTTCTGCTGTACTTTATTGGAAGGAGAAAAATAATCATTTCCTTAATAACCATTTAAACAATTTATTTAACTAAAACAATAACATGATAGCATATGTATCCATGTTTGTTAACTGATGTGGTTAAACATTTTAAAAAAAAAAACTTAGACTGAGTTTTAGCACACTTGATAAACTTAAAACAAATCCTTATTTCCTGATGAATAGCCTTTGGACTACAATGTAACTTAAATAGAAGACATTTAGAAACATTTTTCCTCCAAAAGCATTTTATTTTAAAAATCCAATTTAAATCAAAAAAATCCAATTTAAATAAAAAAAACCCGATTTTAAAAAAAAATTTAAATCGTTGATTTTTATCCACCCTGTTGGCAAGTAAGATAAGCAGATACACACACTTTAAAAAAAATAAATGGCACAATGACCCTACAGCTTTCCATTTCTGACTTATTTAAAAACCCACATACAAAGTGGTTTTGGAGTCGTTTAGAGGGTTGTTGTTTTTTTAATGGTCCAAATAAATTAGCCCACTTCATAACGTGGCTTCCTGTGACACCTTTGGGCATTCTCACCCGCCAAAGAGATTTCTGCAAATGTGCCAAAAGGGAAGTGGGCGATGACAGGCCTCAAGTATGTGCCGAAAGGATATTAAGGACCAATTTTTACAACACAGCAGCCGATTGCTTTTATCACACTTGCTTTTGAGGCATTTCCAAATGCTTCTGGCTGTCTCCAGCAAAACTCTATTCCACAAGACTGTAGCTCAGTGATAGAACATCAGGTCCATTAATACAGGCACGAGGAACTTATGACCCTCCAGATCAGAGCTTTCCAAACTTTTCGTGTCGGTGACACACTTTTTAGACGGGCATCATTTCGCGACACAATAATTCAGTTTTACTAGCAAACTGGAGTTTAAACTAATCCCTTCCCACCCCCGGGAGGAGTGCAGGGAGCGTGACACACCTAGAACACACTGACATGTCATGACACACAGTTTGGAAAGCTCTGCTCCAGATGTTCCTGGACTCCAATTCCCATCAGCCCCAGGCAACATGGACAATGGTCAAGGATTGTGGGAGCTGTAGTCCATCAACATCTGGAGAGGCCCACAGGTTCCTCACCCTTGCACCGAAGTTACTTAGCCCAACCAGAAAAACATTGCCTGCCTGCCCATACATATTTGTTGACTCATCTGCCTGCCTGCCCATACATACCTATGTTAGTCATTGATGGACAACTGTCCTCCAATTTTCAAAATTCTCCCAGTTCAGTTGCAGGCAAGAGATTCTTACCCACCGCAGGCAAATCGGGCAAGCTGCTATTTACAAGCCTGCCATAAAGGAAGCCTGGCAAATGAGAACACCGAAACGCAAAGAACATTTCAGTATCTAGCCGTCTCTCTCTCTCCTTGCCAGTTACGCAAGTAGTAATTACTCTATTATGCCTAACTATGCAAACAACGTGCGGGCCATACCCCAGTAGTCATTAACAGAGTACTTAAAAGGGTTCCCCGGCCTTTGATGTGGGGAATTAACAAATAACGAAGCATTCTTGTTCCAACTGTAATCCCAGAAAGGGACATTCCCTTGTATTTAAATTTTTTATTTTTATCTTAAGCAGAACACATACAGGCGCACACAGCTCAGGTGTGGTGCCCGGTCAAAAGCATCAAACACAATTCCATTTTTATACGCTTACAATTCCCACTGTGCTCAATGGGGTTTATTCGATGGGCACAGGACTGCAGCCCAATATATGTTTTTTGTACAATTAACTGCAGTGTTGGCAGAAACCAAGCTGTTTTCCAAATTTTGCAGCCTTTTCCTCCCCAAATAGGATTAAACCACTTCAACAGCCTTGGAAATTCTAGGTGCAGGACAGGGATGCTCAACCTCAGTCCCAGGAGATAAATGACGCCCCCACACAACCCCTCTCCCTGGCCCTTGGGACCCCCCTCAGGCCATGCTCCAACCCGGACTAAAGGAATGAATAATCTGAATAATCTTATAGCATCTTGAAATGTGTGTCCATTTTATGTCCTCAGGACCAAAGCCCACACCTCCATTAGGACCTCCTACCACCCATCATATAAATGGCTGCTGGGTGGCAAAACGCACCCGGCGCCTAGCTAGTTTTGGACACTGGGGCCATCTGAATAAGTCAGTCTTAGCCTGCCAAGGAGGGAGCCAGTCTAACCTCTCCTGGGAGGCGCCAACCATGCGCTTCTGATGCTCATGGGACCGACAGAAGGTGGTCAGCCGAGGATCCTAGCACCCAGGCAGGTTCATATATAAAGGTAAAGGTAAAGGGACCCCTGACCATTTGGTCCAGTCGTGTCCGACTCTGGGGTTGTGGCGCTCATCTCACATTATTGGCCGAGGGAGCCGGCATACAGCTTCCAGGTCATGTGGCCAGCATGACAAAGCCGCTTCTGGCGAACCAGAGCAGCGCACGGAAACGCCATTTACCTTCCCGCCGGAGTGGTTTCTATTTATCTACTTGCACTTTGACATGCTTTCAAACTGCTAGGTGGGCAGGAGCTGGGACCGAGCAACGGGAGCTCACCCCGTCGCAGGGATTCGAACTGCCGACCTTCTGATCAGCAAGCCCTAGGCTTGGTTTAACCCACAGCGCCACCTGGGTCCCTAGGTTCATATATAGGGAGGCACATTTTCTCAGGGAGCCTGGGCCCAAGTCATATAGGGCTTCAGAGGTCATCACCAACACTTTGAATTGTGCAGTTGTTTTCATGACCTGGGATAGCTCAGTTGGTACAGCACGAGACTCTTAATCTCAGGGTTGTGGGTTCAAACCCCACAGTGGGCAAAAGATTCCTGCATTGCAGGGGGGTGGACGAGGTTATCTACATGCGCACCCTTCCAGCTCTACAATTCTATGCTCTCTGGAAGAGGCGCCAGTCAGCAGCCGGGCTGGAGAATTTTGGGGCAGCTGAAGCTTGCAAATTAGAGGGGTTTGATAAAGATTCTGTCCAGTACAGGAGGACACGGGCCACAGACTCCACCTCTGCAGAGCCACAGGGGTGCTTGCGTTCATGCTTGGGACTTTTAAAGGATCTCCCCATATCCCTCATTGCCAGTGGCAAGAATTCAGACTGAATCTTGCCCACTATCTCTGTACTGCTGTTAGCCACTGCATCCTCCAGCCACTTACTCCTAGCAGGAAAGGAAGCTGCCTAATACCAGATCAGACCATTGGTTTTTATCCAGCTGCATCCATCATCTACAACAGACACGTCCAACTCTATAGAGACTGCGATCTACTCCCAGTATAGTGTTCTCTGGCCATTGTCATTGCCCACAGTTGTTGAGCTTTTTTTGGGAAGGGTGGCAGACCAATCACACAACAGTCCACAGCATAGCTGTCAACTTTCGGATTTAAAATAAGGGATGCCGCGAGAGTGGTGCAATGGCACCAAGTAGCCTCGCCACCCTGCGCTCCAGAGGCTGCACGCGAACAGGAGCGAAAGAGCGAGTGCATAGACGGCAGGCAGGCTGGCTGGCTGGTTGGGCGTGAGGGTCTGGCTGCACAAGGCATGCAAGCTCCGCCCCCAGTCGGTCTCAGACTCCTTATTGGCAGCCGAGCAACACACCTGAGGAGCCTCCCTGGCCGGCAGGGAGGGAAAGGAGCTGCTTCCTTTGAAATCCGGGGAATTTAAGGGATATCAACAATCCGGGATAGCAGCGGGAAACGGCATTGGAATAAGGGAGTTTCCCGCAAAAAAGGGAGGGTTGACAGCTATGGTCCGCAGCCCTCACTCCTTCCCCCACTCTGCTGCCAACTAAGGGAATTAAAGCTTTCACAGCAGCGCCAGCACCGGCGATGGGACATGGCACCGGGGGCGAAGCACGTCGCACCGGGGGCAAAGCACGTTGCTCAGGAGCAATCTCTTTTTTTACTCCCACGATCGACCTGGATAACCCTGGCGATCTACCTGTCGATCACGGTCGACCGGTTGGACATTGCTGCTCTACAATGACCAGCAGCACCTCTCCAGGGATTCAGTCAGGCAACATTCCCAAGCCTACCTGGCGATGCTGGGGATTGAACCTGGAGACCTTCTGCATGCAAGGCGGAAGCTCTACCGCTGAGCTAGGAGTCTAGGACCTTTCCCCAAGCACAACTCTTATTCTGCCCTGCGCCCTCTGACGTGCGGCAAGGACCACAGGAGCTGTGCAATATCTTGCCCCTTGGACAGAGTTCAGGCAGCCAAGAACAAGCAGCCAGATCCCACGCAAAGAGGACCGAGTTTTGGAAACAGAAACGTGAGCAAGCGTTCCAAAACAAAAGCATGACGCTATCTGCCCTTCCCACCAAGGCTGAGTTACAGCTCAGAGCTGCTGCATGACACAGAGTGAAGCTCACGCAGCCTGTGATGATAAGAGCAGAAATATGAAACATGTGTAGAAAGAACTGAAGCGGCACAGGGGAAGAACTGCCTGGGAAGCTCATAGTGGCAAGCAAGGCCTTCTGTTTTCTCCACACGTTTGTACCTTATACCATCATTATGCCACCCAGGTTCTTAAGGAACTCAACTCACCCACTTTATCTTCACAACAACCCTGCAAGGCCAGTCACTATGAAACTGGTGCTGGCCAATGCTCTAACCGCTGCACCACACTGCCCCCCGTGTTTATATGCACAGATAAAGACAACACACACATTTATAAGATACACATTACTTATAACACAAAACATTGTAGCATAGCGGTTAAGCATGTTGGACCAGAACCCTAGGAGACCAGAGTTCAAATCCCTGCTCAGCCATGAAGTTGACCGGGTGGCCTTAGGTTACTCTAACCTACCTCATAGGGTTGTTGTGAGGATAAAATGAAGAGGGAGGATACAGCGTACACCACCACCTTGAGCTCCTTGAAGGAACTGGGGGACATAAATGTAATAATTTACATGTTATAGAGAGGATTGTTTGGCTCCCTCTGTCGAGTTTCAGACAAGCTGTTTTTAATTTCACCAATAATTTAGCAACGTCTGTTTCATTTTTATGCTTAACTGGTTTTTCAAACCCTGCTCTTAGGTTTAAGCCGTGAACATGTTTCTTAGCCATCCAAGCTGTTTCATTAATATATTTTATGCCTTTTTTCTTCTTCTGTAAGCTGCGTCAAAGCTCAAAGAAAGGCAGGATACAAACTTCCAAATAAATAAATATCGCCCGTACAAAATTTTATACAGAAGCACCTTTTTCAAATTCCATTTCTTGGCTACGTTGAATGAGCCTCGCACACTAGTGTGACCCCAAAATATATAACTCGGGGTAGGTTTGGGGTAGGGAGGAAGGCTATGTGCCACCAATATTCCATGACGTTCTACAAGTCTTTAGCTGAATCAGTGCCCTGTTTATTTTCTTTATCCAAAAAGATGTCTAGCATCACTCCCCTTTTGAATAACTTACCAGAAAAGGAGTATTCCTTGTCCAATGCAACACAATGGGCAGAGTTGGGATTATTTCTGCCTCCTACTTTTATACTAGTGCAGTTTACAACACACACACAAAGCAAAAAATAATAATACATCCATCATAAAATACAACACACACACCTGTTTGCACCCACAGTGGATTACAGAGACCTCGATACACTTTTTGATTGAAAAATATAGTCAGATTTGACACCTAAAGAGGAGGGCAGGATTCCGATTTTGCACCAATCACGCTCCTGGCAAGGCACCTTCCAGATATTACTACACCACAAAACCATTAATAATCACTAAATTAATAGTACTGGCAAATTGCCTTTCAACACTATTCTCAAGACATTGCACTGGGATAATAACGACTGAAAATAAAACGCATTCAAGAAAGTTCAGGGACAACCGATCTCACCAACGAATTCAAAACTCGTTTTAAAAACGGTTAAACAAAACAGTAAGATAATAAAAAAGAGAGAGAGAGAGAGAGTGACCACCTTTCGGCTTTAAAGATGCCCGATTGTTAAGACTTCCAGGTGCCCTCCAGGAAGAGGGCAAAATCGGGAAGATCTCGCTCTCGGAGTACCAGATCTATCGTTAGGCCAGATTTATACAGAGCCACAAGATTATTCCATTTGACTTGCGCGCTAAAACATTCCCATTCGCATTTGGGAGAGATCTTTGCATTGCTTATCCTTGAAAAAAAAAATTACTTTTTTTGGCGGTTTCGAGTGTTGTGCGTTTCCTGCCATCCGTTTTTGAACGCTGAAGTTTGCATTGGGGTGGCGTGTGTGGGTGCGAGCAGCTGGCCTTTGCCTGGGGCGCAAAAGCGCTCTTGCCACTCGCGACCCACGCGAGATCCCCCTCTCTTACCTTTCGGAAGGGACATGGCTCTCTCTGGCTGCGCGGGTCGGCGGAGGAGAGAGAGCTGCTTCTTCCTCGCGGGCTCCGCCCGATGAGATCCGGCTAGGCGCCCAGGTGAGGCAGCGGGAGACGTCCGGGCAGGGCGCGCGCCGGCAGCACCCAGGACATGTCCAAACAGCCTCGCACCCTTCCCGGGGATCAAGCGCCCACAGCCGACGAGCTTGCATAAAAGGAGCCCCGGCCCCGCCCAGGACCATCCGTTCTGCCCCCCCGCATTGGCTGCCTTCTCTGAAGGGGGCGGGGCTGTGTTTAGGCCACGCCCCCTTCCCCTGCTCTACCTTTTATACTCAGGTAAGCCCCGCAGGGAATCCCAGTCACCGGCCGCGCGGTGGAGAAGTGTTGATCTTTGCGCAAGGGGGAAGGCGCTCGCGCTCCGGGTGCCATAGGAGTCCTCGTCGCCTTCTTCGCCTGCAAGTTATTTTATTTTATTTTTTAATTTCTGTACCGCTTTATATTTTTAAGAAAAATCTCAAAGCGGTTTGCGGCATATTAAAAGTCACGTGTAGAGTATACAGTCAAAGCAACATAACAGAAAACTAAAATGTTATTGGTATGAGGAACAAAACTAAAATGTAATCTTAAAGATTTCAAAATAAAAGTTCGTTTTCCTGCACTGGGTTACCACTGGCATGCTGTGTTTCAGCATCGGAGGTCTCGCTTCTTCTGCGCCCTTGCCCTCCGTGGTTTGGCAAGAGGCAGCCAGGAAAACAGGAAGCTAGTTGCTGCTGCTACGGTACTAGCCTGCATTGGCATAAGTTAAAACAGTAAAAGCGTACAAAGTCATCCAAATGCACTGATAATCCAAACACATACAATATATGAAGACTAGATAGCCACCATTTAATAAATCAGGCAAAGTTAGATTTAGCTTTAAAGATCTTGGCTCAGTACCCCCGAAACAATCTTTGTAGTATCATCCCTCAACAAATATTGGATGGCAGAGTCTTTGTAAATCGATATTTTGAGCTGTAAGGGAGTCCCTAGGAGATCTCTGCGATGAGTGTCGAGAAGAGGGCAATCCCAAATTATGTGATGTGTTGTATCTGGTGTTTTCCTATTACAGGAACAGAATCTGTTCTGGGAGGGGATTTTTATTTTATTTTATTTTTAAACCTCAGGAAGCTAGCTGTCTTGTTGCACAGGGTCAGAGTGTGCCTCTGGCTAGCCTAGCACTGTCTAAACCCAGTGCCAGGTGACCAAACAGGCAGAGTAGGCCCTGGCTTAGGGTCCCACGACACCAGACCAAAATAATACTGATTTTATCTCGAAGTTGGTTGCTCCATGGAGCAATGGATTCAAACTACAAGAAAGAAGATTCCACCTAAACATTAGGAAGAACTTCCTGACAGTAAGAGCTGTTCGACAATGGAATTTGCTGCCAAGGAGTGTGGTGGAGTCTCCTTCTTTGGAGGTCTTTAAGCAGAGACTTGACAGCCACCTGTCAGGAATGCTTTGATGGTGTTTCCTGCTTGGCAGGGGGTTGGACTGGATGGCCCTTGTGGTCTCTTCCAACTCTATGATTCTATGATTAAAACTGCTGGTAAAATCAAAAACATATTGGGAGATAATTTGCAAGCCCCCCCCCCCCGCAATTTTGACTGTGTAGGGGTTATGGGCGTAGCCAAAGGGGGGCAGCTACAACCCCCCCCCCACAATAACTAAAGCAATAGAAATACTTAACTCACTAATCGGTTCTGCCCCCCAAAAAGTCCCCCCTAACAAAGTCCTGCCCCCCCCCCAAATCCTGGCTACTCCCATGGTAGGGGGTCTCCACAGGATTTAATCCAGCACTGCCCAAACCAGTGTTTCTCAAACTTTTTTCTCTAGGCCACACTACTTTCAGAATAACCCACGCTAAACTGTGGAAACACTGCTTTAAAATTTGAGTGTTAAGGCAGGCGTTCCCAAATTATGACCTGTGGATGAGCTGCAATCAGTTGGTCCCCATCATGTCTGCAAAAATACAATAATAAACCACACAGCATCTAGCACGGCACATTATAATTGCTAAAGCTAGGGCTGGACTCAGACTTTTTAAGAGGCCCTGCCTAAGCACTGAGAAGATTATGGCACCACCACATAGGTAACTCAAAATAAAAAAACGAAGCAAAACTGTAAAATTTTATTTTTCAAAATGACACAGAACTTAATATGTATGCTGAAATGTACATGCATGTATGTCTGAGACACGGTTGTGGGTTCGAGCCCCACATTGGGCAAAAGATTCCTGCATTGCAGGGGGTTGGACTAGATGACCCCTGGGGTCCCTTCTGACTCTACAACTTTATGATTCTGTGTCATGTGCAACACATGACAGGATCTGATTTCCTTGCATTATTTCTATCTATACATTAGTGGAACGCCTGCCCCCAGTTTAGGTGGGGATAAGTAATTTTGAAAAGTCTAATAAAGGTCTGGTTTTTCCCTTGATTATGACTTTTTTCAAATTCTTTTAGAATTCTTTTTAAAAAATTGTTGCCCTAAGCACGTTCTTAGTCTATGCATTTGGTAATCTAGCACTGGCTACAACCAGCAGGAAAAATCCCCGTGGAGGGGGAGGGGGTGGGGGTGGGGAAGTTTGGGAATCGCTGTATTTAAGGAAAATGTGTTACCTCCAGATGGAGAACTGAGCCACATTACAACCATGTGTATCCCATCCCATCCAGCTACAGCTGAATGATCCCACCGTGCATTAAAACAGCCCATTAAGAGTTTCACCCAAATGTTCATAGGCTGCATCCTGCGACATAGAAGTGCTACATCGCCGTCTTCAGGAAGCTGCCCCATGTGGTGAACCAGGGAACTACAAGTGGCAGCATTAGCGGAGAACCACCAAAGCTTGGAATCTGGAACTTCCAGAGCAGGAGGATGAGCTATCAAAAGGGATTCTTGTTCCATCTTAACATTGTGTGGCGGGCAAGGGTCACATCCACGCCACACGTTCCTAGCACTCTTGTGCCAGTTTAGCAGTCACAGGGAATCCTGGGAACTGTAGTTTGTTCAGGGTGCTGGGAATTGTAGGTCTGTATTTTATTATTTATTAAAACGGTGCCCCTATATAGAGCTCAGGGCAGTTCGCAGAGGGGGCACAACCAGGAACCCTCACGCAGGTGCCGGCTTCCATGGGGATCCCCGCCCCGTTCTGGAAACGGCAACAGAGCAACTCAGGTTCGTGGGAAGCAGGTGTGGAGCCCAGAATGAGGCGGGCGAGGGGCCCCAGCATGGGGATTCCCCGCCAAAGGCTGCATTGGCTGGTTGGGCTCTCCCCTGCTCCAGTGGCGGTGAGCTCAGGTGGCGGTTGCAGCTTGCCCGCCCTGGGTCCCGGCAACCCATGCTATGCTGCTATGCTGCTGCATCACCAGAGGCCACCCCTAGCTCTCATCTTTGGGCCCTGAAATCTCAGGGTTTGGCACGCTTCTGAGCTGGCAACACCCTACACCAGGCATGGCCAAACTTGGCCCTCCGGCTGTTTTGGGACTACAACTCCCATCATCCCTAGCTAACAGGACCAGTGGTCAGGGATGATGGGAATTGTAGTCCCAAAACAGCTGGAGGGCCAAGTTAGGCCATGCCTGCCCTACACACACTGAAAAATAATAGGGATCCAAATGCAATCTGGCCTCTCTCTGTGTGCGTCTTAATCAAAACAAAATAAAAAATAAAAAAATTCCTTCCAGTAGCACCTTAGAGACCAACTAAGTTTGTTCTTGGTATGAGCTTTCGTGTGCATGCACACTTCTTCAGATACAATGAAACAGAAGTCACCAGACCCTTATATATAGTGAGAGGGTGGGAGGGGTATTACTCAGAGGGGTGGTGGGAATGGGTGATAGGCTGATAGCTGTGGTAAACCTGTTGACGACTGTTAACAACTGCAATTAGTCTTACAGGAAAAACCAAGGGGTGAGAAGGTTAAAAATAGCTTTGTCACCCCTTGCTTTTTCCTGTAAGACTAATTGCAGTCGTTAACAGTCGTCAACAGGTTTACCACAGCTATCAGCCTATCACCCATTCCCACCACCCCTCTGAGTAATACCCCTCCCCACCCTCTCACTATATATAAGGGTCTGGTGACTTCTGTTTCAGTGTATCTGAAGAAGTGTGCATGCACACAAAAGCTCATACCAAGAACAAACTTAGTTGGTCTCTAAGGTGCTACTGGAAGGAATTTTTTTATTTTTTATTTTGTTTTGACTATGACAGACCAACACGGCTACCTTACCTATGTGTCTTAACTCCCTCTTATCTCGAAGGGTGGAATTGGGTAAGAAGGTGGACAGGAAAAGAGAAGCCTTATGAGAAGAATGAAAGGGCGGGGAGACGTTAGGACAGCATGCGTGGGTGGAGAAGTTATTCATTTCAGTAGGAAAGGAAGGTGCGGAAAGGAAGCTGTTAGGCTGCTAATCTGTGTCATGGATTAAACTGAGTACCCACCACCTAGGAGGAAACAATGAGAGATTGCAGGCCACTCCCACCAATGTTAAATGTGTCTTTTGCACCTAACAGGCAAGTACACTAATAATAATTATAATAAGCCTCTGCTGCAGGGAAGGTTTGACAGGTATCTGGACTGCAGCAGGTAAGTAGGTAGCAGGGGAGATTTGCCCATTTGCACCCTGCTGTGGCATAGCTGTCAACCATCCCTTTTTTTGTGGGAAACTCCCTTATTCCAATGCTGTTTCCCGCTGCTATCCCGGATTGTTGATATCCCTTAAATTTCCTGGATTTCAAAGGAAGCAGCTCCTCTCCCTCCCTGCCGGCCAGGGAGGCTCCTCTGCTGCGTTGCTCGGCTGCCAATAAGGAGTCTGAGACCGACTGGGGGCGGAGCTTGCATGCCTTGTGCAGCCAGACCCTCATGCCCAACCAGACAGACAGACAGCCTGCCATCTACGCGCTCGCTCTTTCACTCACCCGTTCGCATGCAGCCTCTGGGGCGCAGGGTGGCAAGGCTACTTGGTGCCATTGCACTGCCCTCGCGGCATCCCTTATTTTCAAATCCGAAAGTTAGAAAAAATCCCTTATTTTCAAATCTGAAATTTGACAGCTATGTGCTGTGGTCCTGAGGAAGGTCCCTTCTCTGAAACTGAGGTATCTGTACTGGGAGGAATCCCCCACTTTGGTTCACTCCTGAGAGTCCCAACACAACTTCCTGCAGCGAAAGGGTAAGCATATATAATCCAGGGTATAGATAACCTGGTAAAAGAGATGCCTCTTTTATTTACTTTATTGTTCATTTGTTGCATTTCCATCCCACCCTTTTCCTCCAAGAACCACTGTACCTTTAAAGCAGGCTTCCTCAAACTTGGCCCTCCAGATGTTTTTTGGCCTACAACTCCCATAATCCCTAGTTAGCAGGACCAGTCAGCTGATCAAGGAGGGCAGGTGTTGGCACCAGCCCAGGTTGCATTTGGGCTTCTACTTAGGAAGCTGGCTTATACCAGGTCAACCAACTGCTTCCTCTAAGCTCAGTATTTTCTGCAATGGCTCTCCAGGGTTTCAAACTGGGAGTATTTCCCAGTCCTACCTGGAGATGCCAGGGACTAAACCATGGACCTTCTGCATGCAAAGCAGGTGTTCCAACATCATACTATGACCATCCCCAGAAAGGCTTTGATATGAGGCTCAGGTTATAAATAAGCTCTACGTTCCTACACTGCCAGCCTTTGAGTGTTTATGTGTGAAGACTTGGGATAAGACAAAATTGCTCCTCCGTCTCCCCCTTCCACCCTGAGCTTGCAAAACATGCCCACACGTCATTCATGCTTCCTTGAGATTCAGCCAACAGAACCTTCCCTTGTTTGCGATTTAACAGGAGCAGGGAGAAGGTCAGGTGGCCTTGTAGGAAAAGGACTTGTAAATGAGCTGCATGAGTAAATAGCACGGGTGGTTTACATATTCCCCACCCACTTCCATTCCAGAAATTCTTTGCTGTCAAGGGCCCTCTCCAAAGAATGCACAAAACAGACACACAATGAGAGTGCCTCTTTAGGAAAGGGAGACGGCAAGTGACTTGGCATGTGTACACATTAGCAGCTTAAAACACAGTGAGGTCTTCTGTCTGCTGTCCGCACCTTTGCATTTCAAGTTACATTTGCACTTGCTGTACCTAGGGTTGCCAGCCCTCAAGGTCTGAGCTGAAGTCTTCAGGTTCGCCTGCCCCCCTTCAGGTGGCAGGTAAAGGGCTTGAATCTCCAAGAGTGACTTTATTAAGAAAGTGGTGCATGCAGCTTGCAAGCTTCAGCTCAGAAGCTGGCTACAAATTATAGCATAAACAACACTGGGGGATATGCCTTCCTCTGCTCCCCTCTCCCAATTAACCTCCGTCTCCAGGGCCCATCCCCATGACATCACCAGGAACTGCCCTTAGGACTCAGGTTTGGGCCCTGAAATCTCAGAGTTTGGGATGCTCCTGACCTGGGTGCATTACCTGATTTGTTTCCCTGCGCCTGAAACCCATCTGAAATCCTATTCTAGGAAGCTGTCATCTGCACATGTGCAATGGCGGTCCAAACTGTACACGCTTCAGCTTATCTGTGGCTTGCATTTTCAACTTGTGTTTAAGCTGGTTTGTGGGAAATTTCATCAAAGCTGATCACTTCTTGGGAAATACAGGGTGCATATGGATTGTGTGGCTCACATCAGATGCACTCAGCTTCAAACACCAGTGGTGGGAGCGTGCTGGAGTCAGACTAAACAGTAATGTGCACATATCCTTGTAGTACCTAGAATAATGATGGTCCAACTTGTGACCAGTGGGCCAGATCCAGGCCCCAAAGCAATTAACACCAACATTAATAATTTGACACCAGTCAGTTAATTATGGAGATCAAATTCACACCCTACAGTTCAAGCACTCCTACCACTTTAACATGGTCATGGCTTCCCCCAGATAATCCTGGGAATTCTGCTTAATTAAGGGACGCGGGTGGCGCTGTGGTCTAAACCACAGAGCCTAGGCCTTGCCGATCAGAAGGTCGGCGGTTTGAATCCCTGTGACGGGGTGAGCTCCCGTTGCTTGGTCCCTGCTCCTGCCAACCTAGCAGTTCAAAAGCACGTCAAAGTGCAAGTAGATAAATAGGTACCGCTGCAGCGGGAAGGTAAACAGCGTTTCCGTGCGCTGCTCTGGTTCGCCAGAAGCGGCTTTGTCATGCTGGCCACATGACCTGGAAGCTGTACACCGGCTCCCTCGGCCAATAATGCGAGATGACCGCAGCAACCCCAGAGTCGGTCACGACTGGACCTAATGGTCAGGAGTCCCTTTACCTTTTAAGGGTGCTGAGAATGGTAGCTCTGAGGTCACTAATAAACTCTCGGCTTATTTGGGGAAAGCCATGACTGTGTTAAAGTGGTATTAGAGCGTTGTAAATGTATGACATGGATCTATGAGTGGACATCCTACCTTTCTGTCGAAAACAAATCAAAGCTGATTAAAAGAGAAGGAGAGAAACAAAATGGAACAGATTAGATCTTACGGACATTTTCACTGTAAAGTCAGCAACAGCTAAAGCTTCATGAAAGATCATACAAAGATAAAAATTCACTAGCAACACATTTAAATGATATGAAATAGCTGTTCATAAACTATGTCAGCTGGATGTTTGTTTGTTTTTGAAAAAAGTCCCCTACTATCTAAAAACAAAGAGAGGGGGAGACAAACTAGGATGGCCGCTCGTGCATCACCCAAGAAGTAGACAAGAGACAACACCAATTTGCATTTAAAATACCTTTCTTAATGTATGTACCACTTAATGGGAATCATAAGCGGGGAACATTGTCACACTCAGGCTTCCTATCTGCATTCCCATCTTGTAGGCCACTGAGAACTAGGTTGGCCTGGGGTGGGGGATATTTTTTTGGCTCTACAGGCTGAACCTGGCCTACCTGCTCTCTCCAGTTAACCTAAGCAGCTGTTTTCTGAAAACACACCTGGCTGTCCCATATGCAACATCAGATGTGAGGCAGGCCATCCTGCAGCCTTGCAGAAAACTGGAATGAATTCAAAGCAGATGCACAGGGAATTCCTGTGTTGTGTACACACTGTGTATTTAAAGCACATTCGAGGCATGTTTCTTTCCCTCAAAGGATTCTGGGAACCTTGGTTTGTTAAGTTAGGTTGCTGGGAGTTGTAACTCTTTGATGGGTAAACTACAGAGCCCAGAATTCTTTGAGGGAAAGAATGTGCTTTGCATATGATTTAAAGGTATAGCGTGTAGACCAGGGGCAGGCAACCTAAGGCCCACGGGCCACAAGCGGCCCACGGGGGTCGTCTAACTGGCCCCCGAGCTACCACTGAACCGAGCCGCCCGCTTGGCGAGTCCCTGCACGCTGCGCTAAACCGGCGCAGTGCGGGGACTTGCTTCCGCAGCGCCGGAAATCGCATCTGCACAGGTGGTAACTGTGAGAAGGATTTTAGCCCACTCTCTAAAAAAAGGAAAAATACATTTATATTTAACTTCAAAGGGGGACATTGCAAATAAGAGGCTTAATTAAAAAGTGAGAAGTGAATAAACTCAGTCAGGGTTGTTTCTTCCATTTCCCAGTTACCGGTAGCTATTGTGACTCATGTCATTCAGTTTAATCCTAGGCAGAATCCACACAATGGGGCAAATTCAGAGGAAGTTTTGTGCCAGTTCCATAAATGCCCTAAGCACTGGAATTTAATCTCTCTAATCATGGCAGCCTCCCCTAAGTTGGTGCCAGCCATGTTTCCTGAGGGTTTGATGGGAGTTGTAGTCCAAAAGATACAGCAGGCACCAAGTTTGAGAAGATTGCTCTGTGGACCGGTTCCTATTGTTATCTGAACCCAACAAAAATGGAATGCTGCCCCCACCCAACAGAATGAAACACAATCCAACTGAGATCTGAATATCAAAATTCCACAAAGTAGAGCAGTATAAGCGGGTTATAGAAGACAACTTTATTGTATGAATATGAACAGCTTAAAATTGACATGACTTTTAAATGCTTGCTTAGAGAGAGAAAACCCAGATCAACCTACTGGTAAATATAATTAAGCCAAAGGCAGTGGTACCTCTGGTTGCGAGCGGGATCCGTTCCGGAGGCCCATTCGCAACCTGAAGTGCACGCAACCTGAAGCGCCGAATCTGCGCATGCTCGCCGCGTGATTCGGCACTTCTGCGCATGCATGTGACGTCATTTTGCGCGTCTCCGCATGCATGAACCGCAGAACCCGGAAGTAACCCGTTCCGGTACTTACGGGTTCGGCGGGTTTGTAACCCGTGTCGAACGCAACACGCAGCGTTCGCAACACGAGGTACGACTGTGCTTTCTTTGGTGGTCTGCTATAAAAATATAAAATAGGATTAGGCCAGGGGTCAGCAACCTTTTTCAGCTGTGGGCCGGTCCACCATCCCTCAGACCATGTGGTGGGCCAGACTATTTTGGGGGGGGGGATGAACGAATTCCTATGCCCCACAAATAAACCATAGATGCATTTTAAATAAAAGACACATTCTACTCATGTAATAAATAATAATAATAATAATAATAATAATAATAATAATAATAATAATTTTTTATTTTTTTTGTACCCCGCCCATCTGGCCGGGTCTCCCCAGCCACACTGATTCCTGGACCGTCCGCAGGCCGGATTGAGAAGGCTTTAGGTTGCCTACCCCTGGATTAGGCAAATTCCTTGAGAAGAAGGCTATCAGTGAAACAGGCTCCCTTGGAAGGCAGTGGGCTCTCCTTCCTTAGAAGTTTTCAGACAGAAGCTGGGCCACCTCCAGGGCTGGATTTAGGTTTGATTAGGCCCTTTGATGAAGGTAATGGGGCCCTTTATATGTCCAGCTGTCCTTTGTCCAGCTGGTTTTTGTGTTGAATATAAGCTATATGGTAATTTATGGACCTAATAGGTATCTCAAGCCATTTGCACATGTTGCCGTGCAACCAGTCCATGCAGAATGTAGGCACCCTATATATAGAAATGAGCAAACCGGTGGTATTTTAGGGAGCAGGCTAGCAGGTGGTGCCTATTGCTTACATCATAGGAGCCAACACAACACAAAACAATGTTGCTGTATGTAGGTTTTATTTTATTTGTTTTTTTATCTTATATTTTGGAACTGTACATCGTTTTTTCGGTTTACATTTTTTGGGGGCCCCCAAGAGAGTGGGGCCCTAAGCTATAGCTTGTTTAGCTTATACGCAAATCTGGCTCACCTCCCTCTCAGGGGTCCTTTAGCAGCGGTTCCTGCCTTGCAGGAAGACAGATAGCCCTTGGGGGAATTTCTTCCAACTCCACAATTATTTAACTTACACAACCCCCCTATGGAAGCACAAAGAAAACATTAGGCAGCCCAAGTTTGGAACTGGGTGAGTTGGGGATCCTTCTCCCTCCCTCTTTTAAGACAACCTATAGTTGCAGCCAGGAAGAACTCATCCCCTTTAAAAACACACAAACACGGAGAAGATCTGGAGGGGGGGGCGCCCAGCTGAACAAGGGGCCGCGGTCCCTTTAAGAGTCGAATGGAATGTATCAAAACAAAAAAGGCCGAGCAGCCATTGGACGGCCAGCTGGCACGTGAGTCCACAGCTGATTTCCTGGCTTTTTTGTGTGGTTTTTATTTTTTTTTTGCTGCTGCTGCTGCTGTGTGTCAGTTTCAGCAGGAGATTATGATGTCTCTCCCTGGTCACTGCCCTGCACTCTTTCTCCGCTGAAGTTGGCTTGGGGGAGGCGGTGAAGGGGGAGGAAGGCGCAGAACAAGAGGTGGAGGGGGCAGAAGCAGCAGCGGCTCCTGCTAACTATTAATTGCTCCCCGCCGAACATTTTCCCTTTTTTCCTTTCTTTCTTTCTTTTGGACACATCTGGCTGGTTTGGCAGGAGGCGCGCGGGGAGAGGGGGGGGCAGAGAAGGCAAGGGAGCAGCGGGGGGGGCGGCCCTTCCGCAAGGCGCCCCTTCTTCGCGAGGCGCTCACAAAAGAACCGAGCCCACGGAGGGCACGCCAAAGCGGGGCGCCGGAGGGAGGAGGCAGCCAGCCAGCCAACCAGCCAAGCCCGCCGCCCGGGTCGGCCTTTCTGTGCCCGCCGCCGCGCCACCATGGCCCAGGCAGGGCAGCTCAACATCCTGGAGCCCGGCTGCCCGATCCAGGTGGAGCATGACCGCAAGAGGAGGCAGTTCACCGTCAGGCTGAACGGTAAAGGCGAGACCAGGTGGAGGTGGCGGAAGAAGAAGGGGAGCTTGTTGGGGGGGGTGGGTTGGAGGTTGGCTCGTGCGTGTCTCCCCTCCTCCCTCCTTTTATTTGGCCCTATCGGATTTGCTGTGTGTGTGTGTGTCCCCAAAAATACCCCCACCCCCGCGCAATCTTTTGTTTGGAATCTAGGGAGGCGATGGATGCAAAAGCCTTCCCTGCAACGCTGGTGCTTGGAGAATTCAAACTAAATCTCTGTGGTTTTTGTTCTTGGGAGGCTTAATTTTTTTATATCCCCCCCATTAGTTTCTCTCTTTCCTTTACCCTCCTTATTTTTATTTTTTATTTTTTTAAAAAACTATTGCTGCAGTGGGAGGCTGGTTATGCAACAGATTAGTTATGGTGTCAACCTCTTAGCAACTGGATACAGGGAGATTGTGGGAAGAAGGAGAAGGAGGTGGGGGGAGAAGGGACGACCAAGAAATTTTATTCCTGCTTTCTCTTCTCTTCCACCCCCCCGCCCCCCCGCCTGCCTTCTTCCCCCTGTGTGAGCTGCGCTCTTATTTCCTCTGTGCCCGTCTCTGTTACTTTGCTCCCCGTAAGCTGCTGCTGCTGTGTTGGTTACTCTCTGGTTGGTAGGGGAACACCTGTCCTTGCAGGATCTATTTTTAAATAAGCTGTGGAGGTTGATACTAGAAGCCCCCATGCCCTCCCCCTTCCGCCCCGTTCTGTACTACAAACTTGCTTAATTTTTAGTTTGATTGCTGCCGCTTTCTCCCCCTCCCTTTTCTTTCAATCTGCTAATTTTGAGTAAATCATGTGATGAGCAAGATTACTTTTACAAATCCGGTTCCCTACTTATTTTTGCTGCAGGGAACAGTACTTAGAGTTTAAGCCGCATCTAACCAGCATGTGGGGCCTGATCCTATGCATAACTTACACCCTGCAGACTTTCCAAAGGGAGTTGCTTTCGAGTAATTTGCTGTGGTTGTCAGAGATTGGCTACGGCTGCAGTCCTGTCTTCTGTAGTGTGGCTTGAGAGTCCTAAAAGACATGTAGTAAAAAAGCACCACCCATGACCATAGGCAGAGGGCCTCCCCTTGTTTCCTAGCATCACGGCTGAGGCCCGGGGCTAGTTCAAGGCATGTTGCCGTCTGAAGCAAAGCGGCAAATGGTAACACTAACTGGGGCGCCTCACACACCATTCATGTACAGCACATGACTTTCCTCAAAGAGTCCTGGAAACTGTAGTTTGTTAGTGGTGCCAGCCCGTAATGGCGCCCACCTGAGAGGTGCTGGAATTGTGCTCCAGCTGAAAAAAAGCACTGCCCTGGTCCATGACTGCAATATTACTAAGGGCAAGCCTGTGTGTGTGTGTGTGTGTGTGTGTGTGTGAGAGAGAGAGAGAGAGAGAGAGAGAGACCCTTTTAACATTATTTTTTTGCAAGGTCCGTGCTGGGATTCTCAAATGGCTTGAGCATGCTTCATAGCTTTCCTGCTTGACCACTGAAGGGATAGATTACACAGGGTTCCCCAAACGTAGGTCTCCAGCTGTTTTTGGACTACAACTCCCATCATCCCTAGCTAGCAGGACCAGCCGCCAGGGGTGATGGGAATTGTAGTCCCAAAACATCTGGAGACCCTGGATTAAGGGGTAGGCAACGAGCAAGGCAAGGGTACCAGACTTGGGCTGGGAGAGACCCCTGCCATAAACCTTGGAAAGAAGCTTCCAGTCAGAACAGAAAACACCGAGCTTAGATGAGCCAATATTCTGACCCTGCAGAAAGCAGTTCCCCATGTTTTCATGAGAATTGCTGTTGCATTCAGGCTTGTTATGGGTGTCTGTATGAACAGGACACTGGACTAGAAATGCCTTTGGCCTGATCCTGCAGGGCTCCTGTCTACCCATTTAATGGATCAACAGCGCAAAGGAATGCATATTTGCTCCCAAAGCCAGTAGCACTGACCTGCGACTCTAGCAATATGCTGGTGTTAGATATTATCAATGCTATTTTTAAAAGTTGCGCGGAAAGGTACAACACCATTGCCCATCCAGCAGACGGGTTGTGTGAGCAATGCAAAAAATGAGTTCATCAAATGTTAAGGGGTGGGAGTCGAAAATGATGAAGTAACTCCTCAGAGTACCATTTGGTTTCAAAATGGTTCTGTGTCAGATTATGAGTGGATAAAAGTGCCTTGCAGATGAATACATAAAACTTAACACCCTGCCCAGTCAGAGATGTGCCTCTGTTAGTCGTGTATGACCCACAAATGACCTGAAAGGAACACGG
Organism: Darevskia mixta; assembly: GCA_034641385.1. Lineage (NCBI taxonomy): Eukaryota > Metazoa > Chordata > Lepidosauria > Squamata > Lacertidae > Darevskia > Darevskia mixta. The sequence continues at coordinate 814,963 of JAWWNH010000050.1, forward strand.
AAAATCTCTTCTACTGTTTGTATAGGAGAATCTCCTGCAACAGATTCTTGCTCGCTGCAGGCGACCGGGCAGGTGGCTATTTCCGTTAACCTCAGCTGGAATATATACTGTATTGCATGGATAACTTTCTCTCAATGAAAATACTTGTCTTTTCTAAATATATCAATATATGTTCCATTTTTCCTCTTCTGCTTTTATTTTTAAGCTAAGAACCACCATTTTTGGGTTAAGGAAAAAAGAATCTAAGTGCTTGCTCCTAGTCAAATTGCAGGTTATATTAAAATGGGTAAACAATTTCAAAAATGATATACCCAGTAGGAGACATTGTTCATAAGCTACTAAGAATAGTAACACAGAGATTTTGTTTTTTGCTAAGTACCACCGCATGCTATTTTTTCAGGCCCAACAATGGGTGAAAGTAAACCATCAAATGAATATTGCTGGGACAACTGAAGGGCTGCAAAGAAAACAGTGAAGCCAAACAGTCTCTTTAAATAGCACATGGTTAAAATAGTTTCATACTGATGGATTCCAGTAGGAAATCTGCCGAGCTGTAAATCAGTTCAGTTGCTCTTGTTGTTTTTAAAAAGTTGTGTGAGTGAAAAGGTATTGTTGCGGTAGGCTTTAATTTTCTTTAGCTCCGAAAAGAGATCTCGAAAGGGTGTGCGGAACATGATAGGGAAATATTTATACAAGGGTGGAGAGTCTGGAAAAAAATGAACGGGGAACAGATGTTAGTGTTCACTCTTTACCATGAAGGCAGAGCGTATAGGGAACACTGTTGAATAAGCTTGCAGCTGGTTTCAATAACATTTTCCATCAAGCACCTGAATGAAATGTGGAACTCTCTGCCACATGATGGCCAAAGGAACAGCTGCATCCCCAGAAGGGCTATACAGGAGGTCATGGTGCATTTTAAATATTCAGGGTTTCACTGAACAAGTGGTTCCTTTTAGGGAATAGTATGTTCTATTATAGGGACGCGGGTGGCACTATGGTCTAAACCACAGAGCCTAGGGCTTGCCGATCAGAAGGTCAGCGGTTCGAATCCCTGCGACGGGGTGAGCTCCCGTTGCTCGGTCCCTGCTCTTGCCCACCTAGCAGTTTGAAAGCACGTCAAAGTGCAAGTAGATAAATAGGTACCACTCCAGCGGGAAGGTAAATGGCGTTTCCGTGCGCTGCTCTGTTTCACCAGAAGCGGCTTAGTCATGCTGGCCACATGACTGTGGACAAACGCCGGCTCCCTTGGCCTATAGAGCGAGATGAGCGCCGCAACCCCAGAGTTGTCTGCAACTGGACCTAACAGTCAGGGGTCCCTTTACCCTTTACCTTTATGTTCTATTATTGGACTCTGTCACCTTTTAAAAGAATTACATTGCCTTTCCTCCCAAGAGCTCAAAAGTAGTGGTACAGCCCTGTGAAGCAGGCTAGTCTGGAAGAGTGACTGGAAGAGGGTACAAAGGGTGCTACCTAGCTATAGAACCAGTTTACTGGCGTTGCAGTGAGGGCAGACATCTGCACCCTAGACTTGTTCTATTGATCAGCTGTAACGCTAAACTTTGGCTTGCCTACTTCTCCTCTGGCACAGCTACAAGAAAATGATCAGAAACTTTTCATTTCCACTTTAGATCAACTGCAGTTTAGTATGTCATTGATCCCTAAACTTGATTAATCTTGACTGTAGTTAGTTGAAACAATCCACTTGCACAAACTATGGCTTAAACCGCCTTCTTTCGACAATCTTTTGCTCAGGGTTTGTACGACACACTAGACTGCACTTAATCTGAATTGGAAGTGGAAGTTTAAGGTCGCCCCCTTGCAGTTACATCAGAAGAGGAGAGGGAGGAAAGACAAACCCAGAGCTCACTGCAGATGGTCCACGGTTTAGCACTGCGTCCAAACAAAGCTACTATTTATCCCCATTGAAACTTGGGAACTGTAGGGATCAGCACGACTGCAATAACATGTGCATAAGAGTAAAGTCCACTGGTCAGTGGCGACTGCAGAGGTTCAGCTTGTACCAAGTGATCTTCACCAGCCAAAATGCAACCTCTAGTGTTTACTTGGAAAGGCAAATGATCTTGGAAAGAATTGCTACACTTTAAACCACTGGTACGAAGTAGGACTTTCATCCTCTGACTTCCTCCATTGCCAGCCTTCCCCAGCTTGGTGCCTTCCAAGTGTTTTGAGCTGCATCAGCCCCCCAGCCAACAATAGTTGGGAAGGCTGCTCTGTGCTAACCCATCACAAACTTGAAAGCCTTATTATCACCTCCTTCCCTTGCCAGAGCGCTACAAGTGGTCCATAATTGCTCCTGCCCTGAAAAAAAAAGTATTGGAGCTGCACTCCCAGTCCACAACACAGCTGAACAGTAGTTTGCGGGGAGAAGGTCGGAATCTCTCTAGCTTAGCCTTTTTCCTGATACGCAAGCTTTGTAGTTTTAGGAAACTTTTTTCTGGGGATATATTCCATTGTGAGAGTTTCCTCCTTCCATCCAGATTCAGATCTACCGCCTTATCTATGTGAGACTTTGCCTGCGCCAGCAGCAGAATCAGTTGGTGGGAGTTCTGAGAAGATAGAATGGGCTGGACTATGTCAAGTGAGCTTGTGTGTGTATGTGTTAATTACACCTTTGGTGCTCACCTACATATAGGACGCGGGTGGCGCTGTGGGTTAAACCACAGAGCCTAGGGCTTGCTGATCAGAAGGTCGGCGGTTCGAATCCCCGCAACGGGGTGAGCTCCCGCTGCTTGGTCCCTGCTCCTGCCCACCTAGCAGTTTGAAAGCACGTCAAAGTGCAAGTAGATAAATAGGTACTGCTGCAGCAGGAAGGTAAACGGCGTTTCCGTGCGCTGCTCTGGTTCGCCAGAAGCTGCTTAGTCATGCTGGCCACATGACCCGGAAGCTTATGCCAGCTCCCTCGGCCTATAGAGCGAGATGAGTGCCGCAACCCCAGAGTAAGACACGACTGGACCTAATGGTCAGGGGTCCCTTTACCTTTACCTTACATTAAAAAAAAAACACCTCTCCCTGCAACTGGGTAACAAACACAACAGAACCTTTCCCCGTAATGAGCCATTTCTTTTTTTACTTGCGGAGCTTCTGCTTCTTTTTATTTACAAGGTGAGGGGGGAGTGTTCACATCACCCCAACTTGTAGTCGGTCCACTCCAATACTTGATCATCTGAGGCCCTTTTTTGTGTGCTTCCTCCACGAGAGGCCCGGAGGGCAACAACACAAGAACAGGCCTTTTCTGTAGTGGCCCCCTGTGTGTGGAATGCTCTCCCCAGGGAGGCTCGCCCCGTGCCTTCATTACATATCTTCAGCCACCAGGCGAAAACATTTATCTATAACCAGGCCTTTCGCTGATTAACATTCTATGGCCTTTTAAATGCGTTTGTTATTGTTTATGTATATTTTGTGTTCTCATTTTGTATTTTTATGTTGTGAACCGCCCTGTGATCTTCAGATGGAAGGCGGTATACAAATTTAATAAATAATAGTAATAATGATAACTCTTCACGCTTCTTACCATCTGCTCCACGTGTCAGGTACGGGCAACCTTTTGCCCTCCAGATGTTGCCGAACTACACTTCCCATCAGCCCCAGCAAGCATGTCAGTGGCAGGAGATCATAGAATCATAGAGTTGGAAGGGACCCCAAGGGTCTTGTAGTCCAACCCCTTGCAATGCAGGAATATGCAGGTGGCCCGGATGGGGATTGAACCCGCGACCTGACCTTGGCGTTATCAGCACCATGCTCTAACCAACTGAGCTAACTGCGCTCCAGATGATGGGAGGAGTATCTAAGAGACCTCATTCCAGCTACAATTCCTAGAGTGGTTTAACTATCAATCCCTCTTCACAGGTAGCTCTGAGAGTTGTAGCTCCATGAAGAGAACAGGGGTCAGCTAACAACTTTCAGCACCCTTAACAAACTACACCTCCCAGAATTCTTCAGGGGGAAGCAATGGCCCTTTAAAGTGCTATTGCAGACCCTCCAAGTGTCCCTGTTTTCCAGGGACAGTCCCAGATTTACAGAAGTCGTCCCAGTTTCTGTTGTGATCCCAGAATGTCCTGCTTTTCCTAAGGATGTCCTTATTTCCGTTGGACAAATGTTGTGGGGTAAGGAGCTATGTGACCCCCGAGCCAAGGAGAAAAGTAACTATACAACCTTTAGAAGACATCTGAAGACGGCCCTGTATAGGGGAGTTTCTTGATGTTTAATGCTTTATTATGTTTTTATATATGTTGGAAGCTGCCCAGAGTGGCTGGGGCAACCCAGTCACATGGGTGCAGGGTATAAATAATAAAGGATGAGGATGATGACGATGGAATAGGATGTCCCTATTTTCATCAGAGAAATGTTGAAGGGTATGGATAACATGCTGCTTGTATTTCAGGGGGGCTAGAGAGGACATGCCCCATTCACCTTTTTTTGCTTGTCTCCTTCGTGAGTGTGTTTTAGAAGGCTATTGGGTGTGTGTGAAATAATATGTCTAAAACTAAGGAAAGTGATAGATGGGGCTTGCAGATTTTAATAGGAATCCTGCAACGTCTCTCCCCCATGATTCTTTGCATTTGCTTTGTCATTGTGGCCTCTTCCAAACTTCCCCAGAGGATCTGAACGCATTTAATTCTTGGCACTGAAAACAAAAGCCTTCCCATTAACTTTTCTCACTTACGTGCAACAGTTGTTGTTGATTTAAATTGCCCTGCCCAATTTGCCTTCTCTGATTTGAATTGAAGGTGAATCCCAAAGAGGAAGAAGCTTTGCATTGTCAAACATGAGCTGGCCTGTTTGCCAAGCGAGTTCTCTGACTCTGGCACTCCTGTGGCTGAAGTCCTCTCTCTGTGGTCTGTTTGTCGCTCTCTTTCTCCCTAGTACCATGCCAGTTGATCAGGGTTGAGGGAAAACAACCCCCCTTCTAAACAGAGTTTTGTCCTGAATCGCAAGAAAACAAGCGGCGCTCTCGGAACAAACTGTTCCTTTTAATTCTGCAACCTGCCTGGCCTCTCTGTTTCTCTTTCTTTCTCTTTCTGCGGGTGCTTGCTCCAACAGCATTCATAGCAGTTTCCTGTTGCCTAGTGGGAAGGCCAAGAAGGAGTCTCCTTATCTGCATTACCTCCTTTGCCTGTTTAAAAAGTGTGAGAGACAGGAAGGGGTGGTGTGTACACACCAGAGCGTTAGTGCGCAAGTTGCACAGATCCAACTTTTCCCATGTGCATTTTTGTGCGTGTTCACACAGCCTTAAAAAGGTTAACAATATTTTAAAGGATCCATCTCATCCAGGACATAGCCTCTTTGCACCACTGCCTTCGGGTAGAAGATATAGAACAATTAGATCAAGAACAAATAGATTGAAGAACAGTTTCTACCCAAGAGCTATAACCATCTTAAACGCTGTAACCAGATAATATGACCTTGGAGAGCTGTGATGGGTGTATGTGTGTGTATGTGTGGCTTTCTTTGGTGTGTGTGTGTTTTGTGCTGCTTTTTGTTTTGTTTTTTCTTCTGTTTTTACGGGGGGCGTGCAGTTTCGTTGCACTTGTATAGCGTTGTGCTTGTACTTGTGCAATGACAATAAATTATTATCTTATCTTATCTTATCTTTGCGCACGATCACATGCAATTGAACTCTTACCTCCATGTTTCCCGTCCACACTAGGTTCTTTCGGAACCTGGCTATGGGGTGAGGGGACTGGCTGGGCCAGGCCAGAGGAGAGACTCCTCCATTTTGCTTATCATGTGCAGGCATTTGCACATGGGTCCTTCTGCCTGATTCTAAGAACGAAGGAGGTGGGGGAGCATTTATTTGCCCTGCACCAGAACTAGGGGCGACCCCCACCAAAAAAAGCCGGCTCGCTGTAGTTTTTAGCACCTCCGCAGGCGGCGAACGCTGCTGTTGGCAAACCAGCATCTGTTCAGGGCTGCCCTGAGTCACCCTGCGACTTTCTATAACAACTTCATGGTGAGTTCTCTGAAACTTAATTTTCTTGGGGAAAAGCAGTGGTCAGACCATTGGTCTGCACTGCCTGGCAGTGACTCTGCGGGGTTTCAAACAGGGAGACTTCCCCAGCCCTACCTAGAGATGCTGGGGATTGAACCTGGGACCTAGTGCATTCAAAGCAGACACTCTGGCCCCAAGCTCCAGCTCTTACCTCTTTCATATTGATTCGCCGTGAGCGCAGATTCCTAAAGCACAGCAAAGCTTAGCTAACCCACGTAAGCGATATTTGAAAATGCCGTGTCCACAAAGAAACTTCCCTTCTGCCAGTGTGGTGTAGTGGTTAAGAGCGGTGGTCTCGTAATCTGGTGAACCGGGTTCGCTTCCCCGCTCCTCCACATGCAGCTGCTGGGTGACCTTGGGCTAGTCACACTTCTTTGAAGTCTCTCAGCCCCACTCACCTCACAGAGTGTTTGTTGTGGGGGAGGAAGGGAAAAGAGATTGTTAGCCGCTTTGAGACTCCTTCGGGTAGTGATAAAGCGGAATATCAAATCCAAACTCTTCTCTTCTTCTTCGCCATTGCAGTGGTTTCACTCTGGCGGCACTGAGCTGAATTGTGCGTCTGACACACTTGGCCTGTTGAAGCTGGAGAAGGCCTAGCTGACTTCCGTCATCCCTTGTTTGGGGTCGTACCAGCCTCTTCCACCTCCCAGGGATCTCCCTCCTGCCCAGCATCTTCCCAAGACTCAAAGCTGTGCCTGGGTGCTATTCAGCGCATGTATGAATTGGGGGCTTTTTATTCTGCCTGGGATGATTGACAGCTCTATGCGGGAAGCGCATGCAGTCTGCACACAGAGTACTGCAACCCCTCCCCTCTGGCCTGACATGCTCCCATGCCTACAAGATTATGAGTCAATGCAAACCTTTCTTTCCTTTTTAATTGGAGTTTAGTCCTTGCCCTGCCTCATGCGTCCTGCTTGTGCGTGAAATTTACACCGCACAATCTCTGCGGTCTTTTGCGCCAGCTGAAAGAAAACTCGGCTCCGTCCGCGCTATAAATCTGAAACTGTGTCCTACCACTTTGAACAGTCATAGCTTCTTCCCAAAGCATCCTGGGAGCTGCAGCTTGCAAGGGGTGCTGAGAGTTGAAAGCAAACTCTTATTCCTCTCACAGCGCTACAGTTCCCAGAGGGGGTTGCAATCAATTCCTCTTCCCAAGAAGCTCTTGAGAACTGTAGCTCTTGCAGAGCCACAGCCGCTCAATTCAGACCAGGTGTGTGGAACCTTTTGGCCCTCCAGATGTTTCCTCGCCAAGCATGGCCGGGGATGATGGGACTTGTAGTTTAGCAATACCCAGAGGGACAGATGTTCCCTGAACCTGGTCTGGACATTACTGAGCTGGGTAAGTGAATGGCCTGACTCAGTGGCTTCCTATCTGCAGATAGCAGACTTAGGATGTAGAACCACAGAATTCTAGGGTTGGAAGGGACCCCAAGAGTCATCTAGCCCAACTCCCTGCAATGCAGGAATCTCAGAAGTCTGTTGTCTTTTTCCTACAATAGTGTTAGAAGAGCACTCCGTTTTCACAGTGGCCAACAAGTTGCCTATGTGAAGTGTGCGGTAAGACCTGAGTGCGAAAGCACCCTCCCCACTTGAGACAGCAGACCTACTTGTGGGAGCCTGCCCCAGTTAAGACAGAAAGCAGCTTTGTTCAAACATGCTTATAAGTTGCCTTGATGTTGGCCTTCTTATTTTTTAAATATATTTTTTAAAGGAATTTTGCCTTGCCTTTCCGGCTCAAGAGCTTAAGCTACACATGCTGGCTAATGCAGGAAGCGAAAAATGCCATCGTAACAAGTGTACTTAACAACTAAACGGATGGATTTTAGAGAAAGTTTTTTAGCAGAGAGAGACGGCAAAATCAATCCAGCGAGGCTGAGAGGGTGGGTCTCATTGTCTGGGCAGCACAGGACTTCCATGTACACTACCCAGTCTTGCGCTCCAGAGAAGTGCTGCTAACCTCAGGGGCGTAGCAGTGTTTGCTGGCACCCGGGGTGTGCGCAGCCCCGGAGGGTGAATGGACCCTGTTGCGCTGGCCCAGCCCTCATCCCCAGAGCCAGCAGGCCTGTGCTATGCTGCCTGTCCGTCCACATGGGGGGGAGCCTGGCTGGCCAACACATGGCCCTTGGTGGGTGAATCTTCCCAACGCCCGTGGAGAGGAATGCCAGACCGGGCTACGCTAGGATCGCCCCTTACCCGCCTCCATCTGTGCCTGCTCACTGTCTGAGTGAGGAGTGAGTGAGCGCTATCTGGGCAGCCATTTAGCGAGGGGACCAGGGATGCTGCAGCGGGGCCAGGCCGGGCTCCGGGCCCAGAGACCCCCAGCGGCAGGCGGGGCGAGACAGGGATCCCTGTGTGGGGATGCCTGGTTTGCGCCCCTCCAAATTGTGCGCCTGGGGTCATGGCCTCCCACGCTATGCCCCTGCACTCCATTGCCCCTCAAAACAGACAGATGCTAACAACAACAACAACAGTTCAACACTCATACTGATAGTGCTGATGGGAGTTGTAGTTGAACAACAACTGGAGGGGTATGGGTTCCCCATCCTTGTTTTCCATAAATACTAATCGGCACCCCCACCCCAGGGACTGTTAAAATACGCAAGCTCCCCCCCCCCAGCAGCCGCCTATTCTCTGTCCATTATGAAGACTGATTCTTTGCTAATGGGTAATACAGTTCTCCTGCCTTAGAGAATTATTGAGAAAATATAGTGGTAGTAATGTAATATGAATGTACTGAAGTGCTGTATAAATAGCATTTAGTACTCTATAAAACTGACCCTAAGATAATGGAAGAAGACAGAAGATGCAATCGTAGAATTGTGGAGTTGGGAAGGACCCTGCGGATCATCTTAGTCTAGAGCTTTCCCAACTTTTCATGTTGGTGACACACTTTTTAGATGTGCATCATTTCACAACACAGTAATTAAATTTCACTAGCAAACCGGAGGTTCAACGGACCCCTTTCCAGCCCCGGGAGGAGCGCGGGGAGCGTTTGCGCGACACACCTACACGCTGCAGCCGAGCACACTTAACGTGTCGCGACACACAGTTTGGAAAGCTCTGACTTTGTCCAACCCCTTGCAAGGCGGGAATACGCGGCTGTTCCATACGGGGATCGAACCTGCAACCTTGGCATGATCAGCACCACGCTCTAACCAACTGAGCTATATAGGCATCCTGTGGAGCTCCATCCCGTACAATGTAGGAATCGGACCTTTAGTGTGGTGGCACTTGACCCTTTGGAATATTAGACAGGTGCTACCTCTGTTGTCCTTTGGGTGCCTACCAAAGACCTTCCTCTTGCAACAAGGTGTTGAAGTTGAGATCTTTCCCAGCCTGCACCTGTGTTGGGATTGTTGTAAAGTTATTTAAAATATATTTCTGTTGTTTTATCCATTGTTCTTTACCACCCTAGACTCCTTTGGGAGGGAGGGTGGGGTATCAATTTCAAATAATAATAGCAACAACAAAAAGTCCAGGAGATTTTGGTTCTTGGTTTTGTTCCATATTTATTTTAAATGTGTGGGTGCCATCTTTTCTCCCGCAGGTTGTCATGACAAAGCGGTCCTGTTGTACGAGTACGTGGGGAAAAGGATAGTGGACTTGCAACACACGGAAGTACCTGATGCCTACAGAGGAAGAGGAATAGCCAAACATCTGGCAAAGGTACGGATTGCAAATGGTGCTTCTCCCCAAAAGAGTACACATATTTGCATAAAACTTGCATCCCACACTAAGTTATACTTGGAGAAGACCCATAGAAACAAGTGAACCTGTTAATAATAATAATAATAATAATAATAATAAAAATAATATTTATACCCCGTCCATCTGGCTGGGTTTCCCCAGCCACTCTGGGCGGCTCCCAACAGAATATTAAAAACATGATAAAACATCACACATTAAAAACGTCCCTAAACAGGGCTGCCTTCAGATGTCTTCTAAAAGTCAGATAGTTGTTTATTACTTTGACATCTGATGGGAGGGCGTTCCACAGGGGGGTCGCCGCTACCGAGAAGACCCTCTGCCTGGTTCCCTGTAACCTCATTTCTCGCAGGGAGGGAACCGCCAGAAGGCTCTTGGAGCTGGACCTCAGCGTCTGGGCTGAACGATGTGGGTGGAGACGTTCTTTCAGGTATACTGGGCTCGCCGGTTAATTTTGATAGGTCAAAAGTTCTCTCTACCCCTATAATCAGCTTGAGCACCACATTCTCTTCTGCAGAACCTTTGTGGTGGTGGGGGCCACATGCCAGGGGTGGGCAGGGCCAGATGCAAAAGTGGGCGGAGCAATTTATGCAAATTTATTCTGTACAGTGGTCTTGGCTCTTCACATACTCTCCGTCTCTCTCTCCTCCATCCAAGTAAGCAGAAGGCATTATCAGGGTTGAAGGACACCTTCCAGCTAGGTAGAAATGCTCAGGGAGGGTGTGGAGTGTGGTTGCGTGAAGGGGTGTGGCTTGAGGAGAGTCCTGAGGGCCAGGCAGAGAGGCTTAGAGGGGCCACGTTTGCCCCTCCCCAGGGGCCCTGGATTCCCCTCACTCCTGCGCAACAAGGCAGCTTTGTGTGCTCAAGCCAGGTGGGAAATCTGGGGAGCTGGTTGGAGGGGAACCAAAATACAGCAAGGGAAGCCTCGATTGAATGCAGTGCTTGGAGGGTTGCGGGGGGGGGGGCGGCAGGAGAAAGCCATATGCCCAATTACAGCCTGCTCTAATAACCCCTGACGAATGTCCGCGTTATCCTTCTGCACTGCTGCCTCCTCCTCTGCCCCCTCTTTAAGCCCTGCTTCTCTGGAAGCTTGCCTGCTATTTTTAGCCCTCCTGTTTTCCAGAAGCGGACCTGGTCTCTTTGGGAGTAGTAGCACCAGGGTGGGCAAGGCGTGGAGATGAAGAAGGCTCGTTTTTGCATACTTGATTGCCTGTGATTTGCCTCATTTCCATAAAGAGGGTTGGCAGGCAGCAGATGTGACGTGCTCTCTCTCTCTCTCCCTGATGCCCTCTCTTGATCTTCAGCGTGAGAACAAGAGATGCCCTCCCGAGGGATGGATGGAAAAGAGGCTGCCCCTTCTGTTGACTGGCTCCTCTCTGTTCAGTGGCAGCCTGATGTTGACAGATGTGAGGAGGTGGAAAAGCTGGTCGGAAAAGCTTTACCTGCCACATTTCTGCCTGTCAGATTGCTTTTTAAATGGTTTGTTGGTTTGTTTATTTTATTGCTTGCCCTTCTTGTCTGCAGCATACTGCTAGGGAAATGCATTTGCATTAATGCACCGTGCTGGCAGTGCATAGTCTACAACCTTTCTAGAGATAGGGGTGAAATTTTATTTAGTTTGCATTTAAAGGCGAACCTACCTAATTCACACTTCACGGAACCATACAGACACAAAACCCCAACCCTCAAAATCTCTGTTTCTTCCAATTTTGCAATGCAATATTCCAGCCAATATGAACAAATTTTTCATTTCATTTTATTTATGGTTTTGGATATTAAAACTTAAACTCTCTCTACCACACACACACACACACACGGGTAAAATGTCCATGAAAATGCCTATATCGATGAAACTAACATCCAGAAATGCATTACATTGGGAAACTTTCTTTTGCAAAAATGTGTATATTTGGCAAAATTGCGTACAAAACTCTATACGTTAGGAAAAATTCTTACCAAAAGGTTGGTGAATTTTCATAAGGATCTTTTGTTAGAAGGGGGGGGGGTGGAATGAATCGCAAATACGGAAATACAGCCTTACCTTGGTTTTCGAACAGCTTAGTTCCCGAATGTTTTGGCTCTCGAACTTCGCAAACCTGGAAGTGACTGTTTGGTTTGCAAACTATTTTTGGAAACCGAACGTCTGATGGGGCTTCCGCGGCTTCTGATTGGCTGCAGGAGCTTTCTGCAGCCAATCAGAAGCCACGATTTGGTTTTCGAACGTCTTGGAAGTCAAACGGACTTCCGGAATGGATTCCGTTCAACTCCCAAGGTACGATTGTATTGAGAGAAATTTGTTTCAATTCACATTTAAAGGTGAATCTAACTAATTCACCCTTTGGAATTCTGAATTTTGCAGTGCGGTTCTCCAGCCCAAGCAATGTGTACAAAAATACACATGGTAGAGTAGAACATGCACATATTGCTGAAAATAACATACAGAAATGCATTATGTAAGGAAATGTGTTTTGCAAAAGAAAAATGTCTGCCTTCGGTTACATTGGGACTAAAAGGCTGGTGAATTTTCGCAAGGCTGTTTCTTCTTTAAAAAGAATCACAAATTACAGTAGTATGGAAATGTGGCGAACTGAACTTAAGATTGGAAAAATGAGAAATGGAGCGAAACCGAAACTGACAAATTTCCCTACTGGGTTCCCTTTCTATGTAGGACTTGGTTGAAAGCAACCTAACTTTAAAATGGGTCTGGAAACAAACCAGAAGACAGTGAAAACTAGAAGGGACCAGCCTAATACATTCATAATGCCTGGTTCTGATTCATACAGAATGCCTGCTAGATTCTGTAGAAGAGGATGTTTCTAGACTATCTTCAAAGGTAGCTCCATGTACAACTGTATTGCAGTAATGCAGTCAGAATGCTTAGCAGAGCATGAACTGCTGACCTTCACGTAATCTGTACCCCGAGAGGTTGGTATCTCAGGTGACCCTAAGTTTGTAAAAGGCTCTGAGTGCCACTGAAGCCACTTGTGTCTCGTGTTACAGTGGTGGATCCAAGTGCGTCATCCAAGCGATGAACATGAGCTTTTAGGAAAGAGCATCCTTCTTGGCCCCAAGGTCCGAATGTGACAGTGGTTTGAGGCATAGCTGTCAACCCTCCCTTTTTTTGTGGGAAACTCCACAACTCCACTTATTCCAATGCCGTTTCCCGCTGCTATCCCGGATTGTTGATATCCCTTAAATTTCCCGGATTTCAAAGGAAGCAGCTCCTCTCCCTCCCTGCCGGCCAGGGAGGCTCCTCAGCTGCGTTGCTCGGCTGCCAATAAGGAGTCTGAGACCGACTGGGGGCGGAGCTTGCATGCCTTGTGCAGCCAGACCCTCACGCCCAACCAGACAGACAGCCTGCCTGCCGTCTATGCGCTCGCTCTTTCGCTCACCCGTTCGCACGCAGCCTCTGGAGCGCAGGGTGGCGAGGCTACTTGGTGCCATTGTACCGCCCTCGCGGCATCCCTTATTTTCAAATCCGAAAGTTTGGGAAAATCCCTTATTTTCAAATCTGAAAGTTGACAGCTATGGTTTGAGGGCTGGGCTTCTCCTCCCCTTGTCTTCTCCACCTTTCACCAGCATATACACACAATCTCGCGCACACCTTTCACATGGGGAGGTTAAGCTCTTCTTATTCCTCAGCTGATTGGTGCCAATGGTCTTCCTCGAGATGTTTCCAATGACTATCAGCTGGGCAGTGATGGGGAGGGAGGAGGTGCAGTATCTGGGGAGGCAGTCTTTGGACTACATGGAAGTTGGCGGGGGCCGCTTGTGGCCTGTAGGCCATGGATTGGCGACATGCCCTTCGCAGCAAGGGCAGCTTCCTCCTAAACAAGGTAAATTGCCACTTTTCTCGGCTAGCTTTGAAGGTGACCCGGAAAATACAACTAATCCAGAATGCAGCAGCCAGACTGGTGACTGGGAACGACCGCCGGGACCATATAACAACCGGTCCTGAAAGACCTACATTGGCTCCCAGTACGTTTCCGAGCACAATTCAAAGTGTTGGTGCTGACCTTTAAAGCCCTAAACGGCCTCGGTCCTGTATACCCGAAGGAGCGTCTCCACTCCCATCATTCAGCCCGGACACTGAGGTCCAGCGCCGAGGGCTTTCTGGCGGTTCCCTCACTGCGAGAAGTGAGGCTACAGGGAACCAGGCAGAGGGCCTTCTCGGTAGTGGCGCCCGCCCTGTGGAACGCCCTCCCATCAGATGTCAAAGAGATAAACAACTGCTCGACTTTTAGAAGACATCTAAAGGCAGCCCTGTTTAGGGAAGTTTTTAATGTTTGATGTTTTATCGTGTTTTTAATATTTTACTGGGAGGCTACCTACTGAGGCAACCCAGTCAGATGGGCAGTATATAAATAATAAACTTTGTTTGTTTATTATTATTTGCCACCTAATAGTGCCCCTGTCTTGTCTGGATCAGGCTTCATCCATGCCAAACTACTACAGCCAGGCATGGAGATCTAACCAGGCACCAGTTGTACCTCTGTGATCTGAAGCATATACCGTATTTTTCCGTGTATAAGACTAGGGTTTTTTTTACCAAAAAAAATAGGTTTAAAATTGGGGCTCGTCTTATACACGGGTAGTGCTGAGGAGTGTTTTCTTGATTTGGAGTCCCCAAAAGTAGGGGGCATCTTATACACGGAAAAATACGGTGTGTATATATGCAGCGGAATCCCAGAGCTCTGGATTCTCTCTTAGCTGCTCATTCCTGATTCCAGAACTCTCCATTCTCTTGGATCCGTTGCATTTGAGCCTCCTTCACTTCCCCCCTCCCCCTGATCCAGCATCCGTTCACGAAATTAGCTAATGATCCAGGAGAACTGTGCAGCGCTTATTACATCTGAGCGTTGGAAAAAAGAGGAAAAGACCTCTCCAACCTGCAGTTTCTGGTAGAAGTGGCAATCGGTTTGCAATTTTGATCCATGAAGCTCCCAGTTGGGATTTTCTTGTTTCTGCCCACCCCTGACCGATTTGTGGGGGGTTGGGGAGGGGAGCCCTGCTGTTCCTGCATGTGCGGCTTTTTCTTCCTCTCCAGTGGTAATCCTGCCCCCTCCCTCCCCTTTGCAACAGACATAGGGGAGATGAGGACAATTTACGGCTTCCTTTGTCTGCATGAGGCCGTGATAAAGGGGGCCCGGTCTGTGCCAGGAGGAATTCCTGCCACATCTTAAAGAGATAGGGATTTCACTAACATCAAATCAGAGGTGGCACTCAGAGGCTTCGTTAAACATCCCAGACAATGGCTTTGTGTATCCCAGAGCAACTTTCTTAGCCAAGATGCTTTTGTGTTGTTTGTTTGTTTTTAAATTCCCATACACAAGCTTGATGATATCGTCCCAGCATTTATTATCGTTATTACTCGTTTTTTTCCGCCCTTCACACCAAGGTTCCCAGGGCAAGTTACAACGCTAAACCGTAGCTACATAAAAAGGCTCTAAGCATCTTACAAAGCTGAAGAAAACACACAAAGCATAACACACAATGAAAAGGGGAGGAGGAGAACAATATCTCACAATAAAAACTCTTCTAAGATCTGTAGAAAGACCAGGTAAAACAGCAGCTGCTCTCTTTGTTGGGGCAATCCTAATTCCTTGAGGTCTAGTAGCATTGTCTTTTCAAATACATTTTTGAAAGATGAGTGGTTTTTATTTTATGATTTTAACGTACATTATGCATATTTGTTATATTTTTAACCCATCCTGGGACCATTTGCTTAAAGGTGGTCTGTAAATACAAAGGATTTTTGTATGCTTGCCCTCTAGGAACAGAAGGATATCTCTATTTTGGTTCTCTGTTTCTCATTTTCCAAGTTTTTGCAGGCAATTTCCCCTAATATAATGCATTTTTTAAAAAAAATTACACTGGGGAACAATTTTTTTTTCATTTTCTGTTGCATGAGATTTTTCAACTGTTCTTATATGTTCTTTCAATGCTGATTTCAAATCTGAAGTCGGTTTTGTTCTGTAAGCTCATTTTTTTTGCAATTCATGTTTTTCACTTTTCACCATAATCTTCACTTTTCACAATGCGAGAAGTCAATATTTTATTAAACACATAGCCAAAGTAGTACAATATGAGTATAAATGTAAGTGACTTATATAACATTGCACATGGCATGTATAGCATTGAAAATGACATGTATGTACAGTTGGAGGTATACAAAAAAATATACCGGTATTCCCTTGGGATACACAGTATCTGCAAGCTGTTGTTATTCAGGTAAGAATTTGCGCTTGTAGCTCTTGTGTTTGTGGACTTGCACAGGGGATTCTCATTTGATGGTCCAACAGTATTCAAAGCAGAAAGCTCAGCTGCTACATTTGGGTCTTGATAGCGCTTACGAGAGCTTGACGTTGCAAGATGTTGATGGTGGTTCTTTTGCTTTCCTGTGTTTTCAGGCAGCCTTGGATTTTGTGGTCGAAGAGGACTTGAAAGCCCACCTGACGTGTTGGTACATCCAGAAATACGTCAAGGAGAACCCACTGCCTCAGTATCTGGAACGTTTACAGTCTTAACGCAGGAAGGCTGAAGAGCCTACACTACTTAAGACACGAGCGAGCCTGGCCTCTCTAGACGGCCCAGTGCAGCTTTTGTTTGTGGGCTGACTTTGGACCCCTGAACTACCCCCTGCACATGCTCAAGAATTCTTATTTTTGTAAAGACAAACGTGCAGCTCCTCAACAATGCTTCCACCTGGCTCTTGCGATAGCTGGTCTCACCTGGATGTTTGTTGTTTACATCGGCCTCCTATCTTAAGGAAACCATCAGGTGTAAAACTAGGCCTTTGTTAGCGTTGTGGCAATAGAGAGATGGGCAAGCAGGGGGGTCACCTCCTAATTTTGGTTCTTCCTCCCGAAATAATAAGCATCGAGCAGAATGATCTGAGACCAGGCACCGCTTTCCTTGCCAACGCAGGGTTGGGGGAAGCTGGAAATCTACAACCCTGCAGAGGCGACGGTCTTTTTAAACATCCACTTAGGCCCTTAAGCACATTTTGCTACGTCGGGATGCCAACTAACAATGCAAAATAAACCATGGCTGTCTCAGGGGTTGGACTTGGAAAGGAAGCAGGTTTTCGGTGCTAACTGCAATAGACACGATGCTTTAGAGACGAGAAAACTGTGTCACTCCAATGTGCTTCTGCAGACGTGAGCAATATGGACTGAGACAGTTAGCAAGTGTACATGGTGAATTTTGTTCCCCACAACCAGGGAACGGCCTACCTGGGTGGCCACCCAGAGGCGAAAGGTGTAATTAAGCGATCCGGTTCGTTTGGGATGGAAGGCTGAAAAACTTGACGGCACATTGGAGAAGGAAAGGGCCTATTATTTTCTTTTCTTTTGGGGTTTTGGTGGGATTCTTCTTCCTCGCCCCCTTCCAGAGCTCTCCTCCTCAAGTGGCGGGCGTTTCCTCTCACACGGGAGAAGCAATAACAAGGCTGAGAGTTTAACGGGTAGCAGGAGGAAGGAAGGAAATGGCAGGGCAGAGGAAGCTGTGCGAGGCAAATGAATCCTGGGCATTTTAACAATAGGAAAGCCAGTCACAGTCGGCAGCCGCTTTTTAGGGTCCCAAATGGAGACGAGCCAAGGAAAAATCTGCGGCAAGTAAACCCCAGCTGACTTACTGACAGAAACGGACAGTGCAAAAAAACAGGATTGCTTGGCTGCCTTGGACATAAGCATGTGAAAGCTGTCAGAAAGAAAAGAGGAGGACTTGCCTTGTCTTCTCCGGCTTGCTCTAAGCAGCGTTTGTGTGGATGGAGAAGTAATTAACACCTGAACCTCATCTCCATATTATGCCTGTGGGTTACATGATCGAAAATGGCAATACCATTTCCCCCCTCTAGTTTTTCGACTATTAATTTTGGCCTCCCCTTTCCATCACATTGCCCAAACTCTGTCCCTCTGCCCCAAAGTCCTTGTCTCCACACTTGTACTCGACTTAAGAGCTATTGTAACTTTCTCAGCAAGGCGGGCTAGGCCCGGCTGCCATGGTGACGGCAGGCCACAGGGGCTTGTCTGTTTGTTCCAGGCATTTATCGCTTTGAAATGTCCCCTTCTCTTGCCCGGCTTGGTTCTTCAACAATATAGATGGTGCGTTCGGCAGAAATAAGACCATGGGTCCCCGTGGTAACATTACTCCTTTCAACAGGAAGCTAGGTTGATTGGTGCTTATCTGTATTGTATTTAAAACAGCAGAGAACCGGTTCTGGCAGTTTGTGGAGGGAGATCTGATGTATTTCCACTCTCCTGACAACTCTCTCCCCCCCCCCCCCAGTCTTTGACGCACACCCCTGCCAACCCCTGCAGGGGTAGACCAGGAAAATGGGTAGACCTCTGCCCATTTAAAGGCCGAAGGGAGCTAAAGCAGATGGGCAGAGGAAGCCACCAGTTTCTTACCGTTCTGTAACTACTGTCGCGTCCGCACCATATTTTTAAAGCACTTTTGTACCGCTTTCACAGTCCCGGAGAGTTCAGAAGATTCTCTAGGGGAAGCCGTGGCTGTTAAAAGTGGCATAAGAGTGCTTGAAATGTCTGGTGTGGGCGTTGACCGTATCATGATTGCCAATCCTTTTTCCTGTCTTGATAAGATCAACATTTCAATGCAGCACTCGGGCTAGGTATGCTGTCGGGGGTCATGTGGAAAGAACTAAGCAGTGAATGCAATCCTAGTCCCACTACTTTTTTGTACACTGTGTGTGTGTGTGTGTGTGTGTGTGTGTGTGTGTGTAGAGGCAGGCATTTATGGCTGTCAGAAACACGGACTTGCATCTCCTACTCATGTATACCACTGTTCAACGCAGGTAGAGTTTCTGCCTCGGATGAATGCAGTGGAGGGTCCTTCATTTTGATTTCTTGAGAGAGCTTGGTGAGATCAAGGCCGGCCAACCCTGCCTTAAAAACAAGCTCAGTATTTTAATAGTGCTGCAGCTTCATCCTGAAGGTGCTACAACGTTCATTTCAGTCTCTGATCCACCTGAGATGTGTTTTGATAGTATTTTATTACAACACCAAGGGTATGCTGCTGGGTCCACCCCCTTCTCTGTTCTCTGTGTTTTGATATTATGTTGAATAGCAATGCTTGCCAGTTCCAAGCTGGAGTTTCCAGTTAGTCATCCCTTGCCACCAAGAGATTTGCAGAAGCAACTGTGGTGGGGTGGAAACGACTTCTCTCTCTGTCTAGATCAGGGATTGAGAACCCATGGCACTCTGGATGCTGTTGGACTCCCAACTCCCATCACCTCCAGCTGGCATGGCCAATGATCAGGAGTGGTGGAAGTTAGAGTCCAGCCACAGGTTTCCCCAGTTCGACTCTAGCTTATTTCTGTGATAGGGCATCTCCCTTGCAGCTTGCTAAGACAATTGCTATGGTTTGCTGCTGGAGAACAGAACATGGAGACATCTCCCTTACTCATGTGTTGAAGGCACAAGCTATAAAGCTAATTGGGGAAACACAGACAATTGAATAACTCCCAAAACCACCAAATGGAATATATCTATTTATGACTTGTCCTCCAGTGTTGTTTTCCACTCAGTGTGGATATATTTTCATTGCCCCCAACCCCTTACTATTCAATTAAAAGTGGTAAATAATGTGCCTTTCCTACTCAGGACCTCTTAAAATGATCTTTCTCTTGTTATTTGTGTCTAACATTATCCTTCCCCCATTTGTCATATTATTAAGGAAACCCAACCCTATTGCATGGTATACAATAAAAATGTGTGGCAAAACCAATTGGCATCGACTTGTCTTGCTGGTATTCGATGGGAAAGGACATGTAACTTAACAGAAGAGGTAACTCGCGTGGATTAAATTGTGGGCATTAAAAAATGCAAAGGCAGTGTCTCTAGGAATACATTTCAAAACTCTAAAGTAGAGAGAGCCACCGTGATGCCCTCCTGGTGGTTTGACTCCAGCTCTCAGCCCCAGGCAGCATGGCCAATGTTCTTGGAGGTTTAGACCAGGCATCCCCAAACTGCAGCCCTCCAGATGTTTTGGCCTACAACTCCCATGATCCCTAGCTAACAGGACCAGTGGTCAGGGATGATGGGAATTGTAGTCCAAAACATCTGGAGGGCCGAAGTTTGGGGATGCCTGGTTTAGACACATTCATGGAAGATAAGGCTACACACTATGTCTGGTATCAAAGATGTATGCTTCTGAATACCAGTAGGGAGAAGGCTCTTGTGCTCAGATCCTGCTGGTGGGCTTCCTATTGGCATCTGGTTTGCCACTGTTAGAACAAGATGCTGGACTCGATGTGCCTTGGGCCTGATCCTGCAGGGCTTTAATTATGGCCGCTTCCAGATTGACTCCTATTCCTGCCATAGAGCTGCAGTTCCCGGAGTGGCTTAACAGTCAATCCCTCTTCCCAGGGAATTCTGGGAATTGTAGTCCTGTGAGGGGAATAGGTGGTCTAACAACTCTAGGCACCCTTAACAAACTACATTTCCTAGGATTCTTTCAGGGAAGTCATGATAATTTAAAGCAGCATGATACTGCTTTAAAAGTATAACGCAGATGGAGGCTTAGGCACTCGTGGTGAGTGAAGGTTATTTCTTGGCTTCACCTTGCCCTTAGAGATTACATACATGTTTTCAATATTGTGGAATGACTAGATACCAATATTTATCCTGGCAGATGTCCAGTTCTTGAAGGCCATTTCATATAAACCTTCCACAAGAGCCCAAAGCAATTCTGGCTCAGTGGCCATGGAATGCTGGCTGTTGAGGTATGGAAAAATGTTGGGAGAGGGAATGTAATGGAGTGTCCTAGAAAAAGACGTGCCCCTCCAAGCAAGAGCATTCTGTGCTGCAACTTTTTGTTGCAGATCCCACTTGTACATTCCAGGAAAACAAACAAGGATCAGTGAGGGCAGAGGCCGAAGAAGGAACAGACCGTTTATGACATTATCTTAATTTGCAAGAGATAACAGGTTGCTGATGGATCATTTGTACACACAAGAGTCACAAAAGATTCATCATATTGTATCATTTGATTGTCACCTCAACTTTGAGGAGAGTCCATTCGCACATTATGCTCTGGTTATCAAGTAGATCAGTCCAAAGCACCCCTGAAATGACATGAACTTCTGTTCACAGATGAACATGTGTTCCTGCTATGTCACTGCTTGTTTGCATGAATTTTATTGAGACTGGGCCTAGCTATGCACCCACTTTGGTCCAATTCTCACAGCTGTTGGGAAGAAGGGATACTGCTCAGAACCGTTCCACACACCAGTCATAGCACCTCATGGTGACCGTAACACACAAGATCTCAGGCAATATCTAAAAGCCATTTTGCAAATGCAGTTATGTGAAGTTCTGATTCAGATGCTCTAAAGTGCCTTATGCAGCTGAATGGAGGAAGTAATGTTTAGCCCGGTGTGACCACACTGGTCAGGCCACTTCCTGGTATTGATTTCTCAAGTGTTTTTATTATTTAAATAAAAAATACAGGGTCTGCTGCATTGATGTGAATTGCTACCAAGCAGCAGCAGCAGCTAACCTAGCTGCTCAAAGTAAGACATTATGTTCTCAGTGGGGCAGCATCCACGAGTTCATTTATATGTAGGTTTTAGAGTAGGAAAAGGGAAACGCCAGGTGCTGCTGAACTACAACTCCCATCATTCCTGACCATTGACCATGCTACCTGGAGCTGATGGAAGTTGGAGTCTGACAACATCTAGAGGGCCAAAGGTTCGTCATTTCTGTTTTAGAGCATCTGATCTGGGTCAACATTGTCACCTTTCACTGTTGTGGGTTTGTGTATGTGGGTGACTGTTTTTTAATGTTGTATGGGATGTTAATACTTTATATGAATTTTTCTCTTGGTATCACGCATTTACGTAAATGTTTTTCACAGCAAGTCACTTGGAGATCTTTTTAGGTAATGAGCAACTAGCAAGTTTAATAAATAAAATAATGGTGCCTAATAATTACACAGCATATAGACCCACTGAAATTATGTGAATGACTATTAGGCTTAGGTCTATTCATTTCCATGGATCTATGCTGAGTAAAAGTTAGCTGGATGCAACCCAATATATAATTAAAACTAAAATACAACCTGAAACAAACAATAACAGCAGCATGAAAACACATAAAAGCAAATAAAACAGAAATTCAAAGGATCCAAACATATAAAACAGGGTCCAGTCCGATAGGTCAAAAAGATGAGCCAGCAAAGATTCAGCGGTAAGAACCCATTTTGCATGCAGAGGTTCCCTTCCTCTTCATTTAAGAAGCCTCACATGCCAGGTGAAGTGAAAGATGTTGTATGAGACCCTGGACAGCTCCTGCCAGTCGAAGGTCAGAGCAGACAATACTACCGGTATCTAACGCAGGGGTGGCCAACTTCCAAGAGACTGCGATCTACTCACAGAGTTAAAAACTAGCAGTGATCTACCCCCTTTTGGGGTGTTCAGGTTGAGGTTGTTCAGCTTTTTTTAGGAAGGAAAGCCATCCATGTTTTGGGGGTTTCGGGTCAAAGTTGAGTTTTTTTAGGAAGGAAAGCCCTGTTTTGGGGGCTTCAGGGCAAAGGTGTTGAGCTTTTTTTTAAGGGGAGCCAAAGTTGCTGAGCTTCTTTGTGGGAATCCAGTGATCTACCACAGATGACCAGTGATCTACCAGTAGATCATGATCTACCTGTTGGACATGACTGATCTAACGATACCCAGGTGGACAAATTAGAACATAAGAAGAGCCCCATTGGATCAGCACCCTGTTTTCACAATGGTCAATAAGATAATGTATAATGATCGCTATACGTTTATTTATGCCTCAACTTCCCCCCGACAGGGACTCAAGGCAGCTTACAGCCAAAATAAAGAACAGCTGAAAACTGGGGGGTGAGGAACGACAATTATTTAAAAACAATTCACACACATATGAGATCTATTCAAAACATACAACCACAACAAAATCAGCATTGCACCAGCACCCAACTAGATGCCAAAATGTGAAGCCCAAAAGCAGAACCTTGAGCCCAGCAGAGCTATTATCTACACTGGTGATTCCCAGTAGCTGGCTTTCAGAAGAAGAAGAAGAGTTTGGATTTGATATTCCGCTTTATCACTACCCGAAGGAGTCTCAAAGCGGCTAACAATCTCCTTTCCCTTCCTCCCCCACAACAAACACTCTGTGAGGTGAGTGGGGCTGAGAGACTTCAGAGAAGTGTGACTAGCCCAAGGTCACCCAGCAGCTGCATGTGGAGGAGCGGAGACGCGAACCTGGTTCACCAGATTGCGAGTCTCCCGCTCTTAACCACTACACCACACTGGCATACTGCCCGCCAATTTTAAATCCTGTAGTTTTACGGTAAGTACATAATCTTAAGGAAGCTTCTAGCATGGTGTGGGGTTGGAGTGTCAAGACTAGGCCCTGAGAGACCAGGGTTCAAATCCCCAGTCAGTCATGAAACTCACTAGGTGACCTTGGGCCAGTCTCAACCCACCTCACAGGGTTGTTGTGGATTTAAATGAGGAGAGGAGGGAACCATGTGTGCCGATTTTCTGCTGCTTGGAGGAAAAGATGGCATATAACTGCGATAAACAAATAAATGTGTTCCTCTGTGTGACCCAAATGACCTTAACTATGGGACGCTGTAATCCCAGGATGTAAAACTCCTTTAAAAATAAACAGAAATGGCTGCAGAGTAAACACAATGGGATCGGGGCAGCGAGGCCGTAAACTAAGCAGTTACTTGGAAGTAAATCCCATTACAATAAGTGGCAGCTGCTTTCAAATACTGTAAACTCCTTGCAAAAAAGCAGGCTTCTTGGCGCAGCAGCAGGACGTGAGCGTTCTGAAAGGCGCCGGCTGTGATTGGCCGTGGTCATAACAGGGGGCGGAGCACACTCAGGGGCCTCCTCCTTCCCTTCTCTCCTGTGTTGGTAAACGTTCTCCCTCAGCCCCACGTGGCCTTGCGAGAGGCGACCGCATGGCTCTCGCGCCCCGCGGCTCCCTGGGAGCTGTAGTTCCTCTCCCTTCCCCCTTTCCTATAAGCTCCCTCCCAGCTCGTTCACATCGTGACCACATTTCCCATGCGTAGCCGCGAGAGACGGGGAGCCCGACCTCTCCCGCTAAACGCCGCCGCGCGAAGCACTCTGGGGCTTGTGGTTCGAGCGCGGAGCGGGAACCTTTCCCGCTTTTCTTTTCTTTTTTAATCCTCCCTTTCCGTGCCCGCCTCTCCCCTCCAAATGGAAGCAAGCTCACCTCTCCACCCCGCCCCCACCCTAAAGAGGACTACGATTCCCGGCAGGCCTCGGGACCCTCTCCCTCCTCCCTCCCCCTCCCACCCTTTGCCTCACCGCGCGCGCTCTTCCCTCTCCCGCCCCCCCGCCCCCGCCTTCACTTTTGGCGGAGACATTTCCGAAGCGAGTCTCTCCAAGATGGCGGCATGGGGAAGGAGGCGCACGGGCCCCGGCAGCTCCAGCGGAGGCGGCGCCGGCGCGAGGGAGAGGTGAGCGGCGGAGGCCCGGCTGGCTGCCCGGCGACCTTCTCCCCGTCTCCGGGCCTTCACGCCCTGGGCCTAGGGGAGCCGAGGGCTGCTTCTCCCCTCACGCCCCCCTTAGGCCCCTCAGCTTCTTTGAGGCCTCTTGGCCTTGCAGGGGACGAAGCGGGGGCCAGGCCTCGAGACTCGCGAACGGCGGCGAAGGCAGCTTCCGGGGCGCCTCTGTGGGACGGAAAACTGGGAAGGAGGGTGCGGGTTGGCGTTTGGGATAAGGGAGGGGATGGACGGGGAAGGCTGGGAAGGAAGGGTGCTGCTGAAGGATTGGCCGAAGAAGCCGGGGGGCCGAGGTCAATGGGTTTAGGAGGCAGGAGGGGTCGCTCCGGGGTTGGGGGGGGCGAGAGAGGTGGCAGAGGCGAGATACGGAGAGGGAGGGGAAACGAGGCTTCGGCCTGTGCGGCACAAGGCCTTGGCATAGCAGGGGGAGGAGGCCATCCCCGGGGCAGGAGGAGTTGGGGGCTGCAAGAGTTTAATCCTTGGGGAAAGGGGGAGGGGAAGAATGGGGGGCGAGAGGGGTGGGCACGGCATGGGTTAGGGGTTGCAGGGCTCCTGGAGGAGGTGCTGCCGAAAGAGAGGTCAAACGAACGTGTGTGTGTGATATTGGGGGGGGGAGGCGCTGGAAGCATCAGCGTGTGAAGCTTATATGAGTGCAAGGAGTTCAGTTGCCTCACAAGGTGTGAGTTTGGGGTGGGGGAAAGGTCGTGGCTTCATCAGGCTCTGGGAAAAGCAGGTATCCCCTCACCCCAGCTTGGTTAGGGAGGGGCAGCAGGCCTGTGCTAAGGGAAGGTCAGTCCACAACGTCCCTTAACATAACTCAAGAGTGTGTTTCACCCATCCCAGATGTTAGACCCGGAGGTGACAAGAGTAGCTTCTGCTTAGAGTAAGAATATACTTGGATGCTCTTAAAATCTATTTTTGAAGGCCGCAAATGCTCCCCCAAAGTCCTCTGAGAATGACCTCTTGGTGCACAGCTGTTCCTGTTGGTTGAGTGATTTGTGTTTTTGGGTGTTGCATTGTTATGGATTTGGAAGGTTAGGGAGCTGGCAGGGTGGAATTAACCTGGTGGCTCCTGGCTGTGGCAGTTTCAAACCCTTTGGCCATCAGCTCTCACTTTATTTCTATGTAGATAATGGTAGGAGGTGAAACAAAGAATATCTACATTGTTTTCTTGGGGGATTTCTCCCATTGCTCAAATTAACCCCAAAAGTTTTAACATACTGTATTTTTAGTTTTGAAGTTCAGCCTTTTGTTGTAAATATTCTCACTTTTAAGGGTAAGCTTCTAAAAGATCAATTATTTGCAACTCTCAGTTGAAACTATTGCTGTGTAACTGCTTATTATAATTTTGCATCCCGGTTTCAATACCGGTAGTTTCAGCAGACTTCCCTAACTTAAGTTGTTGCTTGTTGCATTCTCTCCCATGAAGGCAGAATGAGGACTTTTGAGTAATAGTTAGGGCATTTTAGATTAGACAGTGGAGAAAGGCATGATTCTTCTGAAGTATCAATGGAAAGATAAATACTTTCAGCTTTATGTTAAAATGGTTGAAGCCAATAAGGAATAGATGAAATGAGCTCTTCAGTTGAAAAAGAGTTTAAGACTTCCAAGTCAATGAAATAAGAAAGTTGTCCATATTGAGTGGGGTGTTTGTGAATATGCTAGAGCAGTTAGAACCTGGACCAGTCATGTTTAAGGCAGTTAGAAGCAACTAGGGTAAAGAAATGCTCTGTGTTGCATGTGAAGTCTGCAGAAGTGTTTTTCTGAGAGTCTGAAAAGCTAAAGCACAGAATGAACTCAGGCTTGCTAGAGAGGTTAAAAGCAATAAAAAGAGTTTTTATGGGTATGTCCGTAGCAAAAGGAAGAACAAGGAAACAGTGGGGTCACTTAGAGGAGAAGATGGTGAAATGCGAACAGGGGACGCAGAAAGGGCAGAACTCCTCAATACCTTCTTTGCCTCAGTCTTCTCCAAAAAAGAAAACAATGCCCGACCTGAAGAATATGGAGCAGATGATTCAGCAGGGGAAACACAGCCCAGAATAAGTAAGGAGGTAGTACAAGAACACTTGGCTAGTTTAGATGTATTCAAGTCTCCAGGGCCAGATGAACTACATCCCAGAGTATTAAAAGAACTGGCAGAGGTGATTTCAGAACCACTGGCAGTAATCTTTGAGAATTCCTGGAAAACAGGTGAAGTCCCAGCAGACTGGAGGAGGGCAAATGTTGTCCCTATTTTCAAAAAGGGGAAAAGAGAGGACCCAAACAATTACCGCCCAGTCAGCCTGACATCAATACCAGGAAAGATTCTAGAGCAGATCATTAAGCAAACGGTCTGTGAGCACCTAGAAAGGAACGCTGTGATCACTAAAAGTCAGCATGGGTTTCTGAAAAATAAGTCATGTCAGACTAATCTGATCTCATTTTTTGACAGAATTACAAGCCTGGTAGACGAAGGGAACACTGTGGATGTAGCCTATCTTGATTTCAGCAAGGCCTTTGACAAGGTGCCCCATGATATTCTTGTAAAGAAGCTGGTAAAATGCGGGCTAGACAATGCTACCATTCAGTGGATTTGTAACTGGCTGACTGACCGAACCCAAAGGGTGCTCATCAATGGCTCCTCTTCATCCTGGAGAGAAGTGACTAGTGGGGTGCCACAGGGTTCTGTCTTGGGCCCAGTCTTATTCAACATCTTTATCAATGACTTGGATGATGGGCTTGAGGGCATCCTGATCAAGTTTGCAGATGACACCAAATTGGGAGGGGTGGCTAATACCCCAGAGGACAGGATCACACTTCAAAATGACCTTAACAGATTAGAGAACTGGGCCAAGGCAAACAGGATGAATTTTAACAGGGAGAAATGTAAAGTACTACACTTGGGCAAAAAAAATGAAAGGCACAAATACAGGATGGGTGATACCTGGCTTGAGAGCAGTACAAGTGAAAAGGATCTAGGAGTCTTGGTAGACCACAAACTTGACATGAGTCAACAGTGTGATGCAGCAGCTAAAAAAGCCAATGCAATTCTGGGCTGCATCAATAGGAGTATAGCATCTAGATCAAGGGAAGTAATAGTACCACTGTATTCCGCTCTGGTCAGACCCCACCTGGAATACTGTGTCCAGTTCTGGGCACCACAGTTCAAGAAGGATATTGACAAGCTGGAACGTGTCCAGAGGAGGGCAACCAAAATGGTCAAAGGCCTGGAAACGATGCCTTATGAGGAACGGCTTAGGGAGCTGGGTATGTTTAGCCTGGAGAAGAGAAGGTTAAGGGGTGATATGATAGCCATGTTCAAATATATAAAAGGATGTCATATAGAGGAGGGAGAAAGGTTGTTTTCTGCTGCTCCAGAGAAGCGGACACGGAGCAATGGATTCAAACTACAAGAAAGAAGATTCCACCTAAACATTAGGAAGAATTTCTTGACAGTAAGAGCTGTTCGACAATGGAATTTGCTGCCAAGGAGTGTGGTGGAGTCTCCTTCTTTGGAGGTCTTTAAGCAGAGGCTTGACAGCCACCTGTCAGGAATGCTTTGATGGTGTTTCCTGCTTGGCAGGGGGTTGGACTGGATGGCCCTTGTGGTCTCTTCCAACTCTATGATTCTGTGATTCTGTGATTCTGTTATTTGGGAAGCTGATTCCAAAACATCTGGAAGGAATCAAGTTGGGGAATGCTGACTTAAACAATGGTTATGGATTGGCTGCAAAAAAGTGTGTGAAACTATGGTTTGAATAGCTCTGCAAATCTTGGGATTGTGCTAACCAAGGTTAAGTTTTAATCTGCAGTGAGCAAACTGGTAAAAGCAGGTTCTTTGTGCCACTGCTTGCAGGGTAAGAAGCTGGACTTATTGGCACCTATACCTGTTCTCCAGAGACTGGGTTTAGCCCAACCAGCTAAACTATAGCATCATTCAAAAAAAAAAAATCCTTCCAGTATCACCTTAGAGACCAACTAAGTTTGTTCTTGGTATGAGCTTTCGTATGCATGCACACTTCTTCAGATACACTGAAACAGAAGTCACAGTTCTCAATCAGAGTGAAGTCAACAAACCCCAGCAGGAACTAACCATAGCTAAGTGTTATGTCTACCATAGGTAATTGGAAAACAGTGTATGCTAGTTGGTAATGTGGCTCATAACAGGAGTTGAGTAATATTCCTGTTTTTGTAAACAAGTAGATCATACCCATAGTAGACCCATTTAAAAATGATCATAACTAACTGAGTATTACTTACTTTGATGCAACCCACGGTAGGGATGATGGGTGTAGTTTTAACCACTGTTTACATGCAGCTGACTCAAGAAATGTTCCAGTTATTTGTTTCTGGCTGAAATAATTATTAACCCCCTTGTATTATGCCTTCTACCTTTCTCTCCATTGAGAAGCTGGAAATGTATATGTCTGTTTTCTGCCCATCTTTTTTCAGTGTCCTCTTCTGGGTAACACCTGTGTGACTTTGGCTGCCAGGAATGTGTTTTGGATGCAGAACAGATCTAGTGTTGTTCAACTAACCACAGAATTTGGGCAGCTTTCATGGTAGATGTATTTCCCTTCATTTGTCAGTAGGTTATACCTGCTTCCTGCTTCTTGGATTTCCCATCAATGAGCTTTTAAAAAAATATGCTTTCAAGCTGTTTTGATGCTAGGCGGTTAGCTTAAAAGGGAGTCTTGTTGACATGAAAGGGTTAATGTTGGGCGAATAACTAATGAATAAAATATTGTATGTCATGCTGGAATATGGTCAAATTTAATAATATAGCAGATACCTCAAACTACTCAGAAGCATCTCTGAGTTAGAATTCCAGTAAATTGGGTGTTCAGATGCTGCTCTTTGACAGACTGCCTCTTATATTATGATGTTTGACTGTGGTGAAATACTAAGGAAGGCATGGGGCCTATTTTTTTAGCTACATCATGCTGTCAGCTTATTAGGGCTTCTCCCCTTCCCAGCTTTACAGGGGTCTCTGCATAGGGTAGTAGAGCACTTACTGCACATGCAGAAGGTCCCAGAATCAATCCCCAGCATCTCCAGGTACGAGTTGGGGAAGTCTGTAATCCTGGAGAGATGTTGCCAGTTAAGACAGTACTGAACTAGATTGATAAACGGTCTGACTTTGTATAAAACAGATTGCTCGTTAGGGGCAGGTAACCACTGACAACAATTTCAACCAGCTGCTGTTTCTCCATCTCATCCCTCACCCTCATCATCGTCTGGGCATAATAGACTACATCAGTTAGAGTAGTAATGGTTTCTTTAGATCAGGCATTGGTCCACATTCCTTCAATGGGCACCTTTCCAGGGGTTACATGCCATAGGCAGAGGCAAAAGTTGGCTGAGGATGGATGGAACTTTCTCCATTGTATAGCAGGCTTCATTCCCGTCAGGTTTCTACATACACTTCCCTCTCCATTCAGGGAAGCAAGGGCATTAGCACAGTTCAAGGGCACATTCCAACCAGCCAGGAGCATTCAAGAAAGTGCTGAGCAAGGCTAGGGAGGGGACAGCAGCCTGGAAGAACCAGTACAGGGGCCTGAGGTTCCCCACCTTTGGATTACGTAGTGCCATCGGCATATCTGGTACAGTTTTCAGCCAAAATATATAAGTGCATTTGGGACAGATATCTACAGTCAAAGAGGAAGGAGGGAGGAATGTTGGCAAATGCAGTTGAATGTCTTAAACCTTTGTTATAGTTGGGAATGAGGATTAAGGGAGTAATCCAAATAATATGCAGATGATATGGGTTTTGCAGAGGAGAGTGGAGGCACCACATATGTTTGGGGTGGGAATTCCATGCCAAGGATGGAGTAAAGAAAAATGACCAGTCTTGGAAGTACTTGGAATGTTCAGAAGTGCTTATAAGCATGTATTTTTAAGCTTGTGTACTAATAGTGAACTTAATTCTCCAAGCAATGATCCTTATGAAATCAAAATGGCATCATTCACACACAAGATGGAGGTATTGGCAGCCTTTTGTTAGATTTATACAATGCAACGTCTTCCAAAGGAGCGCATGACAGCAAACATTATCAGTACTAAATATAAATAAAACTTGTAGAAACAGTTTGGAACAACCTTCTAAAAACCAGTTTAAAATGCCTAAAAGCAATTGCCTGCTCTCAAACTAATAATTTCAGGATTGCCAGGAACATGACTTACAGTCATCAAAGGCCTGACTAAATAATGTTTTTAAATTTCTCTTAAAAGTTAATAGTGAGGGAGACAGATGTGCCTCATTAGGGGGGCATTATACAAACATGGGACATGCCCCCCCAGGCACCTTCAAGTGGCTGCACCACCAGCAGGTTCTCCCCTGGTGATTGTACAGACTGAGCACTGTTCAAAATTCACCAGGCGCATTATTCGGGGTCCAATTATGACCACTTGGAGATCTTTGGCTGTTGGCAGACTGACATCTGGTCCCTCCAGCTTTCTTAAGCAGGTAAGCAGAAGAGCTTGTTTATTGCATTTATCTCCCACTTTTTTCTGAAAGGAGTACATGGTTCACACTCCTCAGTTAATCCCTACAACAACCCCATGAGGTAGGTTAGGAGGCTGTGACTGGCCCAAGGTCACTCAGGGAGCATCAGGACCGAGTGGGGATTTGAACCTGATCTCATAGGTTCTAGGTCCGACACTCTAACCACTGCACCACACTGGCTTCCTAAAGTACTTCTGCTATGAGGCAGCTCTACAAATTACGTAGGTAAATATGGGGAAAGCCAAATTCACTTAAGAGAAGGATCTGGAATATTTTCCTTGAAGCTTGAATTTGTTTTCTTCTGGATTGTTTTATTTGATGTTTTAATGTGTTGTAAACTGCTTTGACATTTTTTTCTTTAAAATATAAAGTGGTATAGAAATGAAATTAATAACAATAATTAATCTCATTGCAAAAAAAGACACCTAGACACTCCATTGTGACATCATAACCTAGGTTTAAGGTGCTTATTTGGCAATTAGCTTGTATATCAATGAGTTCCTAACGCTGGGCCCGAGATGGTTGATACTGGTTTTAAAAAACCGTAAAGACAGAGTGGGGAGTCGGCAAGGTGGGTCCCATGAGGAATGGACATGCGCAGTGGCCATAGAGCACTGATTAACATCAGAGGGGTGGAGGTGAAAACTGGGAGGGAAGAATAGGATGGAGGAATACTCCACTGCAGCATTTTGTTGCAACCTCCACTTGTTCCATCTGTTTCAGATATTCAGGCAGTGAGAGTGCCGTCGCATATATAGCCAGAGCGGTACCATCCACAAGGCAGAGGGAGGTGTCAGCAGGCTCGGAGGAAACTTGAGGTTTGCAGAAGTACAATAAACATTTAGAGAAACTAGCATTTACTGTGAATATATGATCCTGTGATTGTTTTCTTGTGTGAAACACTAGGTGCACATTCAGCTGCGTGAGTCTTCAAGTTGAGCAAACACAGTGGACAACCTACTTTTATTCAGCTCTGTGAAGTTTTGGCTTTTCCATTCTGAGTGAAAATCTGCTGGGCCAGTTCACATGCGTTGCTCTCCCTTCTTTTGTTTCATGCGCCCCTCTTCAACACTCTCTTGAGCATGGCTTTGCATCAGGGGGCTGATATTAATGGTAATACCTACACTACAGTGTGTGGGGTTAGGCGTTCTGGGGTGGGCATCCTCTCCATTCAGCTCTGATCTCCAGTTACTGCCCTATTGTTGCAGCTCTGAGGTTTCCCCAGCAATCTTGTCGAACCATGTACAGCCTTGGTGATACTGAATTCTTTAACCATGGTTAGCATTGAAAGAGTTTGATACACATAACACATGCTTGTCTTCGGCTGTGCCAGACAGTGCTGAGCCTAGCGATTAGACTTGAGACAAAGTGATCCAAGACCCCTATGGTGTGCGGCTCTTGGAATTTAATGGCATTTGAAAGCTCATGCAATTACTCGGATGTACCCTTCTATACTTGACACACCATGTGACATAAACTTTGCCAGTCGGCAGTGCTGTCGTAGAAGCAAGAATTCCTCTCCTTCCAAGAACCACTTCTTTGTCCTAGTTTGTTCCTGATTTAAATAACATTTTATTTCATTTCTTAATAACTGACACTGAGAGAATTTGATATAAAAAATTGTCCAAAAAGCATTCAGAAATGCTTGCACTCTACAATGTTTATGGTAGTACTTTGGCTTTGCTATTCCCTTCCAAGGCATCTCTTGAACCTAGGCTTCTATCATTTAGGTGCTGGGTTAAGACTGTATTTTTACTTTGGCTTTTAATTGAATTATGACCTGCCTTTTTTTTTAACATGCTGCTGATTTTCATTGGCACAACTTTTATTATTTTTATGACTTGTGTTTCAACTTTATATTGTAAGCTGCTTTGAGCATATTTGACGGAAAGGTGAGATAGAATGTGGATTGTCAACTGGTTGTTTAGTTGGTCTGCTG
This sequence comes from Darevskia mixta, assembly GCA_034641385.1. Classification (NCBI taxonomy): domain Eukaryota; kingdom Metazoa; phylum Chordata; class Lepidosauria; order Squamata; family Lacertidae; genus Darevskia; species Darevskia mixta. Next base: position 847,621 of record JAWWNH010000050.1, read on the forward strand.
TGCAAATCACCAGTTGATTAAATGGGGATGTTACAGGTACCTCATATAGGTGCCTTTTGTGACACAGAAGGTGTAAAAGTAAAGCTGCAAAGCAATAGTTTTAAAACTGCTGCTCATTGTTAGGACAGAAGGTCATCTTAGTATTTCCGTTCATTGCTTATTACAGGAAGGCACCAAAATGACATCAGAGAACAAACATGTGCCTTTAGCTTGCATTGTGGTGGATCAAAATTTGCCCCCCACCAATTAACTAAAGGATTAGTTGAGTGATCAACAATTACAGCTTACAGCAATACTATATATGTGTGTGAATGTGAGGTTTACAAATTCCTATACAGCTGAATGCAGGGATTTCTCCCGCTGTGGGTGTATATACGCTAAAGCTTGCAGTCTGGAAGCATACATTTTTGCTATTGCTAGATCCTCCCTCTCCTTCCCCCACCCCCTGCTGGGCTATCTCAAATGTATGAAGAGGAAGTAAAGCTATCTCCCAAAGCCCAAAATCCTATCCCAGCTGTAGGTTTATTTGTGCTGTACTTTATATGCAGGGTTCAGACTTAATTTTGGGGTTCTTGGGTGACAAGACTTTCATCCTCAATGTATTGAAGTCCATGGGTTGCCGCAACTGGTGAATGCAGTCTTGTTGTTTTAAAAGGAATTGCTAATGAGGCTGTCACATGATGGATAGCCTCTATGGATTTCTCTACACGCTTCTCCAGATTCTAATCCTTGCTCTGATTTAGAGAGAGAATTGGGTGTGCTGAGCTTTTTTGCAACAGTGCTAAAATTTGCACCCCCTCCCAGTGTCATCGGTGGGAACGTTATTCCAGGCAGACGCTAAACAAACTCCACACCACACAAAGCTTCCCTTTGTTTTGGATGAGAGGGTCTAGAAAAAGAATGTGTAGAGTACACAGCTGCTCCAAAGCTTTGTTCCATCCCATTTTGAACAAAGGTGTCCTTTGCCTATGTGGTCTGGAAAAAGCTTTCCCCTGCCGTGGTGGCTTTAAAATGGGCTAAGTTGATCTGCGTCTCAAGCACAATACTAGCAGGGTGCTTCAATCCCTGCATGTTATAGAAAGAGGAGAGTAGGTTTTAAAGTCCCTCTTCAAGAGATTGCTGTTTACTGGCTTTTTGTTCAGAATAAATCCTAAAGAGGAGATGGGGGGGGGCGGTCATATTCTTGGTCTTCAAAACTGAGATACTTTAAAAAAAAGTCTTAACCCCCCCCCCCATCCAAGTCAAGTAAACAAGATTGCTCATTGAGTCTTGTTTTGCATGGTGTACCTCACTGCAGCATAAAAAGTTTTAAAATTTCAAAGCAGCTTGAAATATTTTGTCCAAATTGACTGATAGCCATTTTGCCAGTGGGGTTTTCTTGGCTTCCCAGGAGGGAATGTGGAAACTATTTCAATAGCAACGCCCCCCCCCCCCAGCACTTTTTGATTTAGTGTGTATTGATCTGCCCTGCTGATGTTCTCAGACATGCTTTCAGTAGCATCCAGTATCTTAATCCTTGCTCATAGTCTGCTAATGAATACAGCAGTGTGTCCTGTTCTGGTCGATGACTTCTTAATGTTGCCTCTCATGCTGCTTGTGTTTCTGGAGTTATGCTTTTACATTTGCTTTGGACCTTGCATATTGTGATTGGGAACTGGTTTTGCAAATACACATTAGGAAGGCCATCAAGGTGTATCAATTGTGGTTCTTCCTTTGAAACACCTGGGAGCAACAACAGGGAAATGACTGGATCTCCTTACCATGTATCTTGAAGGGGAGGAGCCGTAGCCTTGTACATCTGGGGCAGAACAATCTAACCACAGGAGGCCAGTGTCATTTATGCAAGGGTAAATTATGCTGGTGTAACTGACCCCTATTGCAAACTGTTCAGGGGTGGGGCTGAGCCTAGCAGAGGAAAAGGAAGAATTTAGAAATGGAGTTTGACTTAAACCTCTGTTTTCATCAGTGTAATTTGTGCTGGGTTGCTAGGTAATGTGACCAAGCTGAACAGAGTCTGGAATAGAGGTAAATCTCTGCCCGAATGCTCCTTTTTCGAGACTAGTTCCAGCTGAGCTGGGTTGGAGGATGGACTGGTGCATCTCTGACTGAGCTGGAATGAGGGGCTTAACCTAGTCCTGACTCAACTGGAGACCCACCTATTCCAGACTCCTGGCAGATCAGATCTTGGGTTTGGATTGCTCCTGAAGTGGGGAATCAATCTTGATGTGGGGAATCACTTCCCTCGTGCAAAATGTGTATGTTCAAGTCATTACACTAGTTCAATTCAACAGGACCTGCAGGAGAGCTGGCAGTGCCCACCCACCCACAGTGAGACAGGTAGAATAAAACAGCAAAACATTCATAGTAGAAGACTGAAAGGGAGCGGGGAATGTGGTGCAATATGGCATTGGTAGCACTGTTTTGTGTGCGGGGAGTGAACCAAAGAGGATCTTCCCTTCATTTATTTATTGTCACAGACCTGTGAAGGTTCTATAAGCAAAATTGCAAAGTACTGGTGGTTCAGAAAATGTTCTGAATTTCTAAACTTGAAAGAGGCAGAATCTGATTCCCCTCCCAGGCCCATTAATTTCTAGTGTGAGAGTGGATTTGTTAATTTCCAAGCTCCATGTAGCTAAATGGTCCCATTCTCCAGGTTGGTGTTTTGGGAACCTTCCCCAGGAAAGTGTTTTGCCTTTAGAAACTCTGAAAAAGTAGGTACACCTTACTTGCAAGAACAGTCCTGTGATGTTAATTCTTAATGTCAGCGGCCACCTTCAGACTTTGGCCAGGTATACTGATAATACGTACTGCTTTATATCACTGGAAAACGTCAGTTTTGAGGAAAAGAGATAAAAGGATGAAGCTGCTGTCAAGGGAGGGAAAGACAGTGAAAGTAAAGAACTGGTTGCCACTACTTGAGGGTCTGAAGTGTTGTTTTGTGTAGATTGTGTCCAGTAGCAATCCCTAGATCTTTATCATCACCAAAAGCAACACCAAACCTTTTTGTGTGAGAGAGATTTCTAAACTGCCCTTCATCAGGGGATCCCAGGAACTCAGTATGGAAAATTGTCTGGAAGGGAGCTCAGCCAGACCCTGATATGGTGACCTGCCATCATCTTTGAAGCATTTGGTGCAGAAGTTCCTATCTAGCCCATGTGATTAAGGAAGAAAGTTTGAAAACACGTGTCTAGTGCCTGCTGTGAAGGCTTAGTTACCAAAGGGAGTTTTGGACAAGTCTTCCCATCGTAACAGGTTTCTGTACCATGTACTATGTCCCAAATCAGTTGATTTTCATGCGCTCATGTTACCTTGCCCTCTAATGCCTGAGTTCATGTTGGAACAAGGCTAGGAATACTGTGACTCAAACGAATTTTGTATGGGTGTCCTTAAATTCAGAGCACAAGATGTTGATGTCCTCAGTGCACTATAACAGTAAAATAAGAAGTGCAGAACAACAGGTTTATGACCACCAAGTAAATAAGACCTGAACTGCTACTAGGCTAGTAAAAAAAAGTGAGTGTGTGTGGTTTCTATGGAGGGGGGGTCAGTTCCCCCTCTGCTGGACCACTGTAGGGTTGTAGAGTCTTTTCATCCTCTGCAGTTAGTACAGAAACCACGCAGAGGAGGATCAGTCATCCCTCTACTGCCAGGCTTGCTCTTGCCTGGAATTCTTAATTTGGCTACGGCCCCTAAGCAAGCTTATAGGTTGTACTGATGGGGGGGGGGGGGAGGCAAGGAGCAAGGCCAGTTCACAACCCTCAAGTAACTCGATTCCCTTTTCTTCCAACAGGGTCACCTTGTCTGCCACGGACTGTTACATTGTTCACGAAATCTACAATGGCGAGAATGCTCAGGACCAGTTTGAATACGAGCTGGAACAGGCCTTGGAGGCTCAGTACAAATACATTGTGATTGAGCCCACGCGCATTGGGGACGAGACGGCCCGCTGGATCACTGTTGGGAACTGCCTGCACAAGACAGCCGTGCTAGCGGGCACAGCCTGCCTCTTCACCCCCCTGGCTGTTCCCGTAGATTATTCCCATTACATCTCTTTGCCTGCCGGCGTCCTCAGCATAGCCTGCTGCACCCTCTATGGGATCTCCTGGCAATTCGACCCCTGCTGCAAGTACCAAGTGGAGTATAATGCCTATAAACTCTCTCGCCTACCCCTGCATACACTCACCTCCTCCACTCCCGTGGTTCTGGTGAGGAAGGACGACCTGCACAGAAAGAGACTGCATAACACGATAGCACTCGCTGCCCTGGTGTACTGTGTAAAGAAGATTTATGAACTTTACGCCGTATGATTGCGGCAGAGGAAGGAGAAATCCGCAAAGACAAAAAAAAAAAAAGTGTATTAAGACTCCCACAGTGACATTCAACTTTTCTTCTTGAAGTGGTGCCTGGGAAGCAGTTTGGTTTATCCATATATATATATTTTGTTATTTTTAGAACAAAAATAACATGTCACTGGGTGCATCAAGGGAATTTTCAGTTTTCTTACACCTCAGACATGGATCTGCAGTGAAAAGGAACACTGTGGGAGCTGAAGTCAATAATGGAATGTCAATGAACGGAAAGATACCTAAGAGGGAGTGTGGGTTTTTTGTTCCCCCCCCCCCCAAGAAACCTTTAAGTATATTGTTTAATTGTATTCTACAGAACCAGCTCAAAGTTATCACTGACCATTCATTAAAGGATGAGAATTTCAAGTGGTTTGCTTTCTTTGGTGCCAAAGTTGTTTCTAGAGGAATAACTCTTAAGGAAGGCTATAATCATACTAACTCGTAAGTTTGAAGTGCAGCTTTTGGTTATGAGCAGATGGCCTCCTTAAGGAGGGTTCACTGTTTACGGCAACAAGAGGTGGTGTGCTGGGTGCTTCCTTCGTCAGAGCAAGCCCTTGATATTTACTTGCCCAATATTTGTACTGCTGGAACATAGAAACATAAGCCATGCCCTTTTGCGTGGGGCTTACCTACCCTTGCCCTCAAAGCTTAGTAAGCCTTGCAATGCAGGAAAGTCGCAGCAAAACTTGAACTGTTAAAATGTTAACTAAGACAAGGCTGAATTTGCAAATGCTGCTGGATTTTACCTGGTGTTAAGATTATGCTGTTAGCATGCAAAGAACAATTCTTCCCTTCATGTAATTGCACAGGGATTAAATAACCTTTATAATGGACTTCAGCCCTGTAAAAAGTAGCACTTCTAAGGCAAATTTAAATATCCTCCATAGCAGATTATAGTGTAACTGCCCTATTGTAAGCACTTCTCCAGAGTTTATTTTTTATTCTGAATACTAATGCCCAGTGAAGCATGTGCTGTTTGAATGTCTCAGTACACTGTTAAAGAACAGGTCTGTTAAGTATCTCTCCCCCCTTTTCTGTGCTTTATAACACTAAAACTTGCTTCTGAATGCTGCAAGCAAATGATCTTCCACAAATTGCCAGCCCCTATCACACTCACAAAAACTCATTTGGCGCATGCAATTTTTTCCCCTTAAGTACAAGTGAAATTGTAGGCAGACTACTTGCTCTTCTACAACAGGACTTCATTTCAATCATTATTGCATGCACCCTCTTTAAACTTTGCTGTTATCTGGCAGGAAAAAAAATCCATGTTATGTTCTTCCCTCCCTAGCATCTAGTTCAACCTATCTTGGATCCTGCCACTGTATGCTGTTTTCTTGCCCCTGCTACCCAGTGATGGGGAACTCAGGGATGAATCCAGTGCCAGCCACACTTAAGAGTGGACCCACTGAAATGAATGGGCCTCCTCTGAATAACCTTGGTGACATAAGAGTGTAATGATAGTTGGGCATGAGGTATATTGTACTTGACATTATGGATGGGGAACTTGAGGCAGAGCTGCCCTTCTTACAGTATTTAGTCAAGTCCCCTGCTCCTTTTAACTGTTCAGTGAACTGGATTGTGTATGTCTTCATTTCCTAGTTGGAAACAAGAAGTCTTGCCTCTGATCACATTTTAACTGATAAATCCTAAAAGGACCCCTGAGTATTTTCGCAAGGCTCTGGGAAAGAGTAAAACTATTGTGACTTCCAGTACAAGCTTTGAACTTGCAAATGAAAGCATGTGAGCATGCTCAGATCACATACAGATCTCTTGCTTAGCGTGATAGCTGCAACCTGACCTTTGTGCCATGTAGAGTGACCTTGGAATGGCATCCCACAAAGGCAAAGACAGAACTCAGTGCTATCTTTAGCCCTTGGAATCCAGTACAGCAAGCAGAGAGTTTGCTGTTGCTTCTGTTCAGTAGGTCAGTTTGGCCAAGGGTTGAAATCCTGCAGCCTTCTGGTCACAGTATCTGTCGAGTAAGCCAAGCAGATTCCTGTAGTAGTATTTGCTTGCTGGAGAGCAGGATTATAACAGGCATTCTGCAAGTAACTAATGCAGTAATTCCCTCAAATTATAAACCAGAAGGGTGGGGGGGAAAGCACAAATATTATGTAAAGTGTTTTAGCTTCTGTTGGTACAGTATAAAGGTAAAGGGACCCCTGACCATTAGGTCCAGTCGTGACCGACTCTGGGGTTGCGCGCTCATCTCGCATTAATGGCTGAGGGAGCTGGCGTACAGCTTCCAGGTCATGTGGTCAGCATGACAAAGCCGCTTCTGGCGAACCAAAGCAGCAAACGGAAACACCGTTTATCTTCCCGCTGCAGCGGTACCTATTTATCTACTTGCACTTTGACGTGCTTTCGAACTGCTAGGTGGGCAGGAGCTTGAGACCAAGCAACGGGAGCTCACCCCGTCACGGGGATTCGAACCGCCGACCTGATCAGCAAGCCCTAGGCTCTCTGGTTTAACCCACGTCCCTGGTACAGTATAAGCAATCACTAATGTTCATTTAATTACTCTCAAGGTTAAGAATTCTGAGAACCATCTTGTTAGTTCTAAGGAGTTGTGTGATTGCTGCAATGATTGGATCTTTGTGTGACCTGCCTTATCAGAAGCATGGAAACTGCATCTATCTATGAACAATTCTGCTTTCAGGAACCAGGGATTAGAATTTGGCATTAGAAAATCAGTAAGAATCAATGGGGATGGAGGCTGGTACTACTATCAGACAAGGATGTTGTTCTTTGCACACTAGATACTACAGATGAGCTGCAGAGCAAACAGTATAAGTAGTTCATCTTTCATGTCTGCTATTTTAATAGCAGTTAGCAACTCGGATCTGCCTAATGAAGATAAGCTGCAGTATCCCACCCCCCATATAACGGGGGGGGGGGGCACACACCTTTCTGATACTTGAATGTGCTAGTGGAGTTACCTGCAGTTCCTACCCAGGACCTACTCTGAGCTTAACAGGTGAGAATACCAAGCTAGGCTACTAGGAATAAGGGTAGTGGTGGTGGTGACTTTTGAGTCCTGGCAAAAAGGCAGTAAGTGCAGTTGGGCAATGCATGTGCAGCACAAGCTTATTTTATTTCAGCTGCACCCCTTTTCCCCACCCTGGCAAAAAGAAGCAGCCCGCAACCACTTAGGTTTTTTAAGAGAATGATATTCAAGGCAATGGTAGTCTTTCGTTCTCCCCCAATAAGTATTTTACATTCAGCTGATGAGAGCCTAGGCCAGAGGAAAGTAAATATAGTAAGCTGCCAATAGCCTGTTGTCTTGTGGACAAGCCCAAATAAGATGAATGGGAGCTGTGCAGTTCCTGCTCATTTCAGCACGCAGGAGAATTTTCCTGTGGCCTAACTCCTTGCAGATGAAGTCCTTTGTCCCAGGGAGCCACCAAAGCTGTAAGTGATGAAAGCAGCTTTTCGGATGCCATCAGCGATGTGCAAGCAGCACAAGCCTGGATCCGACTCTTCACCACAAGCGAGAGATGCAACTTAAACAATCCTGAAGTTCATGCTTCCCACAGACCCTGGACACATCAGCTGGTAGCTTCTGGTTTTAAACCAGTGGTTTAACATGAACTCCCAATTGGTTAAGAATCCTTGGCTTTCCTTTCTTTCCGGGCTCTAGATGCCATAAAGAAGAAGAAGAGCCTGGGACAGAGCGTTCGCAGGTACACGGCCAGAGAAGGCGTGAAGCCAGCAACCAGCACTTCCTTCTTCTTCTCCCCAACAGCACTCAGAACCACCTGAGCCACCTCTGCAGCTGCCTTGCCTTCAGCGGTTGTCTTGTCCATTGCTGAAAAGAACAACAAATTACTACCTCCCTCTAGAGATAATTTTCTGTTGGTGATCCAGGAGGCACAAGATTGCAGAGTCTCAACTCTACAAATTAAGCCAATAGATCAAGAGATGTGTAAATGAGTCTGTGACCATTGAACATGGGCCACTAAAGCCATTGGAGATTATCCAACTTCGTTAAATGTGCTAGTTTTTATATTGGGCCTTTTCAGTCAATGCCAAACTTTGAGAAACCAGGTTTCCCCCTCTTTCCCCTTTCCCTCCACTGGGACTCCCTGTACAAAAACAGATACGTATAATTTACACGAGCAAAGCTAGTCCTCACCTCCATACGGGGATCCATCTGCCATTACAGCGTTAAGTGAGAGATTTGTCTGAATGTAGCCAGGGCTCACAACTGTGACGTCGATGTCATACTGCTCCACTTCTGCTCGTAGGCAGTCAAAGAAGGCTTGGGTGGCATGCTTAGAGGCAGCATCTAAAAAACCCGAGGACAATTTCAGTTGATTTCCAATCTGCAGCTTCCCAGTCAAAATGCATAGCTGCCTTTTGCACGAGGCATGTAACAGCATAAATAGCTATTAGCTACCAGAACTAAATTGGGACGCGGGTGGCGCTGAAGGTCGGCGGTTCGAATCCCCACAACGGGGTGAGCTTCCATTGCTCAGTCCCAGCTCCTGCCAACCTAGCAGATCAAAAGCACATCAAAGTGCAAGTAGATAAATAGGTACCGCTCCGGTGGGAAGGTAAATGGCGTTTCCGTGCGCTGCTCTGGTTCGCCAGAAGCGGCTTAGTCATGCTGGCCACATGACCCGGAAGCTGTCTGCGGACAAACTCCAGCTCACTCGGCCAATAAAGCGAGATGAGCGCCGCAACCCCAGAGTCGTCCACGACTGGACCTAATGGTCAGGGGTCCCTTTACCTTTACCTTACCAGAACTAAATGCAGCCTATTCCAAGGCAGTAGGCTTTTGCTGGGGCAAGCAACAAGGGTGATTATGTCTGATTCTGCTCACAAGCTTTCCAATGACATTTTGCCAGTGTTGGAGCACACAGGCCTTTGGTCCAGCCCAAGATGGGTAGACTTTTAATAGTATGCCAGCTGCTGAACAGCTTCTCATTAAAGGAAAATTTGGGAGGATCTTTAAGAATTCAAAACCAAGTTGTAAACTGGCATAGGTCTCTGCAAGGATCTTCATAATCATTTGAAATACTTAATTTCTGTTTTAGAGAGGCAAAACGGAGTGATTTGCCCAGCTCGGCTCCAATGTGCTCTTTGCTGAATCACACAGGTTTATGCCAAACAAATGCAGCAAGAGCTTTTGAGCATGGTGTCTTTTTACAGGCAACGAACAATGGCACTACCCTGTTCCTTTTCCAATTTCTTATTTTAGGATTGGAGGGCTTAGATTTCAATATATGCGGAGAAGTTCCAAGTCTTTTAGGTTAGCATGAATGCTATAATCAGTTTCAGCACAACTACTTAGGCAGATTTTGATGGCAAAGTTTGCATTCTTATCATAAATGTGAACTGGGGGGGGGGAATACCTGGATAAGGGCAGTAATTATCCAGAATGAAATTGTCCAGGGCTGGGGTGGGCATTTTGGACCACACAATGCAAGATGTATGCTACCTTCCGGTGATGCAGAAGATACCAAAGCACCCCTCTAAAATGGAACCCTGCATTGTTGGCACCCATAGAAATTGAGTTCTTTGTGCAGCAGGACTTGCCCTGTGGAAGTTCCACCCAGCTCTCTGAAGACAAGCAAAGATGAAGATAGGGAGAGCAGAAACTATTATTCCCAATGTTTGAGGTTCACCTAAGCCAGTGTTTCTCAAACTTGGGTCACCTGCTTTTGCTGGACTACGACTCCCATCATCCCTGACCACTGGTCCTGCTAGCTAGGGATGATGGGAGTTGTAGTCCAACAAAAGCAGGAGACCCAAGTTTGAGAAACACTGGCCTGAGACTCCCCTCCCTTGAGCTCTATATGTGCTGTATCTACCATAACATGCTGGCTGCCCCTTTCCGGTGAGCTGGTGGTTCCAGAGCAGCCAACTCCTCCCAAGCCTTGTGAAGAAAGTACTTACAAGCCGAGCGGTAAGGAATGCCAATTTTGCCTTGAACGCTGCTGATGGCGACGATGTGCCCTTTTCTCCTCTTGATCATGGAAGGCAGAATTGCTAGAGAGAGGAGGGAAGGAGAATGAGAAAGCAACTCCACAATCTTGCTATGAGAAATAATGTGTGCTTGGATCCTGGGAGACCAGGGTTTCTTCCTTATGCTATCTAGAATCGTGTGTGTGTGTTTATTTATTTCCATTCCTTGCCCCCTTCCCCCAATCCTGAAAACTCAAGCTTGTGGAAAATGTCTTATGCAAATATATTTCAACTGCCTAATTTATCCTAGTCACAATTTCTTGGGGATTCCTAGCAGACCTTGAAGTTGCAATTTTTGTAGAAATGCTTCCTGAAGAGAGAGGCAAAATAATCACACTGGGATCCAAAAGATGGCCTTGCAGTTACCTCTTATCCAAGGCAGGAATTATTCCTACCCTGACGCTGAAAAACTATTTGGAACAAAATTCCACTGATTTCAGTGAAAGAAACGAGTCCTTTTTTCTTAAGAAATCTACTTGAACTAAAAATAGGATGCACACTGGAGGGAGGGCCAGCTGGCACAGGTGGGTCCCATTTTTACTTGCCCAGAAGCTCAGTAAGGAAATTATTGTATCCCTGTATTATATAGACCAGCCTTTCTCAACCTTTGGTCCCCAGATGCTCTCAAACTACAACTCCCATCATTCCTGTCCACTGGCCATGGTGGCTAAGTGATGAGAGTTGCAGTCCAAAAACATCTAGGGACCCAGGGCTGAGAAAGGCTGACACAGACTATAACCAAGGAATGTAAGACTCAATGGAGCTAGTGGGCCAACGTTTCCACCAAGCAACTGCTGAGGGGCTGCATCTACATTTTTCCCACCAAGTGATACAAAATTCCAGCGTAGTGTGTAACAGCCAATTCCCTGGACCTCTCAGTTTCCTACTGCCCTCTGGGATTTTCTCCATGTAGAGAAATGCTACAAGGGCGGGGGGAGTTGCTTTGAAAGAGGGATCAGCAGCCAATAGTCGACTGCCTGATGCCTGCGCGCTTCGATTTTCTACAAGCTCTCCATACACCAGTAAGATTGTATCATATCACAAAGTCAGGAAGTAAACATTGCTGGAGGGAATGTGGAGTGATGGGAACATACAGTCATATGTGGTGGGATTGTCCCTTAGTTAATAACTTTTGGAAACAAATTGGTATGGAAATATCAGGAATTGTGGGTAGAAAAGTGGAAATATCTAAATTAATGGTTCTCATTAGTTTGGGCAGAAGTGAGTTAAAAACAAAAGAGGAATGCAAGTGGGTTAATTTGATGGTATCGGCAGCCAGACAGGTTATTGCAAGTAACTGGAAAAATGCAGAAGAGCTGGGGATGAACCAATGGAGGAAAAAATTGAGTAATATTGTAATTTTAGAATATCTAACTGTAAAGGTATGCAGAATGAAAGGGTTCAAGGTCAGCGAGAGAGAGGAAGATTGGCTTGAGAGTTTAATGAACTATTTAGGTAAATTTGAAGAATTTAGTGTAATCAAAACGTTAAAGGCTAAATAAGACCCGATGGACGGTTAATATATATAGAAGTGTACATAAGGTGGAACTGAATATGTCTTAGTGTTTATGTATATCCGCTGTATCGATCGCCAGGGGAGGTTTTCACTGTGTTTGTCTGGGTTTTACATTAAAAATTAAAAATTTAATAATAATAAAAAGATTTTCTACAAGCTCTCCTCCAGCTCAGGAAGATATTAAAATTGCAAGCAAGGACTATTTTAGCTTGAAAGTAGGCCTATGGTTTGTGTCACCATGGTCATTTTCAAGACTGTTGCATGAAGCGCATCCCACAGGCCATATGAAGAACTCCAGGGTGGAGGAAGAGCCAGACAAACGTAACTCCTTGTGCTTTTGGCAGCCTAGCTGTAAGCCCTCTGAACAGCACTTAAGTGGTCTACATAGAACCATAGGATTGTAGAGTTGGAAGGGATCCCGAGGGTCATCTAGTCCAACCCCCTACAAAGCAGGAAGCAAATCTAGAATACTGCAGAGGTGTAACTGCTAAAGAAGTGGGGCACAGTAACCACCACAGGAAATGTTAGGATGTGTGCAGAAAGACACAGGAGGAGGCTGTTACAGTGTACCTTTTGTCAAAGCAATTGGGCCAAAGTAATTGGTTTCCATCACTTTCCTGTCCACTTCCACCAGGGTGTCCACAATTGTGCCGCGGTAACTGATTCCAGCATTGTTAATCAAGATGTCCACATGGCCTGCACACTTCAAAATCTCCGCAGCAGCACTAACGACTGCTTTGATGTCAGCGAGGTCAAAGACCACAGTGTGGTGTTTATGGGGCTGTTGAAAAAGAAAAGAAAAGAAAAAAAGCAGTTAAATCGTATCTGAACCTATTCAGCTGCAAGGTTCATTGGGTAGCCTTGGTGAAACCACTCTCTTAGCCTATCCTCTCTCACAGTGTGATACTGGGAAGATAAAATGGCATTATATACATGCCACAGGGATCTAGGGAAATGTTTATTAATAATAATAATAATAATAATAATAATAATTTATTATTTCTACCCCGCCCATCTGGCCGGGTCTCCCCAGCCACTCTGGGCGGCTTCCAGTACACATTAAAATACATCAACACATCACAGATTAAAAGCTTCCCTAAAGAGGGCTGCCTTCAGGTATTTTCTAAAGGTCATACAGTTGTTGATCCCTTTGACCTCTGATGGGAGGGCGTTCCACAGGGCGGGCGCCACCACCGAGAAGGCCCTCTGCCTGGTTCCCTGTAGCTTTGCTTCTCGTAGTGAGGGAACCGCCAGAAGGCCCTCGGTGCTGGATCTCAGTGTCCGGGCTGAACGGTGGGGGTGGAGACGCTCCTTCAGGTATACAGGACCTCGGCCGTTTAGGGCTTTAAAGGTCAGCACCAACACTTTGAATTGTGCTCGGAAACGTACTGGGAGCATGCTCTGGACATTTGGGGGCAGCCCCCTCCCAAAAAAATATGGGGGGGCCCAAAAGGGCTTGGCACCCCTGCTACCAGCACGTATGGAAGGAGCAACTGGCTTATATGGCTTAAAACAGGGCTGCTTCCTGGTTTTTGTTTAGGGTGGGGAGGGGATGGACCTTGGGCAAGGTGCTTTCTGTGGGCCCCTCTCCCTGAGGCCACCTCCCTGCTGCCCTGCTCCCTCGAGGCCTAGTTAGCTTGTCTCATTAACACACAATAGAGAGATATCAAGGACCAGGCTTGCAGAGGTTGCTGCTGCTCTTGCTGCTTGCTTGCTCAGAGAACAGATCAGGCAGCAGCAACAGCAAGGATGGGAGGCACCAGGGATTGGCAGTGGGACACAGGCTTCAGTGAGCACTCAATGATGCTGAGCCCTGACACTGACCCTGGCTTTAAAAGGGGGTTAATTTGAACCAGCAGCACACAGAAACAAAACACATTGCAACCAACCATGCCCTGCCCCCTCTGGACTCTTGCACTGCCAGCAAAATAAAATCCCTGTGTACGTGATGCTGACACAAAAGCTCTGCAAATGGGCCATTCCATTGTCACGGGTGGGACACTTGGACCATGTTTTTTGGTATTCACACATGTGTAACAATGTAAATATACATAAAAATTAACAACCAAAATTTAAACTATGTTCTTAATACGATACTGAACATTTTACTAATTTTTTATTATTTTTATGGATATTTTTGACAATTTTATTAAATGTTAAAGTATTGTCACGGGTGGGACAAAAAAAGGACATGGAATTTGAGATAAGTTTGATTTATGGAAAAACTGTGAGTTGGGAGGTGAATCAATGATAAACTCAGCATATCTGTTTAAATCAATGTTTATTGGTTACAACTATGCAATCAGAAATTAAGTTTAAGAAATTTAACGATACAAAATTAAGGAAAAAATGCTGTCACGGGTGGGACAATCATCAGGAAACTTTTAACTTGAAGACTTCTGTGAAGGCTATGTGGGTGGACTTTTGAAAAGAAGGTCCATAAACTAAACTTCTTTTGTCTTTAGCTTTAAAAAAATGGTTAGACTGCACGTTTGGAATCTGTTTAGGTAATGAAACTATAAGTAAAAGAAGTATGTTTTAAAAATAATTTTTTTCTTATCAGGCTCATTTTTCATGGAATGGCCCAAATGTACTATGTAAAAGAATGAAATTTTACTGTCTTCCCCTTTCCACCTCTCTCTCTCTCCACCTCTCCTCTTCCCACAACCCCATAAACCTGTGAAAAGCATGTGAACTACAGTCTCTTCTCCTCCTCCCTTACCCCCTTGCTTACATTCTTTGGGTGGCCAGCAGCAGTGGAGAGCTCCTGCAGAAGATCTTGAAGTCTCTCTCTGCTCCTACCACACAGCACCAGTTCTGACCCAGCAGCATGGAAAGCTTTGGCACATTCTTAGCAGAAAAAAAGAGAGCGGGACAGGGGGGGAAATGCCATCAGCTTCTAAAATTGCAATGCCTTTACACAACTCTTGTATGACCACACTTGGAATGCTCTTTTGGGTGAATGCGCTTCGGAAAGGATACTGGTAGATCTAGAATAAGTGGAGAAAATGGCCAAATGATCAGGATTAAGTTAGAGACTACTTTGGTTAGGAAAAGAAGAACTCAAGTGGGCAGGGACGACGACATGATTGCGATTTACAAAATTATGCATGCTGCATTGTGGGGAAATGGATTAAAGCCCCCTTCCCAATCATTGTAAAACCCAGGCTCAGCCAATGAAGCTGACTTTGGATCAGTTACGGGGTGGGCGACCTGTAGCACAACAACATCTGAATAGCCACAGATCCCATAATTATTTTCTTTATAGACACGTGTTTTGGTACACTTTGTTTGGCCTCAGCCCAATTTTATATTTAATTTCTTCATTCAAATGTTCTGCTGGTAAATGAAAGGGGGAGGTGGTGAATTAAATAAAGCAGAACGCTGAGGGAAGCATACATGGAGCTATGATCACATTTTAGATTCAGCATTTCAGTGAGATAGAATTGCCATGAGAGAGACTGGTTTTTCAAAGGGCGCCCAGTAAAATTTATGGCCGAGCAGGGATTTGAACACTGATCTCCTCGGCAGAAGACCTTTACCCAGAGTACTGCACTGCAGAACATAATTCCTCTATGTGCATGTGGGGGGGGGGAGCCTTCTTCCTACAACTCCCATCTTCCCTGACCATTGGATAGGCTCTTTGAACCTGTGGGACCATTGAACGGCCTCAAAAACAGTCAGTGCTCCAACACCCTTGAAACTACTTGGGCATGAGCAACACAAGTCTGGTGTCCATGGCAGGCCCAGAGGGCTGCACCACGAGAACTGGCCTTTGTGGTGGTTCCCTGCTTGTGGGATGTTCTCCCCAGGGAGACTTACCTGACACCCTCACCACATCTCTTTAAGCACCAGGCAAAAACACTCCTCTTCTCCCAGGCCTTTGGCTAATTAAACCATCTATGGCCTTTTAATCTTTGTGTGTGTGTTGAGGAGGTTATTGCTTTTGTTATTAGGGTGTGGTTTTTTATGTTTTCATATTGCAAACTGCCCTGTGTTCCTCGGATGAAGGGCAGTATAGAGATTTAATAAATAACAATAATGATGATACTGTACTCACCATTTCCTAAAACGGAAGAGAGAAATATTGTAATGAATAAATCAGCCAGAAGAACTGTTTTGGATAGGGACCACAGGTTCACGATTGAGAACATGTTTTACATGCAGAAAGTCCCAGGGTCAATCGCCAGTGAGCTGGGTTGGGAAAGATCCCCCTCCCTGCCCCAAGACTTTAAAAAACCACTCGCAACGGAGAACCGACAACACTTAAGCCAATGGTGTACGGCAGTTTCCTGGGTTCATTCCAACTGTGAGCACTTTTCAGTTCTCATTGGGATCATGTACAAATCTGTCAAACATATTTTGGGGAGGGGGGGTGACACAGCTCAGTGGCACGGAACTCATTTTCAACAAAGCAGGGCTCAATCCCTTTTGTTTCTAATTAAAAGTATCTCAAGCAACAGTAACCCTTCTCGGTGGCTGCTCCCAGATTTTGGAACTACAGTGGACCCTCGACTTATGAATGTAATCCGTTCCGACGAGAGCGTCGGATCTCGAAAAAATTGTAAGTCGAGTCCCCATAGGAATGCGCTGCAGAACTCATTCGTACCTCGAAAAAATATTCGCAAGTCGAAAAAGCCCTATCTAAAGCGGCCGCGGCTTCCGATCGGAAGTCAAAAAAATTCGGAAGCGGCGGCCGCTTTGATCCCTCATAACTCAAAAAATACGGAAGTCGGGGCATTTGTAAGTCAAGGGATCACTGTACTCTCATAAAGAAATCAGACTGGCTCCCTCCTTGTTGTCCTTCTGCCAGCAGGTGAATAGTTTTTTGTTCCAATGGGCTTTTGGGAACTGGTTTCAAGGAAAGGGCTGGTGCCGTGATATTTTTATTGCAATAATCTGTGTGTTTTAATAAATCTTTTTGATATATTCTATTGATGTTCAATTGCTTTTTAAAGGTTGCTTTCCCTACCCCCCATGTTTTTAGCTGTTTCAGTTTTAGCCGCCTCGAGTCCCTGTCGAGGAAAAGGGCAAGAAAAAAACCAAATAAACAAAATCTGGAGAGATAGCAGTGGGACAGACGAACTAGTACACTACGACGCATTAAGGTAGCTCTTCCTTCCCAAGAAGTCACAGCACCTTCAGGAGAAACCCACGCTCTAAGCTTGTGGTTGGGCCAACGACCCAGCACACAGCTACGATATGGCAGGGAGGACATTCTGTTCCCAAAGGGCTTTCAACGCTGTTCTGCAGAGAACAGGAAAGCACCTCCACTGGGGGCCACGCGTCAGTCGCCGGTGAATTAAGTTACAGAAGGCTGCATAACTGTTTCCCTTTCCCCACCCATTTTAAGGACGTTCTTGGCTCATGGGAGAATTGACTGGAGTGGGGCGCCTGACTTTGAATCACCGGCTGGGACCTGCCTCCAAGCTGGGGAAAAAAACAGGTTAGGGCAGGTGTTACCCAACTATGGGGGCAGGTTCCCCGTTTTTGTGTGGGAGTGACTGAAAATACCATGGATTGAGAAAATCCTCCCCACCAAGGAAGGTTTGGCATTGGTAGGTACTTTTCACAGGCCCCATGACTCACAGAACCAATAGCAGGCACGGGGAACTTTTGGTCCTCCAGATGTTGCTAAACTACCACTCCCATAATCCCTGGCAATTGGCCATGCTCGCTGAGATTGATGGAAGTTGAAGTATGCATAGGCTTGGGGCAAATCAAGCTGGCAGGTGGCTGGGATTTCACCAGCACTGCACTTTGCAGGGCACCTAGTCTTCCAGTCACCAAATTAAAGCAGGGTTTCCAGCTGTTTTGGGACTACAACTCCCATCATCACTGACCACTGGTCCTGCTAGCTAGGGATGATGGGAGTTGTAGTCAAACAACAGCAGGAGACCAAAGTTTAGGAAACCTTGAATTAAGCTTTTACCCAAAAAATGGGTTGGGCGGGGGAGGACGGGGGATCTGAGGCCCAGCAAAGAAGACCTGAAGTTTGGGGGTCCTGATTCATGCTCTTGCGCTTCCAATAAATTAACAAGGCAATGGAGATGGGGAACAAAGTAGCAGGCAATAAGTCGAGATAGACTTCTGGCTGGTCCTTAATGTTTCTGGGATGGAGCCACCTTCCATCCCAGAAACATTTAGGACCAGCCAGAAGGGCTAAATGATGAGATGCTTCTGTATCTTGTGGAATTCTCTATTGTTTTACTTAAGCCATGTGTTCTTTGTGAAGCAGCTATTGTTCTGGTGTTCTGCTTGCTGTGTGTGTGCATATATGTAATTTAAATGATACTGGGGTGTTTGGTGCTGCTTTGGGATTCACACTGCCACCAAAAAGCAAAGGTTGCCATGTTGACCCATACAAAAATTCCCAAACCCAGAAGAGGGCCACATCTTTATTAGGCCAATCAAAATGGCACAAGAGATTGAGGAAGCTTCTGAGTTTTCCAAGCCTTGGGCAGGTTAAGTAAATTGGGGAAGGATAGAGAAAAAAGCAGACTGGTGTTACAGCCCTAAAATCTGAATTGGTACATATTTAAATTGAGTGTGAGTAAACTAGCAAATTTAACAGATTAGATGCAATGCAGGTTTGGGGTTTCATCTAGGGATGAGGACACACACAATGGCCAAGTCCCCATTTTTTGAACATTTGTAAAATCCAGAAGTTCTGTTTTGACTTGCCTCCCACCTGCTCAACCTGTACATTTGTGAAGAGATGCTGCTGAAAAATAAATTTAAAAAACCAAGACTCCTCCAGTTCCCTCCTCCTTCACAAGGAATCTGATCCTGTAAAGCTAAGCTTGACCTTCGTGGTGTGAGATGAGAGTTTAGTAACACCCTATTTCCCGAGGAAACATGTTGAGTAATGTACAAGCTGTCCTGTACAAGCTGTTCTTCTCTTCCTCCTCCATGCCAAATGTCTCTGAAACCTACCTTTCCCTAGTCCAGAAGTTGCTCCTGTGATCACCACCACTGCATCCTTCAGGTAGGCTCTCACACGCATTCTCTGAAGCAGCCGGAAGAGCCCAAAAACCCCCAGGCTGCCAAAAAGCAGTGGAAGAATGATCACAGAGGTGAGATCCATCACTTTTCTTCTAGGGTTCGTCCTGGAGTTACAGGAAAGAAGCAGAGAACAAGAGCACATTACACAAACTGATCACGGACCACCTTCCATTCCCGTGTTTTCACACAGAACAGAAACAATCCAACATAGCAGCTCCCCAGCCCCCAGGGCCTGTTTGACAACATGTAAAAATCAGTAAACAAGGGAGCAATTGGGCTGGGCTTAGCTGGCCACCTTGCCTTCTGGCCTCTTTTGCATTGGGACATTGCCTTCCACCTCTCTCTCAAATCATAGGCATGGAAATGAACAGAGTATGCTTTGTATCAGGGAGTCAAGGCAATTCCCCCCACTTATGCTTGATAGACTTGTGCACAACCGTGCATATGCGTGGCGCCAGGAAATTATTAAATAATTCAATTCAAACTCCGAAATCGTGGGAGAGAGCTGGACAGTTCTTGTGGTTCGTGAGGAGACCCTTCTCAGAGCCTTAAGAGGACGGCAGTGAGGGCAGAGGGAGCCCCCAAGAGGCTGGAGACACACCGGGGCTTTGTTTATGCTGCTCGGCCTCCCCTCCTAACAGCTGATGTGTGGGGTTGCGCAGCAACAACAGCCGCTTTCCTGCACGACCTCTAGTCTCCTGCCAACTCCAGAGTTTCTATTCTAGTTGTGGGTATTTTTGAATACAGTATTTTTTGATATGGACTGAAGAGAGAGCGGCAGAGAAGGCGTTTAATGGGTGGCTCCCCACTTTACGCGATTTCCTTTATGCGTGTGGGGGCCCGGAACATAACCCTCAAGTAAGTGTGGGGACGCCTGTATACAAGCTTCGTACCAGGGAGTCAATATTCAAATGCAAACATGCCAGTTAAGTCAGGCTTGTAAATATGCCCACCTGCCTGGTTGCCTGTGGCAAGTAAGAATTACCTCTGGGCAACCAGGCAGAAAGGAAGACAGCTGGTTTCTCTGTGTGTGAGGGGGAGGGGGAGGGAGACAGAAGTCTATCATATTCATCAGAACATCATGATCTGGAAGAACAGACACCAGACACAGAACAACCGTACTTTAAAAAACAGGACAGCAACCCACAGACCACAGGCATTGCCAAACAGAAGTAAACAGACTTCCAGGGGGTGGGGGGGCGAGGCTAACCAGATGCCACATACAATATATGTAGTGGAGTTCCAATGCTAGGTGTAATGGTGTTTCTTAAAGCAGTTTCAGAGAAAGGTGGATGGAGAAGCAAAATCACTTCCGTACCTCTTATCTTTATGAGCATTTCATATCATTTACATGTGCGATTCATGACATTTACACAGGACCTGCAAGAAAACATTATAATGCACCCTCAGCATCTAGCAGAAGTGTTTCTGCCTGCCGGCTTTGCCCTACTCCATGCTAGTGTAAGCTGTAAGGAGCTGAAGCAAGGCGAAGTGAGCAAGGCGATGCTGAGCCGGCGAAGTGGTGTTGGAGTAACACCTAGGAGACCAGGATTCAAATCCCCACTCGGGGAGGAAGCTCACTAGGTGAGCTTGGACCAGCCACCCAACTGACCTAACAGGGTTGTTGTGAGGATAGAATGGGAAGCACCAGAACTATGTGTGCCACCTTGGGCTCCTTGCAGGAAAGGCGTACTACAAATGTAAAGATGAATGAATGAATGAATTCCAGTGTCCACCCATTTTCTTTTCCAACATACGGTATGCTCAACATTTTGTGGCTACTCAGCAAGCTCAAGCTCACTGAGCTGTTTTTTTTTTAATAAAAAACCCCCACATTTATTTGTGTTTCTGCAAATGTTTGGGTTCTCCGAGCATGCTGATACCTTCTTCATGTTTTGACTCCGGTCCTGTGGGTACTCGCTACCAGAGATTGCAATTTAGAGGGGTTACATTACCAATACATACTAGTCAAAAAAATAATCAGATGACTCTCAGTCTTACCATAAGATCAATGATCTATCTACACATTTAGGGGAATGCCAAAAAAATATGAAACGAACTCCATTGAAAGCAGAAGAGCAGAAACATACACAAATCAGGCAAGAGGGAGGGAAACAGCAAACCACCTTCTAGACAGCCGTGCCCAGGAGATAAAAGCCTCCGGATCCATAGCCAGATAAATTTCCTTACCACACTCTGGGTCTCTCGTTTCTGGAGAAAGGTTTGCCCCAAATAAACATGGTGCCAGATTAAGGAGTTCCATTTCGCCGCTTTAGAAACTAATTTTCTACAGGGAGAGTATTCAATCAACATTATTGTAAAAAAAGAAGGGGAGGAAATGAAGCATTCTGTTTAAAGTTGTTTACAAGTTCTAGTTACAGGTAGGTAGCCGTGTTGGTCTGCCGTAGTCAAAACAAATACACCATCTGAAGTGTATCTGAAGAAGTGTGCATGCATTGCACACGAAAGCTCATACCAATAACAAACTTAGTTGGAGCTGGTCTCTAAGATGCTACCGGAAGGATTTTTTTTATGTTGTTTACAAGGACATCCTGGGAACTAGCTTAAAAACCCACAAAGCAGTCTGGGATTGCCACTCATAAAACAAAGCTACTTCCATTTCACACTGTGTTGCACATCTGATCTCCCTGATGCATCGCCGAGTGAGCAGTGCTGTGTTTTCTAAATTTTAGGATGATGTGAGGAAACGAACAAGCTGGTTAATGACAGCAGAAACCAGCAAGGAAGATAGGAGTTGGTTTATTAGTACAAGATGTCAAGCAAAGTTCCCCAGCAAAGTTCAACTATTTCAAAAGGCCACCTATTTCGAGCACATGCTGAACTCTCTCTGCTGAAATCACTGGGTCTCAGTAGCACTTAATGCTGATGGAATGGTGCTCATATCTATTCTGTAGGTATGCTGTGGTCTAAACCACTGAGCCTCTTGGGCTTGCTGATCAGGTCGGCGGTTTGAATCCTCGCGATGGGGTGAGCTCCCGTTGCTCTGTCCCAGCTCCTGCCAACCTAGCAGTTCGAAAGCACGCCAGTGCAAGTAGATAAATAGGTACTGCTGTGGCGGGAAGGTAAAAGCATATCCATGCGCTCTGGCACTTGGCACGGTGTCCCATTGGCCAGAAATGGTCAAGTCATGCTGGCCAGATGACCTGGAAAGCTGTCCGTGGACAAATGCCGGCTCCCTCAGCCTGAAAACGAGATGAGCGCCACAACCCCATAGTCACTTTTGACTGGACTTAACCATCCAAGGGTCCTTGACCTTTTACCTTTACAGAATAGGTATCAGCACCTATTCCCACAGAGGTGGGGGAACCGGATGTTGTTGGACTCTGCATTTTTTCCAGAAAAAAGTCCCCGGAATGCACTTCTCTCAGAAGACCTACCCTTGAGCCCAAAGAGGATATCTTTGAGCTCCCGGGGGCAGAGAGTCTCCTCACCAGCCAGAGGCTTGTTGAAGCTGCTTTGGTGAGGCGAGGGGAGTCTTCTGAGCCTCAGCTAAACATTTTTTTAAACTTCCCTACACAGGGCTGCCTTCAGTTATTTTAGGAAATTTGGCATTGGATGGGTGTTCCACAGGGCAGAGGCCACTACTGAGAAGACCCTCTGCCTGGTTCCCTGTAATGAGGGAACTGCTAGAAGGCCCTTGGAGCTGGACCTCAGTGTCCAGGCTGAACGATGGGGGTGGAAACGCTCATTCAGGTATACAGGGCCGAGGCTGTTTAGGGCTTTAAAGCTCAGCACCAACACTCTGAGTTGTGCTCGGAAACATACTGGGAGCCAATGTAGATCATTTAGGTCCAGTGTTATATGCTCCCAGTCACTAGTCTAGCTGCCACATCCTGGATTAGTTGTCGTTCTGAGTCACCTTCCAAGGTAGTCTCACGTAGCACATGACAGCTATGGACTTTTCCTGCTAGCATCAACCAACTATACTTTAAAACGTCCTTAAAAGGAGTCTTTGCAGGTGAAATTTAAAGTGGCTTGCTACAATTAGGTTTGCAAAGCAGAGCCCTCCCTTATAGGCATTAGAAACCTAAATGTAGAAACACAATTGCCTCTCTGTTCTGCTTTGCACAGAATGAGACACTTATAACAAATACCAAGAGAGGTTTGAAGAGGATTTGATTTGAGCTCGTGTGTGTGAGAAGGGAGGGGAATGCCCTTAAGTAAAAGAAATGGTAGTGGACAGGTAGTTTTCAGAGAGCTAAAATGGTGCCGTTATAAAAATAAATGTAAGCAGCACAGCCTTGGGCCTTATTCTATTTGTGTAAAATACCACAAGGCCTTGTCGGGTCACCCCCCGCAGTGTGAAAAACACAGTGTGACCCCGCACACCCGCACACACCAGATCCTACCTTTCCGCACAGAGCTGCCTTCCCTGAAGTGTGCCCTATATCTGCCTCAAACGTTTTGACAGAGGGTAGACAGATTTAAAAAAGGAAATGGCTGGCTGCCAAGCTTACACTTTTAGTCCAGCATTGGCACAAGTGATCAAGGACGGGCTCCAAGAACAAGGCTCAGAAACACTCCACTGCATTTGAGATGGAGGAGGTCATTTAAGTTTAGAGAGAAGAATTGGAAAGATGAGCTCAGAGGCGCTTATTCCTCTCCTCCCCAGTAGCCTTTCTTTGATTTGGTATACAGGGCCATTCTGGGATGGAGCACATGCTACACTAGTGGCCAAAATTGTGGAAACCTTTTGGAGAAAGTATATTTCGGATGTTTTATGGCTTATAACACCACTTTCTTTTGGAGTAATACCATAAAATTTTATATCAATGGAAAGATAATTGAATAAAGAATGTAATGCATCCAAGTTTGTTCAATTATCTGTATTGTAGCCTAATAACCAGAAAAATGAGTGTTTAGAGAGCCAATCAGGTGTCATCTGGTTTTGGCAATGATGGCTCATAACACCACTTTTAAATTATGTTAAATTAAATTATGTTTCCATTGATAAATAATTTTATGGCATTACTCCCAAAAAGGTGGTGTTATGAGCCATCACTGCCAAAATAAGATGACACCTGATTGGCTCTCTAAACACTCCTGTTTCTGGTTATTTGGCTATATCTTTTGATAGAATATACATAATTGAACAAACCTTGTTGCATTGCTTTCTTCATTAAATTATATTTCCATTGATGTATAATTTTATGGTATTACTCCAAAAGAAAGTGGTGCTATGAGCCACCAAACCTCAGAAATACACTTTTTCCAAAAGGTTTCCACAATTTTGGTCGCTAGTGTATATACTGATAACCGAAAAGCAAGGTGGTTTTTAGGTGAGAGCATTCACCATCCATTCCCCTTCTACCTGCCATCTTTCCACGCAGTTGGGAATATATAAAATTACCTCACGCCAGAGAATATATTCCCTTCCAATCAATAGATGCAAAACATATTTTAAAAGCATCATGTATTTCTAGAACACAGATCTGAAAATTTTTAACCTTTGTACAGAGTAAGTCTATGTGGCCTATCAAATATGCAATAATAACCTCCTCAAGCCAATGCGAAAATGGTTCTCCTCCTTCCATTCCCTTGCTCCCAGAAAACTTAATTTAAAAAAGGACACATCTTTCTGTGACATCACAGCCCCCGTCACCTTGACAACCCCCCAAAATATTCTGTCTCTGTCCACTTCTCAGAGCGAGGAGAGAGAGCTTTTTACATCGCCAGTTGGTCTTCATGGCCCAGTACCTGGCTCCCCATGATTTCTCAATGGCTCTATAGTTAGCTTTTTTTCCACAGGGCTTTTTTCAGCTGGATCTCACAAGAGCTCAGCTCCAGCACCTCTCAGGTGGGTGCAATTGCCAACCTAAGAGAACAAGGGAGACGTTCATGGTGAGCTCTGACACCTCTTTTTCTAGAAAAATAGCACTGGCAAGCACCTACTTGTTAAATAAAAAAATAGACAGTATTTAGAAATTCGGAGAATTACCAAACTAGCTCATCCTTATTTATTTTTTATTCAGTGTCATAGTTATCTAATCCCTATCCTGTTAGAACAATACCTACCAACACAGCACATCCTACCAGAATCACAATACACATCAGGATTAAACTGTCTACCACATAATCAATAGATTTATGCAGAAAATCACACTAGTATCTACAGAGTTTCCAACAAACAGAGGATCAAGCAAGAAATAATTAAAAGAAGGGCTTCTAGAGAAGTTAATCCTAATGAATTTAATAAGACTTGCTTCCAAGTACCGGTAAACATGATTAGGATCAGGCTGCCAAAAAGTGCTACAATATAACTCTTCTTTCTAATAGCAGTTCAAGTCCTCCTGTGTTCACGATCATATACCCAAAACCACACCACCCATAGAAGATGGAGGTATCAGCCAGCTTGAGTTAACCCCAAGGGTTGCAAATGTTTAAAGAACCTTGGGGAAACTGTCAAAGAGGCAACTCCAAAAAGTAGCCCCCTAAGAACACAATGGCACAGAATGCTGAGTGGCAGGGGAAATCCTGAAAATGAGGTGGGAAGGGAAATGGAATGGCTGGAAAAAGAAGGCAACACATATATGTAAAGGATAGGAGGAGTCCTTCCCACCTCACATTGATTAAAACAGGCACCCCCAAACTCGGCCCTTCAGATGTTCTGGGACTACAACTCCCATCATCCCTAGCTAACAGGACCAGTGGTAAGGGATGATGGGAATTGTAGTCCCAAAACATCTGGAGGGCCGAATTTGGGGATGCCTGGATTAAAACATCCCCAGGGACAGAAGTGAGTGCTGACAACAGACAGGGGCGGGGTGGGGGATCGAAGATTTTAATGTATTGAGGACTGGTCTCAAGTTTACACACCTCAATTCCCCAAAGAGAGAAAACACCCAATAAGGGCAATGAAAATTAAGCTTGCTGAATGGGCAAATATCACAGAATATTGATTGGGGGGGGGGGACCAGGAGCGAATGGAATGGAGCAGCTGGAACCCTGAACAGAACCACTCCACATGGCTGCATTTTGTCGCAGAGTCCCACTCATCAATAACTATTTTTAAAATGAGGATTAAAATGAGGATAACAACTAAGTTAAAATGAGGATTAAAATGAGGATAACAACTAAGTTTATATTTTCCCGGGAGTATGCCCCACTGGATTGACGTCCACAAGATATATAGGATTGCACTGGCAAAGTTACAAAAAAAATCTTGAAAACATATGGGCAGCCCCAAGTAGTAGGTTGTGCAAGGTTGTAAAGCTGCAAAGAGTTCAGAAACACTTTGGCACACTTGCTTGTGGGTCTTTCTTCCCACTTCTTAAATATTATTTATTGCATTTCTGTACCGCCCTGCATTCGAGGATCAGGAGGCGGTTTACAGTATAAAAACACATAATTACACAACACAGCAACAAACAAAAAACCAGCACCACCAGTTCAAAAGGCCATCAGTTATTTAATTAGCCAAAGGCCTGAGAGAATACCGGCATAGCTCAGTCGCTAGAGCATGAGACTGTTAATCTCAGGAGTTGAATGTCTGAACCCCCAAGTTGGGCAAAGATTTCCTGCATTGCAGGGGGTTGGGCTAGATGGCCCCCATGGTCCCTTCCAACTCTACAGTTCTATATGGGCACAACGTGTCCCCTCAACATCCCAAGTCCCACCACCACCACCTTTCCTATATTATGCGCAACTCCACGGTGCCTCGTGGAAAGGGCCAGCAGCCCTCCAGCGCCCTAGGTGGGTGACCACTCTCCCGCTGCTTCAACATACAACTAGGCAGTGCCAGATTTACGTATAAGCTAACCAGGCATAGGCAAACTCGGCCCTCCAGATGTTTTTAGGACTACAATTCCCATCACCCCTGACCACTGGTCCTGTTAGCTAGGGATGATGGGAGTTGTAGTCCCAAAACATCTGGAGGGCCGAGTTTGCCTATGCCTGAGCTAAACAAGCTATAGCTTAGGCCCCCCCCCAATTTTTCACTATTAATATACATCTTAGTTAAATTTCAGTTCAACAATTACTTTGATAAAATACATATTTTGTTATGTGTGATTGGCTTTAAATACCTATTAGGTCCATAAATTACCATAAATTACACAAAAAAACCAGCGACAATTTGTTGTTGACAAAGGACAGCTGGACATATAAAGGGCCCCATTACCTTCAGTAGCTTAGGGCCTCATCAAACCTAAATCCGGCCCTGTGACTAAGGGAGCCTCAGTGGCCCCTTATCCCTTGCTCTGTTTATCCCACCC
Organism: Darevskia mixta; assembly: GCA_034641385.1. Lineage (NCBI taxonomy): Eukaryota > Metazoa > Chordata > Lepidosauria > Squamata > Lacertidae > Darevskia > Darevskia mixta. The sequence goes on from JAWWNH010000050.1 coordinate 874,695, forward strand.
TTCCTCCACAAAGCAGCATGCAGGGTCCTTTCCTTCCCCTCCCCTTCTCTCCTCTCCCAACAACCCTGTGAGGTAGGCTGGGCTGAGATGCAATGGTGGTGAGCTGCAGGTCTGTTTGGGACTTTGAACCCGGACGCCCTCGGACCTAGACATGACACCCCACCCCAGCGAAACCGACGCCTATGGAGACCCCCACCCTCCCGTACTGACCGAACGGGGCCCAGGAAGCGAAGCCCCCCTCCCCCCGCCTCGTTTCCCCCTTGAGCTCACTACCTGGCAACCACAATCACCATGACTACGCACCCGGAAGCAGCTCCGCCGTCTTTGCTCCGCCCGCCCAATCAAAACGCAGCTTCCCTTCTCAGTCGGAAGGCGGGGACTGGCAAGGGAAAGCGGCCAGTAGAAAGCAAGCGCGCGGAGGGACGAGGTCAAGAAATTATAATATACAAAAAGAAAAAAAAGAAAGAAAAAAGAACACAAACGGGAGAAGCCAGGGAAAGTCCGCCCGTGTTTAGCTTCCCTCCCGGAAACAGAGGCTCCGCGTATAGAGTTCTGCCTCGAAGACAGAGGAAAGCATCTTCTAAGAGGGAGATGGGGGGGAAAGAGATTTTTTGGGGGGTGGGACACACAGCTGAGCTTGTTAGGTGCTGATTGGCACTCCTTAGATGGGGCAGATCCCCACAGAGTGGTTCTTCTTGGCCACCCAATAGCGCTCCGTAGGATTCAGACCTAAATTAGTACAGTATAGTAATCCTTTTGAGCGTCTGTGCAGATGCAGTTGCTTTAAAAACAAACAAACATAAAACAATAATAAAAGTCAAGTAACTGGAGGCAGCCAATATGCCCCCACCGAATTTTATCCTCACAACAACCCTGTGAGGTAGGTTAGGCAGAGAGATTGTGACTGGACCAAGGTCACCCAGCAAATTTCATGGCTGAGTGAGGATTTGAGCCCAGCATCTTCCCAGGGTCCTAGCCCAGCACTCCAACCACTGCACTCCACTGTGTGGGGGGTGTGTGTGTGGTTTGATCAGTCTTGTCTAGGGTTGTTGTGTAGTTGAACGATGTTGATGGTTGTTCTTTTGTGTTTTCGTAATATTAAAATGATGTTTTTATGATGTAATCCGGTTACATTTTGATGCCTCTTGCTATAGTCTGATGTTTTGCATAAGATCTTAAACTACATTCCATTCAAAGACCTTACAGTACTTACTGCGAATGACACAAATGTTGCAGTTTTCTTTGTTGTTGTTGTTGGCATCCGTCTGTCTTGAGAGACAATGGCGTGTGCCTTTGGGGGTGAAGTCAAACTGCTGCATTAGCAGCACTGAAGTGACTTCCCCAGGGTGCAAGCCTGGGCAGTGGGGGGGGGGGGTCCTGGGCTACCCAGAAGAGAAGACACCCACCCACCCCGCAGCCTCACTGATGTGGTCCAAAGGAAAGCAGAGCAATTTGTTTGGCACCAGCTTGGTTGCAGAAGTTTCTGGAAGGAGGCATACAAGGCTCCATCCAACTGTTTTAGGGACTCTACTCAAGATTTGTGTAGGATTTACTCCTGCAATTTTCTACTAATTGACTAATTAAACAATCCATATGACCTTTTAAACTCTGGAGGTTTTTGTTTGTTACTATGGTATTTATTTTTGTGATTTTATATTGTAAACCACCCTGTGGTCCTCAGATGAAAGGCGGCACAGACATTAAATTGATAATAATAATAATAATGTTTATGTTTGTTTTTTAGGGATAATCACATGGTTTAAAATGCGGAATTCCTATGACAATTGCTAGTAGTAAAGTTTGGTTCCAAATGTGGAATTTGTATTGTATATCTTATATTGATTCCTTTTTGTTTGTAAATGGCAGGGATTTCTGTTGAAATATGAAGTGGGGTGTAAATGAACAAAAATAAATAAAATAAACAAGCCGTTCCTTGACTTTTCCCCAAATTTTATCCATATCATGACCCTTTGCAACCTTCTAAGGACAACAGCTCAGGCAGGGAGCATTATAGAATCATAGCATTGGAAGGGACCACAATGCAGCAATATTTTGCCCAACATGGGGCTCAAACCCATTACCGTCAGATTAAGAGTCTCATGCTCTACTGACTGAGCTATCCCAGCTTCTAGGCAGGGAGCATTATAAAAGGTAAGGGGCCCATGACCCAGTGAAAGCTAGCCAATCAGGACAAATGAGGTTGCCCCACTAACCTGAGTCTGCCCTGCCTGCCTCAACAGTTCAGTGGGTGGCAGTGCCTGTCAGTTTCCTTTTCCTTAATCTTGGAGAATAAAATGCAGAAGTAGAACCATAACTCCTTAAACTCCTTGGGTGAAAGGTCAGATACAAATCTCTTTACACCCTTCATATCACTCCATCCACTCAATTCTCACTTCAATAAAATACTCTGAACATTGGGCCAATTATTTGAATCACCAATAATTGTCCATAGAAACATTAAGAGCCCCACACACTTGAGCACTTGCACAGGAAATGAGCAGAATCTTTACTACAGGATTGTATTCCCCATCCTGCAGTTCTGTCAGATCACTGCAAGACCTGATATCCCACATCTCATGGTCACCAGCGTCACATCTGCTGCTCAGCCTTGCTTAGCATCAAATAGCTGCTGTCAGCCCAGCACTGCCACCTGCCTGTCTGTAAAGTTGAAACTGCAGCTCCCCCAGGGCATTCCTCCCACCCCAGCTGGATGTTCCATATGGCAGCTAGCCTTGCGCTCACAGCTGCCTTGGGACTTGCACTGACTCAGGAACAAACCTCTAGTTTAGGGTTACCAGACATCCTCATTTCCCGGGGACAGTCCCTGGATTTGTGAATAAGTCCCTGGACAAATTCCATCCCCGGAATGTCCCCGGATTTCATCTAATGTCCCCGGGAAACGCAGCAGCGGCAGTCTCAGCAGCCTGGAGCAGTTGTCTCTGGCTGGCTTCAGGAGCTGCTCAGAAGTCCCCATATGATGGTGGTGCAGGGGCTCAAAGATGCAGCTTCCAGGCTGCCTCCACCTTCCCTGACCCCAGCAAACTAACCTGTGAAGGGAGTCTTCATGCTGCATATCAGAACTTGCGTGCAAGCAGGAGGGGGAAGGGATCTCTCAGTTAGGCAACGGGAAGTCTCACTTCCCAGCTGAGGGATCCCCGGGCCCTCCTGCTTGCACGCAAGTAGGAATGGGATTGGGGCTGCTCCGATGTGAAGGGAGGCATTGCGCTGCCTGAGAGATCCCTGCCCTCTCCTGCTTGCACACAAGTAGGAGTTGGGATGGGGCTGCTCCGAAAGGCAGCGTGAAGCCTCACTTCCCAGCTGAGGGATCCCCGCCCCCTCCTGCTTGCACGCAAGTAGGAGTGGGGTTGGGGCTGCTCCGATAGGAAGGGAGGCATTGCGCTGGCCGAGCCTCATCGCCGCTGCCGCTCTCGGCCCTCCTTCTCCGCCTTCCATGCCTGACCCACCACGCACTGCTTCCACCACCACCACCACCACCACCACTGAAGAACCAACAACTCGGGGGCTGCCCAGGCTCATGGAGAAAGGAGATGGAAGCCTCGGAGGAAGGGGAAACGTGGCGGTTGAGGTCAAGGCGGAGGCCGCTCCTCTGCTCCCGCCATCGCTGCAGCATCAACTTCCCGAACGTGTAGTATTTATTTGTTTGTTTATTTAATTAATTAAAGTGTCCCCGGATTCATTGAAAAAAATCTGGTAACCTTACTCTAGTTTCAACAATGTTCACAATGAGAACTGGAAACTCTGCTAAAGCAAAGCAAAATATGCAGGGCATAACAGGGGCGTAGCGTGCCGCTTGGGTGCCCGGGGCGGCAAGCCAAGCGGCACCCCTGGACGTCACAACGCGCATGCGCACGGAGCGACTCCTTTGCCCCATGCCGTGGCAAAAAAAGCCACTGAAAAAACCCCTTTCAGCGGGGTGTTTTCACCGCTGAGCTCCCGGGCGGAGCTATGGCGTCGGCATGGAGGAGAGGGGCAGACCAGAGCCAGAGGGGTTGACACTCCTCCATGCTACTGCCCCGCCCCTCTCCTCCATGCCGGGGCGAAAAAAACAGCTGAAAGTGGGTGAAAGGAAGACAAAGCAGGCGCTTTTAAAGTGCCTGCTTTGTCCCCCCCCCTTCAGCTGTTTTTTTTTTTTTTGCCGCTGCCGCGGTTCTCTCCCACGCTCAGTTCTCTCCCGCGCTCAGAGAGAGTGAGTGAGCCAGGCAGGGGCAGAGAGCTGCGAGTGCGAGCGCGCCCCCCCAGATGTTGCGCCCGGTGCAGATGGCACCCCCTGCACCCCCCACGCTACGCCACTGGGGCATAAATCGTCCAGTACCTAAAATCCCTCAAGTGGGTTGGCTGCTCTCAAGCAGTATGATGGTGTAGTGGTTGGAGCTGTTGGACTAAGACTGGGTAGACTCAGGATCAAATCCCTGCACAGACATGACGCTCACTGGACCAATCATGCTCTCTCTGCCTAAACCACTGAGCGTCCTGGGTTTGCTGATCGGAACATCGGCAGTTCGAATCCGCGCAACGGGGTGAGTTCCCATTGTTCTGTCTCAGCTTCTGCCAACCTAGCCGTTCGAAAGCACACTAGTGCAAGTAGATGAATAGATACTACTGCGGCGGGAAGGTAAATGGCGTTTCCGTGTGCTCTGGTACTCATCACGGTGTCCCGTTGAGCCAGAAGCAGTTTAGTCCTGCTGGCCACATGACCCGGAAAGCTGTCTGTGGACAAACGTCAGCTCTCTTGGCCTGAAGGGAGATGAGCGCTGCAACCCCACAGTCGCCTTTGACTGGACTTAACCGTCCAGGGGTCCTTTACCTTTACCTACCAGTTACAGGTAGGTAGCTGTGTTGGTCTGTCATAGTCAAAACAAAATAAAAAAATTCCTTCCAGTAGCACCTTAGAGACCAACTAAGTTTGTTCTTGGTATGAGCTTTCGTGTGCATGCACACGTCTTCAGATACCAGATACTTCTGAAGAAGTGTGCATGCACACGAAAGCTCATACCAATAACAAACTTAGTTGGTCTCTAAGGTGCTACTGGAAGGAATTTTTTTATTTTTTATTTTGCTTTACCTACCACACAGTCTAAAACACTCACTTAAAAACGAAAATAACAAGGCAGCAGAAAGCATATATTTTGTGCAGCAACCTAATCTCCGAGCAGTAAGAGACTCCACTGCATCACCATCACCTCAAACGGGCTTGGAGTCCTTCATTTCGTACAACACCGCAGCGTTCCCCTGACAATTGCCGACGGGTTTCCTGAGCTGCAGAAAACGCTCAGCCTTGCCGAGCATTTTCGCAAGGATCCCGCCCTTCCGCAACCTTCCTTTGCAGAGAGTACAGGCATCATCCAGGCGAGGAAGCACCGCGCGCTTTGCCCATGAGATGGCGCTTTGGATCCGCGCTTCGACTGCAGCTATTTCTTCCCAGTCAGCCTTCAAAAAACAAATAGATCTCGCTCTCTTCCCCCTTCTGCCTCCCTCCACCATCCCTGTGGGGGGATACTTATTGATGCTGGAGAGAGGACAGGTATAATTGGATGCTACGGTGAGCTAGCAACCCACCCACACTTGCCCCCACCCACCCGCCAGCCTGCTTTTTAAAGCTCTGGTTTTCAAAGCATGTATCGATGCTGTTTTGCTGCGGTACGGGATTGAATTCTTTCCATGTTTTTCTGTTCCCACAAGGAAACAGCTTCAAAGACGACGGTGGAGGAGAGAAAAACCTCCCCCCCCCAACCTCTGATGGTGGCAGGCCTTTAAGGGAAGTTTAAAAATGCAGGAAGGCAACCATCGCCTCTTTCTTTGTGAAAGATTAAAGAAATTTAAACTAGCAGCTAGAGTTTTTTTGTATCTGCTTTTAAATTCAAGAGAGGAGTGCCTCCTCAAGGTCAATGCGCCTTCCTGTTTTGCAGCCTCCCTCCCCTTTGCAAGACTGTGCATTGATTTTCATTAATGCTTCCAGCAGGTAAAGGAGTTTGAATGGATTGCTGTCAACCATCCATGGATTTCAAGTCTCTTTTCCCTCCGCAAAGAAGGCCATTAAAGTGTTTTCTCTTCTCTTTAGGATCATTGTGGCAAGGAAATAAAAGTCTGGATTATTATTATTTTTTATTTAACTAGCATATTAGCACCAAGAAGGAAGAAAGGTGTCACTTTGGGAGATTATCCGAGACATAATCAGGCAAACATTGTTATACAAGGATGATGATTCACAAATGATGGAGCCCCGAAAGCACACAGCAAGGCTGTGATTTCACCAGACACTTAAAGCACATTACTTCCTCCAAAGAATGCTAGGAAATGTCGTTTCTTAAGGGTGCTGGGAATTGTAGTTCTGTGAAGAGTAAACTACAGTTCCCCAGATTGTGTGGGTGTGTGCTTTATATATGTATGTTGCATGTGCAGCCTATCTCTTTACTCTGAAAGCGCCTTTGTTTTGTTTGTTTGTGTACTAAAGTGCATCTTGTACCTTCAGCACAGCCAGGGCTGGCCCTACCATTAGGATGCTGCCCCACGACCACCAGCCTCAGCTGGTTCCCACCTGCTTGCCTGCTTCCAGGGAAAAAGTCAAAGCGGTTTGCAACAAGAATAAAACAGTAAAATTATCGGCAAAACCAGTTTAAAGCAGTTGTTGTAAAGAGTATAGCAAAGGTGCCTGCCTGGTGTCAATAGGCAGGGAGTTCCAATGTGTAGGTGCTGCTGTACTAAAAATATATATATTACAAATGCAGAACAGGTATTATCTGGCACTTGTCACAGTGTCAGTTCAGGAGATTGAAGGGGTCAAATGGGTTTCTATGGGGTAAGGCAAACTCGCAGGTAAACTGATTCAGAGTTGTTAAGGGTTTTTGTTGTTTAGTCGATTAGTCGTGTCCGACTCTTTGTGACCCCATGGACCAGAGCACGCCAGGCATTCCTGTCTTCCACTGCCTCCCACAGTTTGGTCAAATTCATGTTGGTCGTTTCTATAACACTGTCCAACCATCTCGTCCTCTGTCGTCCACTTCTCCTTGTGCCCTCAATCTTACCCAACATCAGTTTTTCCCAGAGAGTCTTCTCTTCTCATGAGGTGGCCAAAGTATTGGAGCCTCAGCTTCAGGATCTGTCCTTCCAGTGAGCACTCAGGGCTGATTTCCTTCAGAATGGATAGGTTTGATCTTTTTGCAGTCCATGGGACTCTCAAGAGTCTCCTCCAGCACCACAATTGTGGTCCAGCTCTCACTTCCATACATCACTACTGGGAAAACCATAGCTTTAACTATACGGATCTTTGTCAACAAGGTAATGTCTCTGCTTTTTGAGATGCTGTCTAGGTTTATCATCGCTTTTCTCCCAAGATGCAGAAGAAGGGCTTTATATACTAATATATACTTCGTATAGTTATGACCAATAAGCAGGTGGGCTCTGCCTGCCAGTGGCTGCAGCGCCATCTACTGTTGGCCTCCATCTACTGGTGCCCTTTCAGTCCCAATGGGCACCAGAGTGAGGCACCAGAGTGAGACAACCGCCTCAGGAAGCAGATGCTTGGGGTGTGCATTAAACTTTACAGTGAGGCCCTATCCTACACCCCTGAAAGGGTCCCGATTTGAGCAGGACATCCCACACAGACCGTTATAAAATTTGTGTGTTTGTGTGTATTGAATGGCAAATAAAACAGCAATGAAATCACAGCGCACCTGATCATAGCAAAGCTACCACAACAGCTTTAAAGAATGGTGGGGGAATCTGTGGTCCTCTCGAAGGTGCTGGACTACAATTCCCATCATCCCTCACCACTGGCCACAGTTGGGATTGATGGAGTCCAGTAACATCTGGAGGGCTTCTCATTCTAAGCGCACACACCCCATTTATTTTAAAGCGGCCATAAAGTAAGTTATGCAAAATCAAATCCATCTAATATTATATAGAAATACAGAGCAATGTAGATACATAAAAATATACAGAATCAAATAAGTGTTTTATAGAGCTTCAAAAATAATGCACGGAAATGCTTGCAGATTTTAAAGGCGTTCAGCAGCATTTGCTATCTGGATAAAAAAAAGCAGAAAAGAAACCAATGGAAATGGATACATGCTAACAATGGGTTTTTTAAAAAAAATAAAAATAAAAGAGATCTGATATGTATATCAATTCAGAGATTGGCACCACATAATCAGGGGGAGTGTCCTTTGTACACAGAGACAGTTGGAGTGTTTGAGAGATTGAATTGAATTTACTTTCTGAATTAAAACACACAGAGAAAGAGAGAGAGACCTGGATGTCTGGAGATTCCTCTTGAGCCCGGCATGAATTGCTGTGGTCCCCAAAGGACTGTGGAACCATGTGCTCAATTGCAGGCAGTGAAATCAAACCATGCATTAGCAAGTCCTTAATGGGTTTGCTCAGTGAAACCCAGCTCCCTTCATTAATCAGGAAAATCCTGAAAGCTAATGATTTAAATGCTGGGAATTAAGACTTACTGATTACTGGAGCTGGGAGGGGGGGCGGTTGTTTGCCTCCCTGTGGAGATGGGGAGGGGGGAATAATTTTTGTGCAGGTGTGCAACATGATAGCACGAGACTGCTCAGTGCAGGGACCCCTGATCCTCAGGTCGCTGTTTTTAACCACATGTTTTGTATGCTCTCTTCTGTGTGTGGCTTAAAAAAATAAAAAATGGAAGGGGGGGAAATCCTGATCTTTACTCACATACTAGCATTTCACAGGTCTTTGAAACATTCCCACAGGTACAGAGCTGCACTCTGAGACCCTGAACATTTATCCGATGAAAATAGGGATGTCCCATCCCATAATGAAAATTTTTACTATTTATATCCCACACATCTTACTGGGTTGCCCCAGCATTCTGGGCAGCTTCCAACATATATAAAAACATAATAAAACATTAAACCTTTTTTAAAAACTTCCCTATACGGGATTGCCATCAGACAACTTGGAGGTTGAATAACTCCATAAACCTCCAACATTTCCCCAATGAAAACAGGGACATCCTAAGAAAAAGTGGAACATTCCAGGATCAAATCAGAAACCAGGACGGCTTCTCTAAATTAGGGATGTCCCTGGAAAATAGGGACACTTGGAGGGTCTGATCCTGTGCCTCTTTCAATGGCAATGTGTATCTTCTTTCAAACTTATTTCAAAATGCGGTAAGCCGGTGCTGCTGTGTTTGGTGGTCTTACTGCTCGCTCCAGTGAATGGGGCCTGGTTTCTTTTTCTTTGTTTAAAACAATTTTATTTATTTCAAATTCACACAAAACAGGAAAAAAGAACAAAACCATACCATCATTATATCACATTTCCCCATCTTATTTCCCTCCCCCACCACTCCCCCTCTCCCATGCGTGATCTCATTACTTCTCTGTTTTATTTTCTTTCGCTATGTTGCTTATTACAATATTAAAATCCTACTTTATATATTTCATCTTACTTACTTACCCCCACCCATTTCATTCCATATCTATCAAAATATCAAATCCGGAACATTGCAATATCATATAATCCCTCACTCCTTGCCATTCCTTGATGACTTCTTGGTTTGAATGTCCTCTAATGTTTGCCGTTAATTTTGCCAATTCTATCAATTCACACATTTTGGTTCTCCACTCTTTTATTGTTGGGGTTTCTTCCCCTTTCCAATTTTTCGCTATTAATAATCTGGCCGGGGGCCTGGTTCCTTGCCCCCAAATCCTGTTCCGATTACACCACTGGGAAATTCCAGGCTGCGTTAATGCTCCATGGTCTCAGATCCACCTCGCACATTTAAAGTCCATTCACATTGCTTTCCCCCAAAGAATCCTGGGAATTGTAGTTTGCTAAAGGTGCTGGGAATTGTAGCTGTGTGAGAGGGAAGCTACAGTTCCCAGGATTCTTTTGGAGGAGTCATGTGCTTTAAATTACTATTATTATTATTATCATCATGGAATAGGACACCCCTATTTTTATTGGAGAAATGTTGGAGGGTATAGATGCTGCCATCTTCTTTCACAGAAGCCCTTCTCTGTGTGCCCCACCCAAGGGTGGCTACACAAAAATAGGCCTTTCCTGTGATACTCTCCTCAGGGAAACGCTAAGGTTAAAACCTTTAAATTATCTCTGGCTTTGGCAATTAAGTGGGCCCCTATGATGGTACTCATTCTTTTAACGGGGCTGCGAAGACTTCCTTCTTAATATGTTATCGCGTGAACAGTTTATGTGCTTTTGCATTTATTGTTTTAACTTCTCTGGTTTAAATCGTTTCACCTGTGGTATTTTATCTTGTCGAGCAGCTTTGAGACTTTTCCTTTCGTATAAAGTGATTAATTAACACAATTAAATAATCACAATGTACTATTTTTACTGCGCTGTGGGACAGGGTTTGGAATGTCCTCCTCAGGTGACGAGGTGTTTTGGATCAGATAGGCTGCCATCAGTATTGAGTTAAGAAGATCTAGCTCTGTAGCCAGAAACTGGCATCTTGCACCGTTTGATGCTGTGTTCGATTCATGGGAGAAAGGTGGAGTGTTATTCACAAGACCTGCTCCCTGCCTCCAGTGTTAGACAAATCACGAAGGCTTACGAAGAAGCCTCCAGAGCTGTTTGTTCCTTTGAAGAAAGAGTTAACTTCACAAACGTCGCATGAGCTTTTACTGACCTGTTTCCTCACAGAGAGGTCTTTTCGAAGCCAAACTGCACATTGAACAAGCTGCATTTGCAGGGAAGAATTAGCTGGTGGTTGATGCTGTCATTCGCACCCCACAACATCCTTGCACAGGTCGTTTCCCCCCCCCCCCTGTAGCACCGTCAGAACAGGTTTTTGGGGAACGCGCGTCCAGGGCTCCACTCAGCAGAACGAACACAAGGTCCCCAAAACACAGCAAGGCCATGTTACCATCTAAAGAGCTCTTCCCCCAAGTAAAAGCGCCGAGTCCAGAGTCTAAGATTAAGTGTACCTCTGCCTCTCTCCACTCCAGCCAGCCTAACACCTGATTTGGGAGCCTAGTGGGAGTGTTGGGAAGGAACAGTCAACTGTAGAAGCGGTGCAAGAGGCAGAATTAATAAAAGCCGCTTCCATCTGCCTTGTTGTCTCCTAATGCACAGCTAATTTTTCAGTAGATTCAGGATTTCTTCAGTAGGTTCCCCAAGGCCTAGTGGTGTCAATGTGCTGCCTCCCCAGATTCCCTCCGCCACCCCATTAGGCCTGCCTCAGCAAGGTAGAAACTTTTTTTCTGAACCCAGGTGTAACTTCAACAAGCACAAACCTGCAGACTCCAGAATAAGCAGGAAGGAGCCTGTGATTTGACAATTAACTGTGTGACAAAAACATGCCACCATTTCCCTCGTTTTTTGTTTGGACGGCTGTTCAGCAGTATTACGCTTGCCTTGATTGTGCGGGTTCGAATGACAGGCAGGTATTTGCAGAAACACACCTGTGTATGGAAAGATTGTGGGTGAGGACCTGGAACAATTCTGAAAGTAGAAGCTGCATGGACTAATATCTTTGCCGCACTCACAAGAAATACTTTGAAAGTGCAAGCTTATACTTGCCTGCTCAGAAATACATCCTGGTGAGACATACTTCTCAGAGACGTGTATTGAGTTTACAACCTCAGCCACAACAAATATGGAACGGGGCAGCTATTGCCATGCAAAATAGGGAGTGGCTCTATCCTGGCTGGTACTCTTCTACCCTGTAAAAAAAGAATAAAAATGAGCACACTTGCTCTTTACTAAATGCATGGTGGCAATCTATTCGGCTCAGGGCAACCATTCTGTATTTTCCAGGAATGGTTTCTGCTGACATTTTTTATTGGCCTGCTCTCCTTCATTCAATAGCCAGTTGCTATAGATGTATTTAGAAGGGACGCAGGTGGCGCTGTAGGTTAAACCACTGAGCCTAGGGCTTGCCGATCAGAAGGTCAGCAGTTCGAATCCCCGCGACAGGGTGAGCTCCTGTTGTTCGGTCCCTGCTCCTGCCAACCTAGCAGTTCGAAAGCACGTCAAAGTGCAAGTAGATAAATAGGTACCGCTCCAGCAGGAAGGTAAACGGTGTTTCCGTGCGCTGCTCTGGTTCGCCAGAAGCGGCTTAGTCATGCTGACCACATGACCCGGAAGCTGTACGCCGGCTCCCTCGGCCAATAAAGCGAGATGAGTGCCGCAACCCCAGAGTCGTCTGCGACTGGACCTAATGGTCAGGGGTCCCTTTACCTTTATACAGGTATTTAGCAGGTGAGGGACTTGATTGGTGATCTCAGCGTACCCAAGGACAGCTGAAACAGATTGTTTATATTTATTTAAAGAATGTACAAACCATGCTGCATTAAAATATTGTGGTAGTGTACAAAAAGGAAAAATAAAATAAAATCCAAAGCATAAAAACACTGTTTCATGCCACCCTAATCTCTGAGCAGTGCAAGATTCCAAGGGTTCCAGGCGCTTACCCCGGGTTCATGTTTCCTTTTGACAATGAGGCACAGAGAAGACTGTGGTGTCTTTATACTATATGGTTTATTTACATGTATAGACAACATGAGTCTGTGATGGAGGGTGTCATAGCATCAACACCCCCAAAGATTCCTGTTTCTGCCATAGCTGCAGCTTTGGATTCAAACAGAAATCAAATATTGTTCTTTGACCCTCTCTTAAACTTCCTGCTTTACTTCTAGGTCACATCACTGCTACCTCTGCAATCTCTGGCTTTATGCCCACCCATTTGCTGTCTCCCACAAAGCCCCTTAATGGTTCATCACCCAGGCTATCACCTCACCAGGAAACTAGCTTGGCTTGATTAGATTTTAGCACTTGCTGGATCCAGATATTAGAGGGGTCTGGCACTCACAAACTCATAACAATACATTAAATTCATCTGTACAGCCAACAGGAACAATGTACAACAATGCTACTCTGAAAAAGTCTGGTTGATTAAAAATAATAATTAAAAATTGAATTGTTGGTGCTATCCTAAATTCCAGAGCGAGCCTGTCCCAAAGTAGTTTGTTAAGGTTTGCTGGGAACTGTAACTCTGCAAAGGGTAAACTACAGAGCTCAGAATCCTGAGTGCTTTGGAAGTGTTTTAAAAGTATTGCTTGTACTCTGTTTCTTATCCTAGCCCACCTCTGTGTTGTTATGAAAATAAAACAGCCCTATTTACACCACCTGTGGCATATGCCATTATTGGAGGGTAGCTGACATACCAATAAGTTGTACATGAAATGTGTGGAGGGGCCAAAGCACATCATTTTGTGTGCTGAACGTCCAAGGATAAATATGATCTCCAGTTAAGGCAGGGGTGGGATCCTCAGCCCCTACCCAGGTGTCTCTTTCCAGACCGTGGGAGTTTCCCCTAGCCACATCCTTCACTGGCCCTTCTCTGCACACTCGTTGAGGATTTTTGCAAGACTGAAAGATGCCCTTGAACTGTGCCAGGATGAAGAGATATGGTGTGCTTATCCATCGGAAGTTTGGAACCGCTGACTTTTGTATGGCTGGCATCTAGTCTACTACACAAATTTAAGAGTCATGTCTGTTGCTCTGCTCACTTTTGCTTCTTACCTCATGCACCACTGTTCTCCACTCTGGCCTTTAAAGGACCCCCCCCCCCCCCAGTGGCAGGCTAGTAGAAAAAAACCACCATTCCTCCTTTACCTGAGATTCTGGACAGCCATGTCTAGTCAGGGGAGACCAGAGGGCTAGATGGATCAAAGGTCTGGTTCAGCAAAAGTGAGCTTCATATGCTTTTATCACAGGGCTCGAAACACAAGTGGCATCTTATTAATCACACCCCAAACCAGGGGCGTAGCCAGGATCAAAACTAGGGGGGGGCAAGCCATGGTCGTTCAGGTTGTGACATTTCAGCATGGAAAAGGCGAATGAAACCAAAATTTTAAGAACATTATATATAATTATAGCAGTGCTTTATTATGGTAGTTATTACAATTATTTGCTTGAATTTTTTTTTAATTTTTAATTTTAATTTTTATTCTAGTTACATGTCTTATGCTAATATCATTTTTATTGGGTTTGAAGAAAACTTGTTCAAAACTTTCGTTTCAATCCCCGAGGAGTCGGTGCAGGTGTTTCCAAAGGCGAAGGAAACAGACCCCCTAAAAAAGGGGGGGCGCAGCCTCACCCCCCAAAATAGGGGCGCATCTCTCCTGATCCCTGGGAAGCCTTTTCCCCGGGCAAACCTGGGCGGGTGCAAGGGCAACTTTAGGCGCGGCGGCGCCTTTCACTCCAAGCGGTGCGCAAAGCTCCCCCGGGCGCCGCGCTCCGCTCGGCACAGAGGCGTAGGAAGGTCAGGTGGTACCCGGTGCGGAAATTTCTTGTCATCCCCCCCCCCAACATTGTGTGTTGTTGTTTTTTGCCTGCAAAAAAGCTTTTACATTATTTCATATTTTCTTACAAACGAATGTGGGTTCTGGGACTCTGATAACAAGTAGGTGACTATGGACAGATACTTAAATCTACAGGATGGACTGTTTTGGCTTGTGTTATTTTATTTATATTTACAGTGGTACCTCGGGTTACATACGCATCAGGTTACATACTCCGCTAACCCAAAAATAACGCTTCAGGTTAAGAACTTTGCTTCAGGATAAGAACAGAAATTCTGCTCTGGCGGCACAACGGCAGGGGGAGGCCCCATTAGCTAAAGTGGTACCTCAGGTTAAGAACGGACCTCCGGAACAGATTAAGTACGTAACCAGAGGTACCACTGTATTGTTTATTTATTTAATAAAATTATTTTTAAAAACCTGCAAAGTGGTTTACAAAATAAAAAACAAAACAAAAAAAACACCACAGCAGCTATTTATTTATTCAGCTCCATTGAATTGATATTTCAGCCAGGCATGTCCAAAATCCATTTCGGGGGCCTAATTCGGCCCACCAGTTGGTTTAATCCAGCCCCTGTGGCAGTTATTTCCTGGGGTAAAATCCTTAAAAAAAACCTCAACAACTTCAACCCTTAAAAAAAAGGTTAACTTTGGTCAGCCCTCACGGCCCTTCGCTTCATCAAATCTGGCCCTCTTTGAAAAGTTTGGACACCACTGGCTTACACCATACTAAATTTGTTAGCCTTTTAAGGTAACTCTTATTTCAAGCAGGCCCCCACCCACCCCAAAAAAATATTTTTGGTCTCACAAGCAGCAGCACATTCCACCTCAAAACAAAATATCAAACAGTAAAAAAATTATAACTCCTGCATATCAGAACACTAACACTTTATGGCTAAATAGCTTATAATTTACTTTAATTACTTGCAAGCAAGTTACAGGTAGATAGCCGTGTTGGTCTGCCATAGTCAAAACAAAATAAATAAATAAATAAAATAAAAATCCTTCCAGTAGCACCCTAGAGACCAATAAGTTTGTTCTGGTATGAGCTTTCATGTGCATGCACACTTCTTCAGCACACTAAAGATTTGAAAAATCACCCAAGCAAACACATTTTTTTAGGGGTTAAAAAAAAGGCTGGGGGGTTAAAGGCAAAGGACAAAGGGGTAAAGTCACTCACAAAAAGATCGCTGTGGATCAAAACAGCAGCAGAGAAAGCTCGTTCTTTTCTTCCAGCGATCATACAACAATTAAAGGTGGGACGAGGGGGAGGGGCAGGAGGCAGTTTTAGCGACCAAAACCTCAACTGGGATTAGGCGTTAATAGTTCACAGAGTAGCCTGCTTCTTATCAAGGACTGATAAGGAAACTTGGGGGGGGGGGGTAAATCAAGGAGATCTCAATGTCTCTTCTCCAGGCGTTTTTACCCAGCAAACTCCCTCTTCGCTCAGTCTTAGCAACGGTAGCAGCGCTGCTTTTGCAGCCAGACCCAGGAGAGGGGCAAGCTGTGCGGGAGGGGACGCTTTTCCCCGTCAGCCTCCAGCCTCACGGTAAAAAGCTTCACCTCCTCGCTTGCTCGCTCGGCCGCCGCGTGCACTCCCCCTTCTTTCTTCCGGCTGCTGGGCGGAGCTCCGCCCAGAAGGAAGGAATAGGCTTTTGGGAACAGCGCACGGGGTGGTGGGGGCAGCTAGGGGTGGGGGCAGCTGCCTTCTAGGGGGGGGCAATTGCCCCCCTCTGCCCCCCCCTGGCTACGCCCATGCCCCAAACCCCCAACCTACTGGAGGCCCCAGGGACTAACTTTGCACTAGTCCATGAAGGCATGCGATCCAAAAATTGTGTTAAGTCTTTGAGATGCCTAAAATACTCTTTGCTGTTTGCTGCAATGCACTAAACACTCCCACCCTTGCGGAAACAAGAACCCTGCTGCCTTCCTTATTAACTCCGAATGCACTCCTGTATTTTATAAGCAAACACACACATATACACACAGTATATAGAAACTATTATATGGGGAGGGCATGGTTCAGGAGGGCGGAGAAACGGCTCTTCCCGCTACTGTATATGTTCACACCACCCGAAGGAAATCCTTTAGATTTAACAAATGCAAGGCACAGCGGCGACGGCAGGGAGGGAAGCCTCTACTCTTCCATTGCTCGTGTGAAGGAAAAGTTGCCCAGGAGAACGCAAAAACAGCACGTGGAGGACCACTAGGGAGGCGGCAGCAAGGTCAGCTGGGGGGAGGAAAAGCAATTGCCAGCAGGGCTTGCTCCGGTGGGGCAGTGGCTGCACTGGTGTGTCGGCAAGCAGGGCTGAGGTTTGAATCTGCAGAACCTGGGCCGGGCAAGAAAAAAACGGGGCATTTGACAAGGACTAATTAAGCATCATCCTCATCATCCAGCTCAGCTCCTCCCTCCTTTGCAAGGAATCACTGGGGTAACAGAGAAGCTGCAAAGTTAAGCGGATATGACAGCAGCGGCGCTCTGTGCCCCCGCCCTCCCGCACATCCTGCTTGCTGCCTGGGAGAAGGCGGCCCCTTTGCCCTGACATCGCTTCCCCAGCCAATCCGCAACCCCGCGATGTGAGAGCGGCGGGCGGCCCCGCCAATCCACAACCCCGCACCGCAGCATGTGCTCCTTTCCCCCCTTGCCCTCACCCCTCCTTTTCGGTTTCCCAACTTCCTTTGTCAATCAACGGGGCCCGAGGGTGGGACGGGCCCAGCCGAACCCGCCTTTTCTTTCCCTCGCCTCCTCCCGCTGTAAGGGAAGGCGGCAGCGGCCAATGGGAAACGGGAGAGGGGAGGGACATAAGCCGACGGCTTCCAATAAGGCCGCACCCGCCGGGCCTCCTTGCGGTTCATGGGCGAAGCGCTGTTCTCTCTCTCCCTCTCTCTCGTTTTTCTCTCTCTCCCTCTCTTCCCCCCCCCTCGGCACCCCCGCTCCTTTCCCAGTTGGTTTGTCCCGCTACGGGCCTGGCGGGGCTTCGATTGAGTTCGCCGCGCTGCCTCGCTCCGTCTTTTGAGGAGAGGACCATTACACATCGCAGAAAAGGGGTGGGGTGGGGGCGCGCGAGAAAGGGAATGAGATGAGAGAGAGAGATTTAAAGAGACACGAACCCCGGCGAGCTCGCGAGGCTGACTGACTTGAGGGGGGACCGGAGGCGAAGAACACACCCCTCCGAGCCGGCCGCCCAGCAGCGGCACCCGCGCCCCTCGCCGCCGCCAGGGCTTCCCTCTCTCTCTCTCCCGCGTCCCCGCTCCTCCCGTGAGGCCTCCATGAGGTAGCGCGCGGCGGCGGCAGGCGGCGAAGATTCTCCTCAGCCCGCCTCTCTCTCTCTCTCTTTGCCCTCATCTTTGTGGCGCTCTGCCTCCTCAGTGGCGTCGTCGGCGTCGGCGCTTTGTTCGGAGCAGCCGGGGGCGGGGCGGGGTTGAGGCGAAAGCAGCGGCGGCGGCGGCGACGAGGAGGCGGCGGCGGCGAAGGAGAAGAAGAGGCGCAGGAGGAGAGTGAAGAGGGAGGAAGAAGAGGAGGAATCCGAGGAGGAGGAGGAGGAAGAGGAGCCGCTCCCCTCCCCCCTCGCCTCACGCCGCTCTCTCCCCTCCCCCTCCGCGCACCGCCACCACTGCAGTCGGCGGGGGCGGCGGAGGCCGCGCAGCAGCCCTGAGGGGGGTGGCGGCCCGCAGTCGCCCCCCTCAGCGACGAAGGAGCCAGCGAGCGGCGGACTGAGGAGATCCCTCCTTCCCCTCCCACCCTAACAATATCCCTCCCTCCCGTCCCGGCTCCCCTTCCCGGTCTTCGCTCCCACCCAGCTCCGATTTGGGATTCCCCCGCCTCAACCTCCCCCCCCCAACCCGGTCTCTCCCCCCCCACCCCTTCGTCTGCTGCTGCTTCTTCCTGCTCCTCCCGCAGCCTAGCAGAAGCCGTGCCGGCGGGGCGGGCGGATTGATGTGGGGGGGTCTGACATGAGTCCGCCGGCCGCCGGGTGCTGCCATGTGACCGGCTTCAAGGTGGAGAACTGGAAGCAGAACCTGAGGGTGATCTACCAGTGCTTCGTGTGGAGCGGGTCGGCCGAGACCAGGAAGCGAAAGGTAAGGGGGAACAAGCGGGTTTTGGGTAGGTGTGTGTGTGGAAAGAGCGACGGGCGCGCAAATGGCCATGCGAAACCCCCAGCAGCAAAAGCGGGGCAGGCTCGGGACGGAGCGGTCCAGGCAGATCCTCCTTTTAATTCTCGGTTGCTGCGATTCCCCGCTGGGGGGCAGGATTCCTCCCTCTAACCCCCCCTCCCCATTTCCAAAATATGCCTTTAGCTCTTCCCCCACGGGATCAGGGAGCTAGTCCCGCATCGCTTGTCAAACACTGCTGCTCTGCCTCCCCTGCCCCTAAACCCGCTTTTATTAGCAGAAGGAATGCTGATGGGGCTCCCAGTCCCCATACTTCGAGGCTTTGAAATATGGGGGTAGCCGAAGCAGCAGCCGCCTCCTTTCCTGTTGTGGGTGTCGGAGGGCGTGAGGGTTTCCCGGAATCGGACAACTGCAGAGCACGCCTGCGAAGGGGAGGGATAGAGCAGGAGGGAGGGAGAACCGAGAGCTTCCCAGACAGGGCAAAATAGCATGTCCGGCCTGCTTTTGTGCACTTGTGGGCTTTCCCCCCAGTGTGTGTGTGTGCGGGGTGGGGGAGGCATTGCTGAAGTATTTTCTTCAGACTGCCTCTCTCAATCGTGGGCTGTGTTTGACACGGAAATAGCTGCCTTTTTTAAAAGTTAAGTGGAGGAACACCGAAAAAGGGGGAAGTGGCTTTCTGTAATCCTTGCCCCCAGCGGGTGGCTCTATCGAGCTGAGTTACTTATGGAGGATGGTTTGGAGGGGGTAGGAAAGGTGGGTGGGTGTAGGCTGCAGAAGGGAAGAGGAAGGGGTTGGGTTGGGGGAGTGGGATGGGCGTGGAGAGGTCGCCCTGCGGTTTGAGCAAGTTATTGGGGTAGAAGCTGTGACTGGACTTGGAGTTTCTAGGCAGGCAGAGGAAGCAAGTCCTGTTTCCAAGGACACAATAGGTGGAAATGATTCTGCACACCATTGATATATGTGATTTTTTAAAAATATATATCTTAAAAATCATATGGGACAGCATCTGAGTGTGTTAGGGGGGATCAAAGGTATATGTGAGGGAAAATGGAATTTATACACAGAGATGGGAAGTGTTTCGGTCACATTTAATTTCACTGCATAGTTAGTCTAGCGATAATTCAAACTAAATACAGTATACACTGTGAAGAAAAACTATCTCTGTTGCTTTCCAAATAATTCAGTTCTGTAAACATTTCTCTTCTCTCTTACATATGTTCCCCCTTCCTCCTTTCCCTCTCCACTAGTCTCCAACAGCTTTCTGAGTGGGTCTTACTCTTAGTACCTCATGTAGAGGTTGATGAAATCAAGTTTTGCAAACTGAGAAACAACACAATCAGTAAATCAATGGTACAAAACATATACAACTGGAAAATACATTTTTATAAATTCTAGATGCCAAGTCAGTGCCAAACATCTGTGTCAGGAATGAGCAAATTTCAGATTCTGATGTGCTTGGGTTACATTTTTTTTATGTCAACTGAATATAGTGATTTATGAAAATGACTTACATTAGATTTGTGTAGTGCTATATGGAGGACTATTTGAAGGGATGTATGGGAAGGTTAGGTGGTTACTGTTGCGGATTTGGTGTCAGTGATGCAGGCATTTCTCTTGGTTTGATGATGCAAGAAGTATCTGTGTACCTGTTTTTTCATGAAAATATCAGCTACTACAAGTGTGTGTTTCATACCTAATGATTACTTAGCTGTTTGTAGATTTTGCATTTTGGGAGTTGGTTGTATTTATGAACCATTAGGCCCTAAAACCTGCCTGCAAATTACTAAGACTTGGTCTACATATGCAGCAGAATGGGATGATAGTGGACTGTACACTTCAGTCTGCAGGTTTGTGTGGGGAGGGGGTAGTTTTGCATGCCCCCCAACCCTTTCCTGCTGATAGAAAATTAGCATCACAGGGGAAAATATATTAGCCCACACCTCTTTTTGCTAGTTCTTTTATATAGGTAAAATTCATAATTTATATAGGTAAAATATGAATATTTGCTTGTTTTCCAAAGGGCTACAGTTCTTCTACCAGTTTTTCTACCACTCATTGTGCTGCAGATTCAGATAATTGCATTTAGGATTGGGCCAGGCAATGCTTTGTACCTTTTGGGATGGTTCAAAAGAATGAGTTTCTAAATCTTATTACGTTTCTTTACACTAATAATTTTTGAAGTACTTTGACACTGTTGAGGGAAGTAATACAATAATGGTTCTTGTATTACTTGTATTACATTAACGATCTTAATGGCTGTTTTAGAGATCTTGCACAATATTTAATTTGAGCCTTTTTCCTTTTAAAACTGTCATAATTTAATAATTTTCTTCATTTGTAAGCCTAGACACTAAAGCCAAACTTATGGAATTTCAAGGAAGGTTGCCTTTTGTTGGTTACACCCATAATTTCATCATGTGGGGTGGAGGGATAAAATACGTACGCATTTGATGAAGAGGAAGCATTTTCTGCTTAAGTAGCCTGATAGCTAACCTGTTCTCTAGAAGGATGCTGCAGTGTTGGGAGTCAGTAGATGTTTATTTTGGAGGCCATTCTTCATTGGAGAGACTTCTACTGCTTTATTCTACTTGGTATGCAAAAATGGAAAGGAAAAATAATGTAAATGGGTGCTGAGAACTCAGGCACTGAAGATTCAGTGATGGGAAAGGAAACATACAATTGCCAACATCTGTCTCCAGCAGTATTGATGGTATAAGATTCAGTAATTAAAAACAGTCCTTGTCAAAGGAACACAACCTTGCAACATTGCATTTCACACTATGGAGTATCCAATAAATAACTGAAAGATTGTATCATTTGATTTTTAGATATCTGTTCCCTGTTTTATTTCTGTTTTATTTATTTCTAGGCCTTGCATCTTAAAAATCCAGATATCAATATAAACTGCAGGGGGCAGAAAGTGTCAATTTTTGCTTCCGTACTTGACTGCCAACATTGCTTATTGCCTTGGATTTTGAAAGGCTGTTTCTGTACTATGTTGCTACTTTTCCTTTCCATTATTCTCCCCTGCTGCCACCAGTTAATGCAGCTTTGGTCTTAAATTCTTAACTCATTTTTTTATCACAGAGAAAGAAGGCTGTTTTCCGCATTAATTTTTGTACTACTGCAAGTTACTATGTCATAAAAGCTGCAACGTGTAGAATTTTAAACAATCTTCTTTGCAAGATAAGAGTTGAGTGCAGGTGACACTTAGCTTATGCAGGGGTTACGTTCTAAGGATATTGTGTAAAGCCAAAACCGCATATAGTCAAAACACATTACCGGTAGGTGCTATAGTGGATGGGATTGCCATAGTATTTTGTCTCTGAAATCCATCCCCTTTTTAATTTTTAAAATTATTTTTGCCAAGTGAGTAAAACTGAATGTGCACAAGTTAATTGCATGTAAATTGAGAGTTGTTCGCAGCTTGAGAATCTGGAAACAGCTCAGGTCTCAATCAATACAGTTTTATTTCATATCTGTTTTGGGCCAGTAATATTTAATTAGAAATTAACAAGAATTTCTAAGTGGGCATTTGGTGTATGTAACATAGTAAGATTGGTATGATTTTACAAGTTTTAGAAGTGAAAGGATTGCCTAACTAAAAGCACACCACAGCTACTGTAGTTCAGTGGCCTGAATGTTAGATGAACTATGATTATCATTAGAAAATCTGCAAGGCTTGTTTAGAAGCTAGGTCTGTTTCTTTTAACAACCCCTTTCTCAGACCTGTTGTGGCACTGCATCACCTTGACTGTATGCAGAATTTAGATTTTTATTGACATTAGTATTGCACAGTTTAACTGCATATTATAAATATTATTTTGGATTAGTTATGGATATATCCTTATGAGACAAGAGTAGTAGTTCTGTTGCAGAGGTTGTGGAGGGGACTTGCATAAGCCAGAATAAATCATGGCGGTCGCTGGTATTTACTGTAGGGAAATGTGCATAGCTAAACTGCAGTACAAAATGACATGAATATCAGCAGCTTTGTATATGTAGGCTATGATTTTGACTTTACAACAATAAAACAAAGTTTTATATTAAATTAATATGCCAAACCTGAAATTGTTTCAAATGAAACTAATTGGTATGTGTACTGTTGTGTACATGGTTTATTTTGTAATTACTGCAAAATGACAAAAACTGGTTGAGTGCAGGCCACAATTCTGAATGTTTCTAAAGCGTTCATTTAAAATGGAAATAAGCCTTGCTACTTTCAACAGAATTTGATTCTGCAGAAACTATTGTAACAATGGCTGTGTTCTTTTACCTATACCTGTCCAAGAACACTCCTTTGCCACCATTGCTACTTCTTTATTCTGTACATAATACACATGCATATACTTGCTTCTTCTCTCACAATGCTCCACCTTCTTGCCTAGCTTCCAGCTATTTCCATGTTGCCTTTCTTTCTCTTTACTTGACAAGTGATTTTTACAGTAGCTGTATAGTCATGCTTAGCTGGTTGGTGGTGTGGGTGTGATGGTATCCTATGCGTTTTAGGATTTCAGTTCATTTCCTCACTGGAGTGCAAGAGGTTGGCCCACTTCCCCTCACGTGCTTCCATCTTGAAATGTGTGAGGCAGCTGTATTATACATGCTTTCTTGTTAGATCACACACACACACACACACACACACACACACAGAGAGAGAGAGAGAGAGAGAGAGAGAGAAAGAGAGAAACGTATATATACAGGCAACTCCACATCTGCACGCATTTGGCATTTGTGCAACTGCTGACGTGTGTGCCATTTTTCACACCAGAAGGGGGTGGGATGGGCTTATGTATGTCCCATGGACATGCGTGGTGCCTCGGAACGCAAGCCTTGCATAAAAGGGGAGCTGCCTGTATATAATTCTTGTTTCATTATTGAATTTGGCTAGGCTTTACAGTTCACAATAAGGGTAAAAATCTGACTACCTGAAGTCAAGAACAGGAAACTAACAGGTTCAGTTTTGTTGTAAGTCCAGTAGGAATGTAATTTTGGGGGGTGAGGGAAATATTTGGTCAAGTGGTAGGTATCTGATGGTTTGCGAGTTTACTGGAAAGGAATTGAATTGGCACCAAAGTTTAATCAGAAATGGCTAATATATTCTGAATCCTCAAATCTCGCATTGGAAATTTAATTTCTACCAGTGCAGATTTTTGAGGCTCACATTGCTGTTGATACATCTTTATATCTTAAGGATTCTGAAGACTTGTTTCTGAATTGCTTTGTTATCAGAAGAGTGACGTAAATAGAACTGACTGGGAATGAGCAAGTTGAGTTAATTTGTCAAATCTGCCTTTAACTTGCAGGACATGTGTGTTTTCATTCTGGAATGGGTGGTGAGTTTTGCTAATCTGCTTATGGCAGATGTGACACTGTCCCTGATAGTGTAAAGAAATAATTCCTGGGGAGGCTTATTGTGTGCTTTGTACATTCAGCACTGCAGGATGTTTTGGTTTCTTGTATTTCTGTAGCTGATGAAAAATAAGGTTAAAATGCCAGTTGATTGTTTACCTATTATTTGATGGAGCATCTGAGCGTCTGACAACTGTCAAATACAGTGGTACCTCTGGTTGTGGACTTAATTTGTTCCGGAGGTCTGTTCTTAACCTGAAACCGTTCTTAACCTGAGGTACCACTTTAGCTAATGGGTCCTCCCACTACTGCCACACTGCCGGTGCGCGATTTCCGTTCTCATCCTGGGGCAAAGTTCATAACCCAAGGTACTACTTCCAGGTTAGCGGAGTTTATAACACAAGGTGTTTGTAACCCGAGATGCCACTGTACCCGTATGGAGGTAGCAATCTACCTTTTTTTAGTTGCATCATACTCTTCTCTGATAGTAAAGGCATAAAGAAGTGCTCCTTTCTCCTTAGTGAAAGTTTTATTCAGGAACAGGTATCGTATTTTAAAAGCTCTTAACTTCTACCTCAAATGTTCTGTCTTTCCGTGGTTAGCTTTCATTTTAAACAACATTTTTGATTGTCCACGGATTGCAAACCTTTTTGGACCCATGGGCACACTTGTATGTTAAGAGTGTCCTGGATACTCCTCTGTCTGGTTGTTTCTCGCGCCCCTTCCCAACAGAGAAAAAGAGAATGCACACACACTCTTTGCTTTTCCATGGAGTATGGGTAACAAACTAGTTCCAGTAGAATTTTCCTCTTTCCTCTTGAATTTGCATGGTTTTAAACAGAATCCCCAAACACTACCGTCAAATTAAAGCTTACATGTTTGCACTGCATAGTAAAAAATAAAAACACAGAAGATCAGGATGGATTTTCATGAATTTTACATAGGATGACAACAGAAGCTCCACCAAATTACAGAGCACACATGTGCCCATAGAGGTGACATGATTTGGTGATGGTATTAAAGAGAGCCCTTGTAAAAATTGTGTGGATTCATAAGGATCTGTGTCTCTATGTTTCTGCACCATGGCAGTGTTGGAAAGCATAATATAATATTCATGATTTTCAAAGGAGATAGACATGATCTGTGATTGGATGCAGGGGGTGGGGTGGGAACTTGTGGAAAATTATACATTTTCAATAGGATCAGTTTTATTAGATTTGATGCGTACTCTCACATACCATCTTTCTCTGTTCTTTGGCACTTCTCTCTCTTGACTGCTGCTCCACTCCACTTTTGGCCTTCTTGCTTCATTTTTCTCCCTTCCTCCACTCCTACTTCCTTCTTTCACTTTTTCCCATTTACTCAGGTACTGTACTGATCTGAGCCTTGAAAGGAACTGAAGAAGTGAGAAAGAGAATCAATCTTCTGCACCTTCATCTCCATGTGCTTTTCAGGGATGGAAATGGGGAAGTAACCACCCTTTGTACCTCATTATGGAGGTAAAAGTAATGGAGAGAGAATTAGAGGCTTAATGGGCACTAGGGGAAGTACTCAAGGGTCCATGGTGTTTACGGTATATGTACTGTACTACTTTGGCAACTCCATATTTAGGCAAACCCATGACTTCTGAATGAAAGCCAAGAAGAACTATTTAATTCTTGAATATTGTTGGCATTCAACTGTACAGTGGTACCCAAGGTTACAAACGCTTCGGGTTACAAACACTTCAGGTTACAAACTCCGCTAACCCAGAAGTAGTACCTTGGGTTGAGAACTTTGCCCTAGGATGAGAACGGAAATTGTGCACCGGTGGTGTGGCGGCAGCAGGAAGCCCCATTAGCTAAAGTGGTACCTCAGGTTAAGAACGGTTTCAGGTTAAGAACGGACCTCCGGAACGAATTAAGTTCGTAACCCGAGGTACCACTGTATTTGCATTATTGAATTCTATTTGCATCACATTGTTTGTCTAGTTCTTGATAATAGTAGCTTAAAATTTAGTTGCATTATTTCAACATCATTAACAAAGTTAATAGTGAACAGAATTGTATAAAAGAAACTGATGTTATGTTACTTGACCAGTCAAATATTTGAAGGAGTAAATTGCCTTGTATTCTATACCAGCTGTAGATTGGACCTGTCCAAGCAACTTTTTTCAGGAAATACTAGAAATGTTCTTGGATATCAATAGATAATTTGTGTGTTTCATTTGTGTTCTGTATGGAGTTATACCTTGCAACTTGGAACAAAACTTTGTTTTTAAACATAGCAGTAGTTGGCTCCTGGGGAAAAATGTGGCTTCATAAATCATGTAGGCCAGGGGTCAGCAAACCTTTTCAGCAGGGGGCTGGTCCACTGTCCCTCAGACCTTGTCGGGGGGGCGGGCGGACTATATTTTGAAGAAAAAAAATGAACGAATTCCTATGCCCCACAAATAACCCAGAGATGCATTTTAAATAAAAGGACACATTCTACTCATGTAAGAACACACTGATTCCCAGACCGTCCGCGGGCCGGATTTAGAAGGCAATTGGGCCGGATCTGGCTAGTCTCACTCAGAGTAGGCCCCTTGAAATTAATGGATATGGCTAACTTAGTTCCATTAATTTCAATGAATCTGTTCTGAGTAGAGCTAAGCTACTACCCTTAACGTTTAACTTATAAATGTTGTTTGGACATCTAGTCATAATAAATTCAGATCCATGATATATTCAGCTGTTACTCCCTCCAATAGTGAGGTTTGTAGAAGTACCAGTACACCCTCCCCCTTTTTAAATTTAGGAGCGCTCTAAATTAATTTAGGATTAATTTGCCTTTCTTTTAATCTCCTTTTGCTTGGAAGAGCAAGGCCACCCAAAATGAATTAGTAGAAGGAAAAATTATATAAGTAAATAGATATGAGTGATAGGTACATAATTTAATTCCTTGGTTTTATTTTATTAAATAGGGAAATATACTTGGATTGCATTTTTATACTCTTTTAAAAGGAAAAGAATTTCCTTGAATTTAGTCTGATAGGAATAGTTCTGGTTGAAGTTCTCCAGCAGTTACTTGAGACTTTTCTTTATATTTGATATTTGAACAATTAAAGAGAAATTAGAAAGTGGAAGGTTTAGCTCCGCATAGATGTGGCTGGAAATGTACTTTTTGTCTTGTTAGTATTTGTGTGTGACATGCTGCAGGGCTAAACAATATATATTTCATTTTGGAAAGAGAAAAAGAGTAGGGACAAACAGGGACTGCTTCTTTCCTGTTCCACTAATGTTTCTGTTAGATCCTTTCATTTGTGACGATGGGGTACAGTCCTGCTAGCTGCCACTTATTCATACATTTATACATTTATGGTAGTGCATGGGACGCAATAAAGGAGAAAACTCCAGAGGTATGAGAAATTGTCTGTCAATTGTTATGAGAGGCCTGGAGAGGAACACTTAAAATGCTAAAATGTGTTCCATAATTAAGCACATTAAAGTCTAGAATCATTGTAATGCTATTGCTGTGAACATTTCCTGGAGACTAGTTTCCTTCCAGGGTGTCTCACTTTAAAATAAAATAAATAAGGGAATGAATGTCAAAGAAACAAAAATAAGCTATGTTTGTACACTAACATAGGCAGTACAAATTACTTTAGAAGACACCCTTCTAGTTTGAGCCTTGATTGTCTGCTTCATTTCCTATTTAAAAGAATGCTTTAAAATGTCAGTATATAAACGATAGCTTCCTTGTTCAATGACTTGTATATGCAGATGTACCAATTATATGGCTGCCAGACATGTAAGTATTTTCATACTAAAATTTATTGATGAGATTTTGTCCAGGGTCATGAGTCATGACTATAATGAGAGAACTGATTGTCCAGCAGTCATGGTAGTTGTAGAGTGCAAGTGTGTCTGTACAACATGCGCTACTTAGGTACCATTGGAAGGATGGAGACCCTAGTGGAAGGGGTCAAGAGAGGAGAGAGACAAAATCAGTGGTTACCGAGAAGAATAAATGATAAGAAAGATCTAGTCAGGACCCAAAGAACCATGTAACTAGTTTCTTGTGGCCAAGTGGTTCTTTGACTTGTTTAGCAGCTCCTATGCTATATAGTGAATCCGAAGCAGCTTCAAAAGCAGTTTGTGTTGTCACAGGAATGACCAGATCTGGTAGCTTATAGGCTGCATTTTTAATGCAGAGTGACTTTATTTGACACACACACCCCACCGGTAGCCTTTCACATTCTTAGCAATATGTGGTAAAAAAAGAATTTAACGTTCAAAAGGGTTGTGTGTGTTTGGTTCCACACATTAATGTTGGCATCCCTCTTTAGCATGCATGAGGCTTTGCCATAACTGATGTCCATGTGCTCCGTTATAGCTGTTGTGTATCACTGTATTCACTGTGGCATGCATCAAGGGGTGGGGAAAAGAAGTCAGGTTGTATGGCAACATATATCTCTTGGTTACTGGTTTGCAATCTGGAAAGTAGAGTGGTTCCTGTTAACACAGAAGTTGGTTGTATGTGTACCGGTAGCATAATGTTTCATGGTTCAAAGAAATGAGAAAATCCTGCTATGTGCGCATGAACCAAGTAGTTTTAACTTTATAACTAAGAGTTTTATCTCAGTTTCCTCCAAGGAGCTCAGGATGGTATACACCTGATCACCACCTTTGGCAGGGGGTTGCTGGCTAGTGTGAAGTATCTCAGAAGCTGGACAAAGTAAGACAATGGATCAGAAAATGGCTAGTTGCTGAACCTGTTCAGTATTGATCCCCATCTCCACTATGAAGAAGCAAAAGGAAATACATTTATGGCAGTGCATGGGACGCGGGTGGCGCTGTGGGTTAAACCACAGAGCCTAGGGCTTGCCAATCAGAAGGTCAGCGGTTCAAATCCCCGTGACTGGGTGAGGTTCCGTTGCTCGGTCCCTGCTCCTGCCAACCTAGCAGTTCGAAAGCACGAAGTACAAGTAGATAAATAGGTACCACTCCGGCAGGAAGGTAAACAGTGTTTCCGTGCGCTGCTCTGGTTCGCTAGAAGCGGCTTAGTCATGCTGGCCACATGACCCGGAAGCTGTACGCCGGCTCCCTCGGCCAATAAAGCGAGATGAACGCCGCAACCCCAGAGTCGTCTGCGGCTGGATCTAATGATCAGGGGTCCCTTTACCTTTACCTTTTACTTCTTTTTAAAGTTTCATGTCTGAGAGCATAGTTGCAGTGATCACAAGCTTAGGTGGAGCTGCATTCCTTGACATCGGGGTTCTGAATATAAACAACTGATTCATAGGATAAGCATATCAATTAGTACCAGAAAGTGTGGGGATTAGTGATCTGTATTTCACTCCCGTTGGTCAGTGATATTACTGAGTTACAATCACTTCAATGTATACATCTGCAGCAATTGTAAAGTGGTAAAAGGGGATGAGAGAATTGGAAGATGTATATGGAATAACACATCTGCATTGGTCCTGGGGCAGTCAGATCTACACCTAAAAAAAATTGAAGTCAAATGATTCATTAATTCAAATAGCGCATTCATGCCTCAGTCTAGGCTTATTTTTATCTGTTTCCATGTACAAGTAAATGTGCTGTAATTCTGATGAATTGATTTGCTTCTGGCAATTTGAAAGGTGACTTGAGTAATGTGTAACTCGCAGGGCAGTTCCCCTTAGCTATGTCCTGTACAAATAATTAAATATTCGCTCCCATTAAAGAACAGACATTAGTCCATAACCAAGCTTTGCTTTGAGTTCACATAGAATATTTTGTTGATAAATGTGAACTTGTGAACTTTATTAATCAACATTAATTAACATTCTATTTCAGTTTCTCTCATCTGTTCTCTGGTTGCCTTGCCTGTGGTTTAATGGTGTTTGAAATTAATATGTCTCTGTCTAGGAATATTGAGAATCATCAGTGATATCAGTTCAGTTTTCAGAAACATTTCCCAAAAGTTACAGTAATATGTGAAGATTTTGAGATGCGGCATATCAAAGGTATCAGTCTCAAGAGTAGTTGGTACTCTTATTCAGGCCAGAATAAAGTAGCCAGATACTATGTAGTTTCTAGTATAAAAAGTTGAGAATTAAAGACTATCCTTATGACTTTGAGGAAGCTCAAGGTCTCCCTAATTCAGTCCTTGGCATTGCAACATTTCTGTTTCATCCCCATTGTTTACCTAGTTGTTACTTAAAATATCTTCAGTGGATGAGATTGCTAGGCAACCTGTTACATTGCCCAGTTCTGAAAGCGGTTACTAATAATTTATATTAAATCTACTTTTCTGTACACTCTCTGGGGCCACTGATAGTACCAGCAAACATTGATCTTCATGGCAGCCTTTTAAATAATTGAAGATCAGATTTCACATCTCCCCCTGCCATCTCAAACTGCTTCTTTTGTGTGCCAAACCTACTTGGTTTCATCTACTTATATCATTTGTCTTCCCAATCTCTTTCTTGATGTGGTATCAAAAAAGAGGCATGTATCTAGTATATCAGGAATACTGTGAATTCTTTTCATTTTCAGAGTACTACTTCCTTTGTTGCGAGCTACACTGTTTAGTCCAGTCACTGTAGCAGAACCTTGCATCTAGAATACCTGATTCATTGTTTGTGGACTGTAGTACCATTATGAAAATGACTAGCAAGCTAAATTGCTGGCTTGCCCATGCAGTACTCATAAATTCCTTCTTGGGCCTTTTGTAGCATTTACCTCAGTTGTGTGTTTGTTTGTTTTTTGCAAAATATTAAAACCATAACAAAGAACATGCAAAGCTACATAGATGTGCTTTATGTATATTGTATAGAAGAGGAGAATGTCAAAACTTAGGAATATTCTTTTAGTAGAAATGTGCACTCTGGAAGCAGATGCAGTACAAGTAAGCAGTGTTTGAAATTAGCCAAGCACAAGGTGCATTTTGTGATTGGCATGGGTCCAATTGTGACCATTTTTATTTTTATTTTTGCTGCGGGACTGCCCAGTCTGGTAGCAGGGCAGAAAATAAGGTGCTTGTACATTTTGTTTTGGCACCCACAATCCAGGTCCCAGGAGCCACATGGCTCCTAGCATTCCTATCCCAGTTTCTAACATTGCTTTTTGGTTCTTTCAGTGTTATGATAGCAATATGTGAAGATGAGACATAATTAAACGACATTCACAGTAGCTACTACAGTATTGATCTTCAGAGGAATATATGTATGTGTATATAAATATACATATAGACACACATGAGTGTGTGTGTGTGTGTAGGTAGGTAGGTAGAGAGAGAGAGAGAGAGAGAGAGAAAGAATGCCTCCTTTGTGTTTGTTATTTTTATGCTTCAGGGCAACTGGAAAGGGGGGGGGGAGAGACCTAGTGAAGTCTGTTGCTCTCAGATATTTATTATCTTGGGGAACTTGTAAACCTTTGCTTGATACCAATTTGTCTGTTCCAGTCTTACCCTGAAAGTGAAATTATATTAGACAGGCTAGAAAAAATATTTCAAATCCTAGGTGCCTGCATGTTCATTCCTGCCGTGGTGCTCCTTCGTTACAAATACTTGCTGCTTGCATGTATTCACCATTAGTTAGAATTTGAGTAGACCTATTGGAATTAATAGATATGACCAACTTAAGTACGCTAATTTCAGTGGGTCTACTCGGAGTAGAAATTAGTTTGGCTACAACCCTTAGTGTAAATCTGCTAATTGGAAAAGTACTGCATTTGTTATACTTCATAATTCCTGCCAAGGGCTAAGATAATGGATGTCAAGGAAGAAAATTGCAGGAGGCAGGAGGGACTAGGCTACAGAAACTACACTTGGTGATTTGATGTTGAACCTTCAGTGCTCATTGCTCATGCATTTGACAACTTTTTCCTCATATTGCTACAGAGAAACTCTTATTGAACAAGGATAGTCCCTCTTAGTAGGTGGCACTGTGGTCTAAACCACTGAGCCTAGGGCTTGCCGATCGGAAGGTTGGTTCGAATCCCCACGACGGGGTGAGTGAGCTCCCGTTGTTCGGTCCCAGCTTCTGCCCACCTAGCAGTTCGAAAGCACGTCAAAGTGCAAGTAGATAAATAGGTACCGCTCTGGCGGGAAGGTAAACGGCGTTTCTGTGCGCTGCTCTGGTTCGCCAGAAGCGGCTTTGTCATGCTGGCCGCATGACCTGGAAGCTGTCTGCGGATAAATGCCGGTTCCCTCAGCCAGTGAAGCGAGATGAGCGCCGCAACACCAGAGTCGTTCGCGACTGGACTTAACTGTCAGGAGTACCTTTACCTTTAGTTCCTCTTAACCATGGTTTAGGTTCTCTAGCTTCTATAATGCATTAGGACCTTGCTGTTGCTCTTCAGATTTAACAGGGAAAATATTAAGTGTACTTTATTGTCTTGCTTAGTTCTCACCCCAATTCTGGATATAAATAATTACTATTCATGATACTAGTTTTAACTCTTTTGTCTTCTTTTAAACTATGCTAGCATGTATTTACTTCCTAGTTTTGAAGCACCCACTTCTGATATTTGCTTTGCCATAGCAGTATTGCTGTTGTAGAAAGGAACAGCCTGAAGGCTGCTGGACATTCTGTAAGTTGGCAATGACTCCAAGTAGACTGTCTGCCAAGCAAGGAAAGCCTGGTGCACAGCCATGCTCTGGCAGTAACCAACACTTTAATCCCCTGCCTTGTTCAGGGCAGTGAGGTGTAGACCAGCCAGCAGAGTTGGTTCTGTGCCACATGGCAGAGTCCTTCTGTAACTGTTCATGTTGCTGGTCTTGTCGCTTTGTGCTTCCACAGCCATACAAGCATGCCAAATTGAACTCTTCTGTCTAGTAGTCCTTTCTACAACATGATGTTTTAAACATTATTGCCTAACATAGAAAGGTGAATCTGTATTTGTATGTGTAAGCATGGATTAAAAAAACGCACAACTGGTGGCATGAATAGGACCTGCTTAAGACTTGGCAAAGATTAACTGTTTCAGCTATGCTCCCAAAAGCAAAGGGAATCTCTTTTCACTTAAAGGCAATCAATCCCTCTGTTGGTACTCTTTGATGGGATGGTTTCTTTCCTGACTGTTTTAGAATTGACTTCCTTAGATGGTCTAAATACTAGTTCTAGACTCCAGAATGCTTCAGTGTAGAAAGCCTTAAGCATGCTGGTGGTTTTATTACCTACCCTTCTCCTTAAGGTCCCAGGGCGGGTTACAAGAATTTAAATACATCATGAAAAATTATTTAAAAACTAGTTACAAAAAATACAGTCACAAAAATAAGATTATGCTTCGGTTGAAACCTTATCATTTAAGGTACAGATGGGTGGGGTATAAATAAATTATTATTTTTGTTGTTGTTATTGTTATTATTATTATTATTATTAATGTATTTTGTATACCCTTTCTCAAAAGGTGGTCTGACCATTTCAGCAACTATTCTATCACACCTCTTTTCTTCTAGCATAGAAATTTCCTCTTTTGCCTTGGAACTGTTAAATTGTAGCTCCTGCATCCGAATATATTCTCCCGCACCCCAGACATGACCAGATTAGAAATCACATTCCCCGCCTCAAATACAATAGGTTTATTTCTAAAGAATATATGAGGGATAGTCATACTTGATTTATAGGGAACATAGCCCGTTGTAACGATGTATTCCTGCCTCTTTCTGAGCACCTTAAATGTTGACTTGCGGCCACAGCAAAATGGTTTATCTGTGGTAACAAGCTATTGAGGCAAAGTAACAATGGTATTTCCAGAATAAATATGGCACATACTGGTATGTTAAATGAGTTAGTGCTCCTCTGTGAGTATCTTGACTGACCTTTTTTTTGGAGGGGGACATGTATATATGAATGTCCAGTGAATAGTAGAAGGGGAGACCTGCATCACCACAATCACATACACATATTGGGGCACATGCAGTTCTTTCCTACCTTCCCTTTTTTGAGGATGGATTGTTAAAATGAGCCACTTGTTAATTTGTATGCAGGGTGGGATGGTGCATGAGGGCATGCTGCTCTACTACACACATAAAGTCACTGCTCAGACTCTGCTGTCATTCTTCCTTGCTGACTATGGACTGCCTTCATCTTATTCCCCCAGTGACTTGGCCTTGTTCTACCCTAGTTGAACAAGAACTGGCTCTGACAGCTGCTTTGTTGGGTCCCATCCCCCTGCCCCCCTTTAAAGACTAGTAGCTTCATTTTCTAGAAACATGCAACCCTTCCCAGTGCATTCCTGAAAAGCATTTTTCAAGGAAAAATGTCAGACAGCAATGCAGATTTCTCACTTTCTTTGTGGACTAAATAGCAGGTGCCTTTATAGAAGGACTGTAGGCAGCTATTTTCTGCAGAATGCTGTTTTGAAAAGGGGTGGAAGAGAATTACCAGTAAACCTTCTATTTTAAAAGTTTATTCTATTGTATAGAATAATTTATGATAGTATACTACTATTTGTACTCTTCTGTATCCCAGGATTTATTTATTGGCCAACTGTTTTGGGGTTTGCTTGTTTTGTGTTTTGTTTTTAAAAAGACTTTATTATGAAGTTAAAATAACAATCCAGTAAGGAAAATAGTAAACAACAACAACAACAACAACAACAACAACAACAACAACAACAACAACAACAAAACATTAACTGCAGAACTTGCCCATAAAAAGCATGTGGTTGTCAAGGATTTCTGTTGAGATACAGTAGTTGCAAAAGTCGGCTGGCTTGGATTCCAGTTAGGAGTCAACATTAAGGTTTTTATTTCAGCTGCCAAGATAAAGTTGTTGGGTTTTTTTTTAAAGTAAACACCTTGAAAAGATTCTGCTTATTTAGTAAGTGGTGCCTTTCTTATGTCAGGTAGCCATGATGAAGGTGAGAGTTTAGGTTTTGGAACTTCAGGATGTAGCTTTTAATCAGCTTCCCCTTTTCACTCCTAGTTGAGTGAATATTATTTTAGGGATCTGTTAACTTTATTCTGATGATAACTTGCATCCAAGAAGCAAGTGAAATAATATTGGAAGCCTATACTGACATGACACACTTATGAACAGTAATTATATTCCTGATTGTAAGAATATACTTAGCTCACTTTGAGGGTAAAGTTGCCTTGCCATGGTCCTCGGCTTTGTCCCCTCCACATGCCTCATAGGCAGATTCGGGTGATTGCATTAATGTAGTCAAAACTGGCCTTCAGGTGCTGATTCTTAGGGGGAGAGGGTACTGTGTGTACAGTAGTTGGAATACAGAATCTACTAACCCATAAAGCTTACTGGATAAGCTCAAGGCAGTCGTCATGTCTGAGTTTTAACTGCTACATAGGGTGGCTTTTAGAATAAAATGAAAGAACCCCTAGGTAATCTGCTCTGAGCTCCTTAGAGAACAGGTGAGATATAATACTTTCTGAATCAGTGGGCCCAAGCATATATGCAAAATATTAGAAACAGCAAAAGTGAGATGCCCAAGCCTCTTCATAAGTTAGCTTCAAGTGAGAAATCTCCAGCTGAGGCAGTCAGACCCTTTCACTTATAGGAGAAAATAGTGCATGAATTAAAGTTTCTGGACATGGCATCTCTTTCTTTGATCAACTTCTCAAAATTCACAATTCTTTCAGGGGAAATATTGGGTGATATCACTACAGCCTGATTGCTTGCCACATGTTTTCGATGCAGAAGGGTGAGGGTCTGAGTTAGATTAAAATAGCAGTATGTGTTTAGGGCTTCCAGGAATATCTCCTCCAAGAAGACTTATCAGGTCAACATCTGCTTAGCTTCGGCACTTCTGTAGAATCAGATGTCCTTGGACCATTCACTAGGTCCTTCTGGATTTAAATATATTCTGAAAAAGAAACTTGAAAAATCTTACTATCTCATTTGCATAGGGTCAAAACATGATGCACTCCATAATGAGACACACAGACACACGACTTTCTGATGTAAAAAAAAGTGCTATTGCTTTCATCGGCCACTTTGACTGAAATTCGGCTTGTTTTGACACAGAGAATTGACAGCCGTGCTCCCTGAAACTGCTTCAAAAGAGTCCTTAAACTACTGTTCAAATGGTGGAAAACATTAAGTGTGCCCTCTGTATTTTCTTGCACTCTCTTCTACCCTTTTGCATCTAATAAGCTGTATGTTCATTTCTGAAGATGACTTGGCTTTTGCTTCCATCAGTGCAATGCAGTGTTGAACTGCATTT
The DNA here is from genome assembly GCA_034641385.1 of Darevskia mixta. NCBI lineage: Eukaryota > Metazoa > Chordata > Lepidosauria > Squamata > Lacertidae > Darevskia > Darevskia mixta. The sequence goes on from JAWWNH010000050.1 coordinate 910,618, forward strand.
CCCTAGTGTGAGTAGCATTAATCCTACGGTTCACCAATGAAAAGCAGTGTTTTGTAAGTAGGCTGCATAATGTTTGAAATTAGATGCTGGCTTTTGTGGTCTTGGATGCTGAACAGATTTTAGAAGATCTGTGCATTGTGTTAAATGTTCATGTGGTGATAGTGGTTGCTTTTTAAATATACTATATTTGAAATAGTTCAGTATATTAGGAATGTGGGCAAGTGTTTTTGTACATATGCGTAGTATTTTTTTAAAAGTCAAATCTTAATTGCTGTAGAAACACATTTGCTGGGAATTTTTCTTAGCCATTAATCCCAGCAGGCAGTTTGGGAGTTTGTATATTTGTTTTCAGTTAACTAAGCAATGCTTTGGCATTTAATGCAAAGTGTCCATAAATGAAAACACTATAATTTACTAATTTCTGGGGGTGGCATTATGTAATTACTGTCTAGTAGATAGGAAAATGTGGAGATAATACCAGCAGGGTATGAAGTGATGCTAAACATGAAATATTTAACCTTTTGTTGTTTTGGCTAGTTTTTGCCAGAGTTTTAATTTTTCTCATGGAAAGTCGATGAGAACCCCACTTAGTGCAGAACCTCTAACAATAAATGCATTAAATGAAGCTGCTGATAGTGTCTATAGTCTCCAAAACTCCTTCACTTCATACATTTATAGATTTCACATCTTGCAGGCATTCCTAAAAAAGATTTTTAAAGGATTAAGTATTGCATTGTCCATGGTACCAATGAGTAGCATGTATCTTATATGACTGTAGGTCCATCCTGGAAACACTCATTCTCTAATGTACTGATCAGCTGATGAATGGAGGGTTCAATCCTGTTTTTTGGAGGAGTCTGCTTTGCCAGGGCATTCCCCACAGGGAACATGCTGGCAAAGCAGCATGTAGCAGAATTGGACCCTGCTCATCAACCGATGTAAACTGATTGACTGTTGCGTGTGATTTGGGGGAAATGGTATTGTAGGTCCAATTAGTCCCTTGGTGAGCCAAGATTGGCTAGAGATTCCAAACCCCTGTGCTAAGCTAAATTAGGGCTTAGCTCAGTGCAGTGCAGCAGCAGAATGACTGAGGAGGAGCAAAGTGGCTAGAGTCTCTCCAGGAGTACACAAAATGTTTTGATTTAGCATGACGTGAGAACCGGACCACTGGTAAGAATTGTGCATAATTTGACAACTTTAAAGACTGGAAAATTGGGACACAATTAACTCCTAGACCAGTCTAAACTATATGCTGCATAAATAAATCATGTGGAGGATCTGTATTGCAGTGATCTTTCCTGCTAGCAGAATTGCAGTGACTCTGATGTGGTCTTGAGTTTAACCTAAATCGCACAGGACATATTTTTTTAAAAAGAATCTGACTCTGAGGGAGTTAACATTTCCCCCATTTTTTCTGACTTTCCCTCATGTTGCATAAATAAATCATGTTGTAGAGGATCTATATTGCAGCTATCTTCGCTGGTAGCAGAAATGAAGTGACTTTGATGTGGACTAATTAAGTTCACATTTTCTGTGGACAGCTTACAGTGCTTAAAACAAAACAGAAGGGAACTGAGGTCTACAGTTGCCTACATAAGAACCATTGAGTTGCTAAAGCTTTGATCTACATTTCCATCAAGTTTCTTTTTCTGAAAAGATTGTGCTTAAGAGTATTTTCAGCTTCATTAACTACAAAGCCCGTAACTTGGGACCCCCTCCAAACCATTGGCAAAATTTTGCAATTGTTTTTCAGCGCCCCTTCCCAACTGATACTCAGAGAGTCATAGGCAGGCATCCCCAACCTTCGGCCCTCCAGATGTTTTGGACTACAGTTCCCATCATCCCTGACCACTGGTCCTGTTAGCTAGGGATAATGGAAGTTGTAGGCCAAAACATCTGGAGGGCTGCAGGCTGGGGGTGCCTGGTCATAGGTATCACTGAGAAACCTGATTTACTCCAAACTGGTGCCAAAGTTTTTCAATCATTTTGCATTTTGAACCCCCCGTTTTGCAGCACCCCGCAAAAAGCCCAGTAATGCATCAAACTGGGGGTTCTAGTTAACGCCACTGTAGTTAACAACACTCAGATTCCCACACCGTCTGATTCACTCCAAACAGGTACCAACATTTTGCAATCATTTTGCAGCACCCCGAAAACTGTGACCCACTCTCTGTGTGGCCTTTCTGGTCTTTTCAAATCCAATGTTGCCCAATTGCCTCCAAAACTATTGGTTTTTTTAGGCATCCATGCACACTCCCATCATCTCCTCTTAAAATAATGTCTTGAAATGTCGAAACAAAATAAAAAAATTCCTTCCAGTAGTACCTTAAAAGGTAAAGGGACCCCTGACCATTAGGTCCAGTCATGTCCGACTCTGGCGTTGTGGCGCTCATCTTGCTTTATTGGCCGAGAGCCGGCGTACAGCTTCCAGGTCACGTGGCCAGCATAACAAAGCCGTTTCTGGCGAACCAGAGCAGCGCACGGAAACGCCATTTACCTTCCCGCCAGAGCGGTTCCTATTTATCTACTTGCACTTTGACGTGCTTTCGAACTGCTAGGTGGGCAGGAGCAGGGACTGAGCAACGGGAGCTCACCCCGTCGCAGGGATTCAAACCTCTGACCTTCTGATCAGCAAGCCCTAGGCTCTGTGGTTTAACCCACAGTGCCACCTGGGTCCCTTTTCCAGTAGCACCTTAGAGACCAACTACCGGTAAGTTTGTTCTTGGTATGAGCTTTCGTGTGCATGCACACTTCTTCAGAAAGATTGACCTCTGAAGAAGTGTGCATGCACATGAAAGCTCATACCAAGAACAAACTTAGTTGGTCTCTAAGGTGCTACTGGAAGGAATTTTTTTATTTTGTTTCGACTACAGCAGACCAACACGGCTACCTACCTGTCTTGAAATGTGTTATCATGTGTGATAAGATGTTGGATTCAACTTGAAAAGGCAAGAAAAGAACATTAGAAAATGCAACCGAAGTGCAACTTTATAATCATTGAAACTAACGGGAGAAACCCTATGTGAATGCAGCCATAGCAAACTCAAATTCCTTGGCCTCTGTGGCCAGCCACCATCACCGCTGCACACACTGGCTCCCAGCAGGCAGGGAGTTTCGAGACAGGCCAGGCAGCGGTCCTGAGCAATTTCCAGGGTGAGCGTCTCTTTCATTCTTCTCCACGTTCCCTCCCTATTAAAGTGCGGTATTCCCCACTTTACACAATTTCACTTATGTGCGTGGGGGCCCAGAATGCATTCTCCACATAAGTGGGGGATGCCTGTATCTCTTCCTCTGCATTTTGGGGGGCACTGCAACACATGGTGCTTTCACTGAAAAACAATGTAAAATTTTGGGACTTGTTTGGAGTGAATCGGACAGAGTCAGGTTTTTGGGTGATACCCAAACCAGAGGTCATAGTTATCAATTCCTAAGTTTGCAGGACACTGGAAAATGTGGGGTCCACACTGCAAAACAATTGCAAAACTTTGGCACCAGTTTGGAGGGGATCCCAAATGTTGGGGTTTGTAGTTAATGAAACTAGTGCTTTTCATCAGAGTATCAGGGCAGGTTACCCCAAACATACATTCCTTTCTCTCTCTCTCTCCCCCCCCCCAAAAAAAAATCCCTGGGAAGAATAAAATTTTCATTCACTGTGTGATCCTACCTTGCAAATATCATCTTAGCTTCATGGGCAGCATTGAATAAGACACCCTGCACAATGTCAGGTAGGCAGGGCTGCTTAGCTGGGTTGCTTAGCTTGCCTGCTGCATTACTTCTCAAGTCACGTGTCCCTGAAGATTAGATCAATGCATTACCTAATAGAATGTTTAAAAACATTTTCACGATTTGCTGACACAGGGGAATGAATGAGGTAAAGTAATAGATTTTTATACTCTATCTTAGAACACACTACTGCGGTATTGGCAATCATCTTGTTCTCATGTGAAATTGGCTACTGCAGTGGTGCATTGCAGAAAACGGGGAAATCAGCATTCTGAAATATAAGTAGGGGTGTGTGTGTGTGTGTGTGTGTGTGTATGTATGATTGTATATATGTATTCCTGAAAAGAGAGAGATTTGCAATTTCTCATCTTCTCTTAGCTTGTAAAGAAAGAAGTTTCCTCGTACAGAGATGCAGCTGTTCAGCCATTATTTAGACATATGCTCACACACTGCCAAGGGTTCTTTATCCTAGAGGAGTTGGTTTATTCTTTTTCTAATTGTTTTTATTAGTAAATAAAACAAAACCAAAAAGTCTTAAGAAACACTCATAATTTTACAGCTGGTTAAAAACAGCATAAGGTTGAACATTATTATTAAACTTACTACAAAACATTACAAAAAAATCTCTCCCCCCCCCCCATAATCAGACTGGTTTATATTAGGAATTGGGTTTTCGAGCCATTACACTGGTTAACTTTTTTGTGTAAATTTGAGCCTTTGAAGATGACTCTTCCAAAGTAAATTTGCTACATTTGTGTTGATGAAAACCAATAAAAGAAATTTTATTTATGAAAAATTATAATGCTTAATATAATGAAATATCATTTAAAAACAGTAAGCGTACAACAATAATGGGCAGTAATTTCCTAAAAACTAAACTCAAACAAAAGTATATTATAACAAACAAAACTAAGCAATGTACAAAACAGAATTAAAAGTAGAGTCCAAGAAAGCTTTGGTAAACATAAGTTTCCATTTCTCTTTATTTTACCCCATTCAGTGCCTTTGTGCTAGAAGTTTGGTTACATTTAGTGTTCAGAACCTAGGCATGAAATGTATTTTCTTCATATGTCTTCTGTATATTGGTACTTTTTTTTTGTATAGCTTATTGCTGTAGAACTGAAATTCAACATGGAATGGGAAAGAGAGCTTCTAATCATGGCAAATGTAGAAAACCTTCAGATAAGCTCATAGGTCCATCAGTCTACTTGCACTATCTTCTCCATGCAGCAAAGACTTTGTCAGCTTTGTTACTGTCAAGGAAAGTATTGAGTTCTTCTAGTGGGATACACTGGAATTTTATATCCAGCTGTTCACTGTAGGATAATACCCTTAGGTTTTATGTGACTATTTTTTTATTATTTAAGAGTCAGCATTTTCTAACCCTTTAATTCACATTAGTGGTACTTCCTGTATGCTGTACTCTAAAAAATAAATCAAAATTTCTACACCAAATTCTAGTATAAATTATGCAATCAAAATGAAGCCATATTGCTGGAAATCTGAGAGCTTTTCATGATATAAAGCCATGAAAAACAAACTTGGTTCCTTGCCCTCCCATTAGGTAGTATTCTCAGGAAGGCTGGTGAATTCTTCATTCAGATTCTATAAATTTTCCTATACATTCACAGAATTGCAGAATCTGGATAGACCTGAGTATGGCAAAGTTTATTGCCCAGTATTGTCTTTCTATTATTTCTCCCCATTATTTCCCTGATATTCTTGTGTTTATATTTATGTAAGAGTCCTACTTGTGGAGATTATATACTGTAGTACACAGGTGTCAAACACAAGGCCCGGGGGCCAAATCCGGCCCGCCAGACCTTGTCATGCGGCCCGTGTAGCCAGGGCCGGAGCATCCATTGAGGCGGTGCTGGCCAGCCTGCCCCCCGCTCGCCGCCGCCCCAACCAGAGGCGGAAATGGCGGCGGCGCAGAGCGCCTGGGGCGCCCGGCGCCCCAGGAGCAGACAGCTCGTGCACTGCCCGTCAGTTTCCGGCGCGCGAGTGGGCCCGTCCGCCGAGGCCCCGCCCCGTGCTCAGCCCCTCCCGCGCCCTCCGCCGCCATGTTGAGGCAGCCGCTGCCCGGCGCTGGGTGAGGCCTGTGCAGAGCCCACCGCGGAGCTGATGGGGTCGGTAAGTGCCAGCGGGGCGAGCGGGTCGGGGCGCTGGCGGCCGGGCCTGGTAAGGGGCGCCTCCCTCGGCGCCTGGCTTAGCGCAGCCGCGGGCTCTTCGCTGGCGCAGGCCCCTCTCCTCGGGACTCGGGTAGGCGCACAGGCAGGCAGGCAGGGAGGCGAAGCGGGCGGGCAGGCAGACCGAGCCCCATGGCAGGTGCGCGAGAGCGGTGACCCCGGGCAGCCAGAATCCCATTTCGCCCCGGCGGCTGCGGCGGCTCCAGGCAGGGTCCGTTCACGCCATGCTCTCCGTTGGGTTGTGGGGATGAGGGAAGCCTCCCCTATGGGGCAGACCCATGGGCAGCGTGGCTCTTGCCCATCGCCATCACCGGGAACCCGCCCCCGGGACCAGCCTGCGCCAGACCCAGGCAGCCTCTGTGCGCCACCCCACCGATTTGCACGTCCAGACGAGACGTCTGCGCCTTGCTCCCCCCCGCCCTCTCCCCACTTTCGCAACCCACCCCAGTTGCATTTTATTTTGGGGGGGGATCAGAATACTAATAGGGTGCCAGTGCACCTCTCTCTCCCCCACAGCTGATTGCAGTCGCGTCCTGTCTCCTCACTTTAGGGGCAGGGAGATGGGAAAGGTGGCCCTAGAGACCTCCCGGCGTCGGAGCGGGCATTGCCCTTGGCAAAATCTCTGCCTTGCTGACCTGCCCCAGAGGTCGGGCAAGGTGTCGTCTTGTGGGGATGCCCACAGGCAGGCCAAATGGCTATTTCAGGATGCTGTTGCAGAACTACAACGTACCTCCCCCCCCAATACTGGGATGATTTATTTGCCCCCACCCAGTTGTAGGGGTGCCCCACACTTTGCTCCCCTTTGTAGTAGGGTCACTTTGCGCATTGGTTTGACGCTTGTTTTTGCTGCTGTGTAGACATTTGGACAAGAGGACACACAAGAGCCCGTCTTGATTCCCTGATGTATGCACCAAATAAAAAAGTTAATGCCTTGTGTTTGCCATATGTGTAATAAACAGTGTTTGGCAATATTTGTATGTTTAAAAAAAAATTACTGTCTGTTACCAAAAATCATTTTTCAATAAATTGTACAATAATTGTACATTTGAATATCTACTTGCCATTATTCTGACTATGTTTCTGCTTTCAGAGCTAGTTATTACCGGTACTTACATTATTACAAAAAACAGTAATAATTGAATGCAGTGACAATAATTTATGATAATAAAGAGTGGACACATAGTCCTACAACCGGCCCTTTGAGGGTGACCAAACTGCTGATGCGGCCCCCGATGAATTTGAGTTTGACACCCCTGCTGTAGTAGCATCACATACAACCTAAATCCCAGCAGAAAAAATAAGACATAATGACAGGACTATCAGAAGCCCACATGACTTTCTGATTAGGTGTTTTATCTACTAACCATTTACTTTCCCATCCTCCTTTCAATTAATACATTGTATTTGGAAAGTAGCTTTAAGTTGAGTAAGGTACGTTAAGTACTGTTGGAATTTTTAAAATTGATTTTTAATTATTGTGAATTTGCTTTGAGATGCTTCATAGGAAGTATTCATAAATGAAATAAATCATAATCATTCAAATTTTCAGGCTGCTATCCTAAGTACACTTATGAGTAAGTTCCATTCAGTGGGCTTATTTCCAAAAAGTTATGCATAGGATTGCTTTGCATGGCATTTTGTTGTGGGTTAGATTACAGTTCAGTTGTACCACTTCATAACATGGGCCAGAAGAACTTGGTTATTTGGTGAAAGCTTATTCCTTTGCCTGAGATCATCTTCTGAGGCCCTCCTTCATGTGCCCCCTCCTCAAGAGGTTCGGATGGTGGCAACACAAGAATGTGCCTTCTCTGCAGTGGCTCCCCATCTATGGAATGCTCTCCCCAGGGAAGTTCGCCTGGCACCTTCATTATACACCTTTAGGTGCCATGCAAAAATGTTCCTTTTTAACGAGACCTTTGGTTGATCCGATTTACAACCCATGCCTCTTTTAAATGTTTTTTGGGGGGTATTGGGTTGCTGTTTTTATTTTTATTAGGTATTTTGTGGTTTTATATCTTGATTTTATTCTGTGAACCGCCCGGAGACCCCCTGGGTATAGGGAGGTACCGGTATATAAATTCAAACAACAACAACGTTCTTCTACCCAATTTCCCACTCCTTGAAGGAGCTTTGGTTAACCAAGGAAATTCACATGACACTTAAAGCTAGGTCTGATAAGCACTGGCTGCAATATTGTACCAGGGCATCTAGTTGGCATATTTAAATTTCCCGGACAATGTTTTTGATCATACACTATCCTCTTAGATCAGGGTGGGGGAACTTCAGGCCCAGTGGCCAGATGCAGCCCTCCTAACTTCTGTTCAGCTCCTGAAACTCTTCCCCAGGCTACACCCTCTTCCAAGGCTATACTACCACCTCCTGCTCTGCACTTTCCTCCACTGCTTTTGCCAGGCTGAGATGCTGCTGCTTCCTTGCCTGGATGGAGGGTGAAGAGATGTGGGTTGGTGTGTATAGAAACCTCTCACTTCCACAAGTCTGAATTGATCTCTGTTGTACAAAGTTAAGAATCACATTTGTTGCTATGCCCACTTTTGTATCTCACCCATCCACTTTTGCATCTGACACTGCCCATTGCTGGCATGTGGCCCTTGGAAAGTTGCCTATGAGGGAACGTGGCCCTCTCTTTGGAAAAGGTGCCCCACCCCTACTATAGATGGTTAAACCAGTAAACAATATTGCTATTTGTCAACAGCTGGAAAAATTAAGATCTCAGTTCCAAGTGCTATGTTACAGGCTTGCATAATTTCTTTAAACTTTAGTTTTGTGAGTTGCAAGGCTGAATATCATAAATAGCAGCCGTCTATATTTTTAACACTCCCGGCTAATGATTCATAAGCCACCTTGATGTTGCCATGTTCTATCTTTTCCCAAACTTCCTTGAGCTTTTGAAAAAGTCGTGATTTGAAAAAGAAATCATTAGAACTGCACCTTGTTGTTAAGCCTGTTTACCCAGAAACTGTTATCAGTAGGACTCCTAGCTTAAACGTGTTTAGGATTACAGAATACAGCTGAGTTCAGTGTCTCTCTAGTAATAAATCATTGTAAGTCTTGCAGTATTTGGTACCAGAAGAGCTTTTTCTTTGATTAGAATAGGAACAGATTTGTTAGCGCTCTTTCGGGTGTTTGGTAACAACACACACATGAAAGGGCTTCTGAGAATATGCTGCCTACTTGCCTCTTAGCTGCAGTCAGTGGTTGACTGAAGAACTACCGGTACCTCCATAGGGATGCAATCTCTGCATCTGTGTTAGGTCTTCTTGAAAGGATGCTGGCCTCACACCAGTCAGGGACAAAGTCAACACATGTATTGGCATTTAGTGGGTGTGGCTTGCATTCATTTGAACAGGAGTTCTTGCTTTGCTAGGTGTTATACCTTCTCTCTTCCCCCCCCCCCCCGGAATAATTTTGGCAGTTAAATACTTATCCAAGGGAGCTGACAGTTTGTCTAACCCAGAGTTTCCCAACCAGTGTGCCTCCAGATGTTTTGGGACTACAATTCCCATCATCCCTGACCACTGGTATTGCTAGCGAGGGATGATGGGAGTTGTAGTCCCAAAACATCTGGAGGCACACGGGTTGGGAAACACTAGCCGCTTTCTGACACATTGGTGCATATTGGCTCATAACTACGGTAGCATTTACCTAATTAAACAAGGTATGGCCTTTTAAACTGTGTGTGGGGAGTATTGTTTTTATTTGTTACAATGGTATAGATTTTTGTGTTTTTATTTTGCAAACCACCCTGTGATCCTCAGAAGGGTAGTATAGAAATTTGAACAACAACAACAACATTTGTTTAGTACTTTCCTGCAAGCTTGAGAATTTGCTTTTTTATATATGTCAGGTCAGAATGGCTATTGCTTCTCTACTAATATGTTGGCCTCTTACTTGCCATTGACTAGTCTGCTGTGATGTCATAGAATGTTCTCAAACATTCTAATATGAGTGGGCATTCTAATTCTTGGGCATTCTCATTATGGAAATGGTCTATTGTCCACTGAGAAATCTCAGTTTAGTAACATTTCTTTAGAATAAGCCCAACTTCTTCCTGCCTATACCTACCTAGCCCACCCTCCTTGGGAGTTTCTTTTCCTGTCCTTGTGCTTCTCACATGTTTTTTGTTTTGTTTTTTACTTTTGAAGACTGCCAGGAACAAAATGATGTCACTTTCTGCTAGTCATTTTTGAGTGCCTGTAACAAATAGGTTCTTTTCTGTTACCTCATTGTGTTGTGTACAATCAAATTAGAAACCAAATTGTCAAGAGTTGTTGACATTGTGCCTTTCATCAGAGAGATTGCTCATATTTTAGCCCTTTGTACCCAAGAATTACAGCTCTGTATTGATGCATTATGAAATTTGCAACTTTTATGTAAATAAGTGTTGGAATGTTATCTATTTTTTAAAATAATCCATAAAATAGATGTGTGGTTTTGGGTTTGTAAGAGGACTGGTTTTCCATTTAAAAAATATTGAAGCTTTTTCATAATGCAATACAATAAAAAAACAAATTAATCTAAATGAAAAAGAAAGGGGGGGAGGAGAAAAGGCAAAGTGCTCTTTCAAAGGTAGATCTTAACCCTTGTCTCACATAGAAAGGGGTGGACTCTCTCAGCTCACCCGGGCACTTCCCTTTCTTCTCCCAGCCTCCCACCCTGGGAGCTGTTGTAAGTGGATCTGTTTTCACCCCTCAGCTTGGATGCAATGCTTAAGTCAAAGTTGGACTTAAAGTGTTTTATCCAGCTAAGTTCTTCTCTGGGTAGACTCATTGGAATTAACAGACATTACTAACTTAGGTCCATTAGTTTAAATGAGTCTGCATTGAATATAACTTGGTTGGCTACAACCCAGAGTGCTTAAATGGTTAGCCTCCCACCTGAATTTAATACCTAACCATTTCCTAGTCTGTGTGTCTAGACCAGCATGCAATTTTAAATTGGTACCTTCTGACTTCTGTACAAATCTTGGCAAATGGAATGAGGACAAAAGGGTTTTTGGTAGACATAGAATAATAAGTACAAACAAAACAAAACCTAGTTCCCAATATTTTAACGTATCTGGAAGGTAAAACTCAGGGGAAAGAGATGCAGATTGGAACTCTCACACTTCTCTGGGGCAGAGTAAACAGACTGTGACACAGCTGAGGAGATTAATCCTGAATCGAGTGCTGGGATCCGAAGAAACGGAAAGCATATCTAACCTCCACTGTAGTGATTTTTCTGTATGTACCCCTTTCTTTTCTCAGTAGGAATGAATCGTCATCATTCATGAATGGTCTAAAATAAAAAGGATACTTGGGGATGGAGTTGCAGTGGGGGTTAAAACAATTAAACATCCCTGGCAGCAGGTGGCCAGGTCTTCACTGGCAAACTGTGTGTGTAATATATGTTTGTTGTGCATGTGAATACATCCTCCGTCCCCATCATACATATAAGAGACATTTTGCTGGTCTAAAATGTATTGTGGTACGGCACAGTGGTGGGAACTCTCTCCTTATATTATCAACGAAAGTCTTTCCTGTCTTTTCTTACATCTTTATAATAAGAGTTCAGTGCATCAGAGAGTATTTCTCCAATAATTTTAGCTGCATAAATAAACAAATAAGCAAGTTATTCCTCTGATGAGTTTTATCTGCTTAGCTATCCATTTTAGCAGTTTGCAAATCTTAATCGACTATAGACATTTGACTGGCTAGCAGAAGGTTAACGGGTTGTTGTACCACTTTCTAATAATCTCTAGCTGTTCTGATAGGTACCGTTTTGGATTGTATCTGTGCCATAATAAATAGGGATAGACCAACAGAGGTATGGATTTATAAATGTGTTTCATTAGTGGGAAAACATGTATAATAGCATATCCCTTTTGGATGGAGAATTCAGTTCTAGCTATCAGTCTGGCTCATTTTAATACTGGAAAGTAGAAATAAATGTCACACATATGTTAGTACTTACAAACCTAATCAGAGAGTGTATGAACTTACACAATAAAGTATTTGCTATTTGTAATGAATATCATCTTTGTATTTCAGGCAAAGTCGTGCATCTGTCATATGTGTGGTGCCCATCTGAACAGACTTCATTCTTGCCTGTACTGTGTTTTCTTTGGCTGTTTTACAAAGAAACACATCCACGAGCACGCAAAGGCAAAGCGACACAACTTAGGTAAGCAATCTTTTGAGATTCCTGCAATAGCATTGCTTGTTTACTAATGCATGATTTTTACAATGTGGAAATACTACATTTAGATCAGAACCCAGACAACTTGACTCTTCTGGTTATAGAGGATATTTCATATAGAGGTTTTTCTGGCTGATATGACTGGCGCCTCTGTCGAAGCCCTGGCCAACCTCTGGAACACCCGAATGGCTCGGGCTATTGACGCAATTGCCCAGAGCACCCTCTCCCACTTCATGGAGCCCATTTTGCCCCCTGGTATACTCCAGAGCTTAGGGCTGGGAGACAGATTGAATGCAAGTGGAGGAAAGATCTGAATGAATGCAACTAAACTCTGTTATGTGCTCATTATCAAGCCTACCTAGTGGCAGTGAAGGTAGCAAAGAAGGCATACTTTGCTGCGTCCATTGCATCCTCATCATGTCGTCCAACAGAGTTTTATGGAGCCTTTTACAGGCTGGCCCAAAGGAGGTGGTAGAACCAACTGCATCTCGCTGTGACTTGTTTGCAAAGCATTTTGAGGATAAAATCTAGTTCTGTTGTGTTGGATGAGTTTCAGTTGATAAGACTCGAGGATGTGGACAAGGTGCTTGGATCGGATCCTTGCCCCTCTTGGCTGATAAAAACCAGCAGGGAGGGAACAGCTGGCTGGACCAGGGAGGTGATCAATGCCTCTTTACATGAGGGGGTGATCCCTGCCTGTTTAAAAGAGGCAGTGGTAAAACCACTCCTTAAGAAACCTTCCCTGGATTTGGCAAACCTAACTAAATACCAGCCAGTTGCTAATCTCCCTTTCTTGAGCAAAGTTCTGGAGCGAGTGGTTGCAGACCAGATCCAGGTGCTTTTGGAAGAAACCGATTTTCTGGATCCGTTTCAATTGGGGTTTAGGGCCAGTTTTGGCACAGAAACTGCTTTGGTCGCCCTGTATGATGACCTCTGCCTAGAGAGAGACAAGGGAAACGTGTCCCCGTTAATTCTTCTCGACCTCTCAGCGGCTTTCGATACCCTTGACCATGGTATCCTGCTGGAGCGACTGTCAGAACTAAGGGTGGGTGGCACCACTTTGCAGTGGTTCCAGTCCTACTTGGATGGTCATTTCCAGAGGGTGTTGCTTAGGGAATGCTCAACAACAACAACAACAACAACAACAACAACAACAACAACAACCCACTCATTTATTCTGGTAATTTACAGTCTGAAGTTACTCTATAATTATGGCCTTGATTAATTGAGACTAGGTAGCTAAAAATAAATAAGTCAAACACACACACACACAAACACACAGAGAGAGAGGGGGGAGAGGGGAGAGAGAGAGAGCATAACTGTTTTCTAGTTAGTGGAAAGGAGAGTGGTATTTATGTTTTCCATTTTATTATGATGCAAAGCTTGTTTGTAATCATGAAAGATGTTGGTGTACCTGAGTGTTACAGTTACAAAGCTGATCTCTTGATTTTAACAGAAAATGTCAAAACACTTAATTCCGTTGGATCTTGATATCTTTTAAATTGTATAATTTCCTGCCTAAAATCAAATGGTCTTTGGTGGTTTATCCTGGAAAACCTTCATTTTTAAAATGCTTAAATCCCTTTTATTTATAAAGAAGTAAACATGTTCTTAGTTCACCTAGCAGGGCTTCCAGTTAGGCCTGCATTAATGTATGAGCTCTATATTTGTGACTTGGATAGACAACCTCATTGAAGGTGTTTTTGAGTGTTTTTAAAAATGAATTTTGATTGTCATGTATTTACTTCGTTAGTTAAAAACTTTCCATCTACTGCCACACCTTCCCAGACTTGTCAGATGCTCAGCCTGGTAGGATTCACCAAACAGTATGTCATATTATCTTATCAATGTCTCTGCAAATGCCCTATTATTTAAATAATTATTATATATAGTACTTCCTACTCTCACTATACATCTTGAAAAGGCTCAACTGAAACCACGAAGCTTGAATTACCTGTTCACTTAATTATCAATGCATAAAGTCAGACATTTTGCCCACATTTTGTGCATGGTTACATGCATGCGTTATCCTTTCTAAAGTACATTAGTTTTCAAACTTTTGATACTGAAAGAACTCCTAGTGATCCAGGCACCAACTGAGATATTCTCAAAGACAAAGTACAGTATCCAAATCAGATGGGACCAATTGCTTGGTTGCAGTCCTCTGTCTTGAGACCCCTAAGAGCTACTGCCAGTTAGAGAATACAGGGAAATATTGGGAAAGGAACATAGCTCAGCAATAGAGCATTTGCTTTGCATGCAGAAGGCCCTAGGTTCAGTCCCTGGCATCTCTAGGGAGGATTGGGAGAGGCCCTGTCGGAAACCCTGAAGAGCTGCTACCAGCCAGTACTGAACTAGATGGACTTAAGGGTCTGACTTGGTATAAGGCAGCTTCTTATGTTCTACATACTGGTCTAGAAAGAACATGATTGGATCCAGTATACGGGAGCTTCATATATATCAGATGCAGTCAACTTGTTGTAGTGGCTTGGAAAATAGCATGGGAGTTGTCACAATGAAACCATAATAGGAGGGCCATAATTCTTAAAAGTTATGTGTGTGTTTCTTTTCACCAGCTAAGGAGTTTTTTCAGTTGCAGGAATTAGGAGCAGGCAGACCAAAGTGCACCTACCTGTTTTGGGAATGCTTGGGGAAGGGGTTCCCAGTGTTGCTTCATGGTTGTTGTTTTTTTACAGTGCTGCTGTTACCTTAAATGGGATCTTGCAGGCCCATTGGCCAGTGGCTCACAACCTTGACCTATATGCTGAGGGTAACATGTGGGCTTCAGTATGAGAAAAATGAGGCTATTGCATGATCAGAGAAATCTTACTTGATTAAGTTTAAGTTCATTTTAAATTAGCATAAATTTACATATCATTAACAGAGGATTTGAAGAAAGGAAGCATACTTTAAAAAAAGATAGTGTATGTCACAGCAGGCATACATCTTGGAAAAGGCATTCCTCCTTGTGTGAGAGTGAGGGGTGAGTGCCTCTTAAGATGGTCCTTGCCACCTACAGTTTTTTTTAAAAGAAATACTTTATTTTAAATGTAATGATTATTATTTAGTTGCTTGACAAATTGGTGGTGCCAACATATAGTAGCAAAGTGTGGGGATGCTTAGATCTGCAACCAAGTGGAATAAGAGTGACATACCTGTAACATTTTTTTGGGGGGGGGAGGATTATTGGAGGTAAAGGAAGCTATCCAATGGAAACTGGCCGTTAGCTTAAGAAAAACCTTAAGAAAAATGGGAGAGAGTGAGAGATGAAGTGTGTGGTCTAATTAATTGCTACAATTGCATGGGATCTATATGGTAGTAATATGGTTTAAATCTTTTATGCTATTGAGTGCATATAAGTCTTAAAACTTATTCTAAAAATTCCTGCAGGCCAAGGTTACGAGTGGGGAAACTCCCTTTTAATGTGTGCTAGTCCTGAAATGTCAGATGAAAATATTCTTAACAGCAGTGCCTGAAACAGCACCGTTGGAATGCCATTTGATCACCCCCCAAAAAACATGTTACATGCATACACATCTCAAAATGAACTGAAATTATTTTTGAAGCACTTAGTGACTTTGCTGAGCTTACATCAGTCTCCATGGAGACGAACAGAACCTGAAGCTCCAGATAACAAATTGTGAAGCTTTAGCAGAAGCAGCTACATATGTGCTGCAGAATGATGTATTTGCATGTACTAGGGGTGAAATCCACCCCCAGTGTGTAACCCCTGAGCTTGAGGACAAGTTCCCCTTCTCATTCAGTATTATTATGCATCTCACTACTTTTCTCCAAAACGGAGATATAGTTAGAACTCTCTAACACCTTGATTTCTATGGCCTTTAAAAGCAACCTAAATTTGTCCTGTGTGTATAAGTCAGAATGGAGGTGCATAAAGGAAGAACTGTGCCAAAGCATCTGTTACTGTTCCTCCTGGGCAGAAAGAACTTGGAGCCGTTTGCTGGTGCATATGCTTTGTAGGAGGTGAGTTGGTGGGTGGAGCTAGTCCACCCCCAAGCCCTTGATCAGTTCAAAATATGACTCTTGATTGAAAAAAGAAAGCAAGTTGCTGACAAGGTAATTATAGGCTTCTGTATTCTACAGTGGGACCCAAGCCTGTGGCAGTCATCTTCTTTGTGAGTCTCATTTGGTAGCCCTTGGCCTGCAGGACCACACTGCAATATTAATTCCTTGGATTTACAAAGGCATAGCAGATAAGAGGCAAGATCTTTGTTTTCTGAGAAGGAATGCATGTTTGATAGGACTGAAAAGATGGTATCCACTCCAGCCACCTGCTACTTCTTCAGTGGTGGTGGACAACTGGAGTGCTCCTTGAGCCGGATTTACTGTGTACCGAATTTACTATGCAGAAAATAACATAAATTAGGATCAAAGTGGGAGTATGGAACCTTCATGCTTTGCATGCAGAAGGTCTCTAATTCAGTCCCTGCTATCTCCAGAATAGGAAGTGGTGTGAGAGGTTTCTCTCCAAGACCCTGGAGAACTGCTGGGCTAGGTTGAGAAACAGTCTGACCTAGAATAGCTTTCGACTCGAGTTGGAAACAATAGAACTGGCTCCTGTTAGCTTCAGCTCCATAGTAATTGTCCTATGAACTGCCCATAATGGCGAAATGGGATAAGAGACAACAAAAACTAATAACAGGGTATTTTATTTTGAATGTAGTCAGGGTGAATTAGTCATTAAAAATAATCAACTGAGATGAAATTCTGCAGGAGGTTCATGTTTTCTTTCTCTTCTTTTTTCTCTACCTAGACTGCAAAGTGCCAAAAGACCTATATAAGAGCTGCTGCCAAGATGCATGTTGTTTTTGTAAATACAGTGATTTGTGCATCTGTGCTTAATTTCTGAACCACAGTTAGATCAATTCTATTATATAGGATGGTGAAAGTGGATATTCCAGTGTAGTTAACATACACATTTGTAAATAAGCAAATAATGAGTTTCTGGGTGCATCTGGATCCATAGATGGCTAAGAGAAGCAGAAATTGTAAATTAGTTCAACTTTTTTGGGGATGGAGGGTGCTATGTTACATTTTCCAGAGGAACTGAAAGTCTGCAGCAATCAGTATTATGGACAAGGCAGTATTGTGATCTTTAAACACCTCCAGTTTCTTTCTGTGGAGATTGACACTGCAGACCTCTTCTTTTTCAAATACCTTTTAATCAGGTTTGTATTGCACACTTGGGACCCTCCCCCCAAAGAAGTGCACTGACTTCAAGGCATTTGAAGGACTTTAGTCGTCCATTTGTTAACCTGTGGACTCTTTATCACAAAGAAATGCCTTTCTCCAGGTCCCTGTACCTGTCTGACCCCAGAAGACCAGTCACAGATACGTTTCTTATGTACCTCTTTGCCTCTGCATGCCTGGTAGGACTTACTCATTTGCCATCTTTCACAGGATGGCTTTAAATCTTTCTGTTCAGACTGATGAATTGTTGCTGCTGTTTCTGATTCATTCTTGGTGGAGCAACTGCTGGGGTGATTATAAATGGTTAGGTACAGTTTTCTGGGGGAGGGACCATGGCAGACGGAAGGTTTTTTTGTTGGTTCCTTACCGATGGAGATAGCAGCATGGGTTTCTGTGTCTGTTAGTGAGAATCGCCACCTGGTGAGTTAACTGCTTTCCGTAATAAAGAAGGAGAAGGAAAGAAACCTACTTATGGCATTGAGTAAAAGCGACAAAAAGCTGGATTTATGGTGTGAAATGAGAAAGTTTTAAATGGACAAAGGGAATCTCTGTGAAGCTTTAAATGGATTATTTTTCATTTTCATTTTTTATTTGATGAAAGTGTGTTTAAGAAATTGAAAGTTAGTTTGCCAACTGACACTATATCCATGGGAATGGAATTAAGCTTGTGATACTGCTGAAATGATGGAAGCCGTTAAGGGACAGAAGTCCTAATATAACTTCAGTGAAGCAGGAAAATAGCCTCCCCATTCAGAATAAGAAAAAAATAAGAAAAAAAAGGCAGAAGGGGGGAAAAGAGGTAGAAGATAGGAGATCTTCAGGGTCCTTGCTTACTGTGGATGTTCTTAAGCAGATGATGACAGAGCAAACAATGTCTTTCAATGTAACAACATAGGATTTAGAGGGGGGGGAATAGATAAAAAAATGACAAGACTAGAAGAACAGTCAATGAAGTGAGGAATGCAATTAAACCTGAGATGAATGAAATGGAAAATGGAATCAGATATGACATAGAGGCTTTAGATGACAAGGAGCTGGCAGGACTAAGAGCTGAAACTATGGCAAAACTAGAAGGGAAAACTGATGAAATCGAAGAACCCACTATGCATGTGTGTGAGGAAATGCAGCAGCTAACTGATAAAGCTGAGATATTGGAAAACAAAAATCCCTTACAATAAGGGAGAAACAAAACTCAGTTCCTAGGGGAAAGGATGAAGTTCAAATGCTTGCCCTCTTTGTAAGAGCGTAGAACAGAATATACAGAAGAACATAAAGTAGAAAAGAACCAGTATGTGCTTGTTTGGGGATCACACCCATAATGTGCAGGGTCTTTTCTGCTGTGTCCTTGGCTTCTACCGTATATATCTCTCCACAGGAGCTTATATTACATTGTCTAGAGGATGTTCACACCTAAGCCTTGCAGAAATCTGTCTTGCAGGAGGCACTATAGTCATTTTGAAAATCTGGACCCCTACCCCTTATTTGAAAAAAAAAAGTTGGACATTACAACATTACAGTGCACATTGTTATACAAGTGGGTCAGCCCACCAAAATATTGGCTGTTATTTCTGAGAGGAGCTGAGGCATGAGGAGATTCATGTTGCTTGTCTCGGCCAATAAATGGCTGGGATAATAGCTGCAGGTACAGCTATTTGTGAGAGCAGATGAGAGGGAATGTGCAGGTGCAGTTTGTTAGTGATTGACTTGGCAATGTGTATCATGAGCCTCAAAATTAGACGGGAAAGGGTATTTTGAGATGCCATCTCACCGATTGCTTCCTGGGAATCTGTTAGCAAAGCTGTCTTGTCACATGTACTGCTAATGGGAAAAAAAGGTTTCTAAGGCTTGATGAAGGTTTTGGCCCCATAATCCCTAAACATACTTGGGTAAAATCATCTTGAAAAATTTGTGTCAATTCAGAGATATTGAGTACTAAATACCTGTAGGTCTTAATGGAAGAAGCTAAGTAATTGCAAGCTAAAAAACAACCTTTGTTCCACCTTTCCATCTTGTTTTGTTCCAACTTGTTTTGAAAATTCTTCATGAGGCAGGATTATAATAAAACGAGAGCCATAAATATCCAATTTCTCTTCAGATCTCCACATATTAGAGATCACATACTGGAGGACTTTGTAATAATTGACTTCTGTTTTTAAATTTAAATTAATTGCAGAGGTTTCCTTGATATACGAAAAAGTTGTAGTATATAATATATATAAAGGGTTATGATAATTCACTTGAAAATATCTGACTATTTTAAAATACAACATTCAGATATCACTTTATGAGGCCCCTAACATCCACCCACCCTATTGCTATAGCAACAGTTAATTTGTATGTAACTGTTATATAAGCAAGTACCATATTCTATGCAACAGTTAAAATTGGCATTTTATTTTTTAAATCTACACTGATGTTTGTAGGTTAGTTGCTATAGTCATCTTTTAAGATTAAGATACATAATATCCCATCTTATTTTGGTTAGGCTTATAATGATTATAATGTTTAGAAGCAACAACAATGCACACTTGGAATACCTGTAGTGGTACTTCTTTAAATGGTCTATTTTAAAGATAAATTTTATGAAAGGTATCTGGCCACCGTTGAAACAGTGTATTGGCTTTGTTGGAAGAACAGCTTCTCTCAAAACGTGCTTTGGGAAATCTAATTTAAGATATTTTTGGATACTGCTCTGAACCTTCGCATACATTAAGTCCTTAAGAATTCAGGGCTGATATACCTGAAGATTTGAAATTGGATATTTATGGTTCACATTCTATTTCAAAACAAGATGAGAAAAAAGGAGGTTATAATAGCTTGGACTTGTATCTTGAGGTTCATTTAGCTCTTTGTTACATGCAGGCATTGCATTCAAGTCAACCTGGTTTCTTCTGATGGAGGAGACTTACTGTACCTCTGGCATGTGTGAATTAGATACAGTGGTACCTCGGTTTACGAACTTAACCCATTCCAGAAGTCTGTTCTTAAATCAAAGCCGTTCTTAAACCAAGGTGTGCTTTCCCTAATGAGGCCTCCCGCCGCCGGTGCCCTTCCACCATTTGGCTTCTGTTTGTAGACCGAGGTAAAGTTTGCTAACCGGAACACCTACTTCCGGTTTTGCAGAGTTCGTATACCGAATAGTTCGTTAACAGGGCTGTTTGTAGACCGAGGTACCGCTGTATCTGTTTTTAGCCATGTCAACTTAATTATCAGCTGAGAAATAGGGCATTTATCTGTAAAATGAGACAGAACACACTGGCAGCCACCTGAACCCATGGGAGGTTTGAAATCCTGGTTCTCATCTTTTATGGGTCAGTGTGGCACCAATCTAAGACAAATTAGGATGTGGAACTGATGCAAGAGATTTTTTTATGTATCTTACATCAGTCTGAACTGAAATTTCTTAATGGATTTGTGTATATAATATCTGTAAAAAATGTAAATAGCTTGCGTTGTCTTTATTGGGAAGTGACTGATTTGACTCTGTTTTTGGAGTTCAGTGCATCTTTAGGGGGCAACTTTGGAACCTCCATTTTCAGCAAGAAGTAAGTATTAGCAGATAAAAACCAGCTGATTAATTAGATTGAATCTGTTTTGTGTAAGAATGCCCTGTGGGTTTCGAAGTTTGTATGAGAACACTAAAGAAGTGTATGACTTCAAGAGCTGTTTGAAGATTGGAATAGCAAAATATTGTTGAGAATCTGATATGATTCACAGAGGAAGTGGCTCCCAGTACCATTCACCACAAGGAAGCAGCTTAAGGTCCAAATAGTTTTCAGTTGCAGAAGATCAGTAAAATAGTTCTGGACATAGTTTTTAGGCTTTTGCAGATACAGATACATACAAGTACAAAAAATCTCCCTTGCTCCAAATAAACTCAGCAATTCCAGACCAAGCAAGGAACACCAACAGATTGATGAGTCACAGACTAAGTCTGCTGAACTGATATGCATTAATCACCCCTTCTCATGTCCAGTTACTCTAACTGGGGGCGCTAAGACGGTGTGGCAGGGGGTGCTGGAGGTGTAAATGACTACCAGACTTTGATAAGCTGGTATCGCTGGATCAAGTTCATTAATTTTGTTGATTTAATTAAATTAAAGATTTTAAATTAGACTTTGAACACATGTGCAGTTGTTACTGTTTTGAATTTAATTGTGTTGTTAATCTTCCTTAGTAGGTCATGCAAACCACTATTCTGAATAAAGCTTTTTATAGGGTGGGGTCGGAAGCACTGGGGATGAGTTTATTGGAACCAAGGGGAGCAGTGGCCGAAAAAGTTATGGGAACCATTTTCTAGGTGGTGGACTATTCATTCTGCATTGTTCCAGAAACGTACACCTACATTGTTAGCTGTAAATGTTTTATTTACATCTGGGGAAATGTGGGCACATTTAGAACAGAGTACAGTGGGCAACAACTCCTCTGGTTGCTACACCCCTCCCCAGACTAAGAGAGAGAGAGAGAGCACACATTTGCACAAATTATTTGCTTTTCCATAGTGTCTGGATGAAAATCGTATCCAGTAGAATTAAAATGGATCTTCTTGCATTTGCTTGATTTTACATGAGTTTCCCACCCCAAACCACCACCCCTAACAGTGATGGATTGTACAGTAAAAATCAGATGTAGTGCTTGTCAGCACCATAAAAACATTGATCCAAGGCATGGGTGCTCATGGATTCTCTTAAATTTTACATAGGATAACAGTAAAACCACCAGGAAATTGCAGAATACATCTGTTGACACAAGTGACATAAGATTTAATGGATAATTGGCTTGGATCCATGTTTTTGCACCATGACAACTTTGGAAAATAATGAATCTGTGATTTTTACACTTCAGTCAATGGAGATAGATGTGATTTGTGATTTATTTACCAAATTGAGAACCCTTAAAATATTGAGAGGAATGTGCTGATGTTCAACTTAGAAAAAAATGCTTTGGTTATATTTGGGATATAGATTTTTGCCCACTTCGATCTCTCAGGCAGAAGAAGTACAGTAATTCTGTCACTAGCCTAGCTTTGATGCAGCTTTCTATAACTGAACCTCTTATTTCATTTTTTATAACACTAGTGGACTGCCTTTTTTATTTGCAAGCTGTTTGTTTTCTGTATCTTAGTCCTTATTAGAGATTTGCCTGTATTTATATTTGAAGAGAAGGAGTTGAGTTCAGATCTGAGTCCATGGCAATGAATAATTTTAACTATCAGGAGAATCTGAGAAATATATTTTAAATGTTCATTCCTTAATTTGTCTGAGAATACTTGTTTGTAGTAACGCTTGGTATTTTTGTTCTTCCTTCCCCCTTTTGAGGTCAGGGGATATGTGTGTAGATGCTATTATGTAAGCCAATGCGTACAATTTTAAATTTTTGTGTGTTTCTCTCTCCAACCCCCTTCCCCAACCACCTTATGTTTCTGCAGCCATAGACCTTTTGTATGGGGGTATATACTGCTTTATGTGTCAAGATTACATATACGACAAAGATATGGAACAAATTGCCAAAGAAGAACAACGGAAGGCTTGGAAGCTACAAGGTTTGATTTTATTTAAGTATCTGCTGAAAGAATGCTCACTTTCATTCTTAGTTATATCTGGCCCTCCCACCCATCAAAAGGTAGAAATCAATAATAGGGAAATTGGGTACCAATGCAAGTTGTAGGAGCAACAAATGTAGAGATAATTTATCTTAAGAGGATAGATTGCTTAACATGCACACCTCATAAAATTTCAGCCAACCCACACTTTTAAAATTTACTTTCAATGAAATAACCCCTTCTCTTGTGATTGTGCAAAGTTAAGGATAAGCTAGAATAAATCTACTTTTAAGCATAGCAGAAAAGAAATCTGTTCCCTTCCTACAAAGTGTCACCTCTATCCCTGTGTGATTATCTCATAGAATGTGCCAGCTTTATAAGCACACTCTGTTTACACATATAGTATGTATATCTGTAACTATTTACACACAAGTATATGTACACACATTTGTTTTGTTATTCAGTTTGCTTTCCCTAATTTTTTCTTTTTTAGCCTTCACCCCAACAATGGTTTCTCACTACCAGTGTACAATGACAGGTAAGAAGTGTGACCTGGCGACGCATTTCACTAACAAGCGTCCCTTTGCTGATTATCTGCCATTTTAAGACAAGAATCATGGTTTACAATGCCGCTTTTTCATTTATAGATTGCTTTCTTGTTATAGAGAATGTGTATCAGGAGGTAAAGGGTGGTAAACCTTTGCATGAACTTTCTATGGTTGACCTACTCCAAAATATGCACTTCATTTTTTGAGAGGAAAGCAAAATTAAACATTGTTCTGGCCAAATTGAAGCATTTTTTAAAGAACCGCTGTGTCAATCTCTGTTTAATTGGTTCAAGAAAATGGCTCTTAAAATAAAGCCATATCACCTACTCTTGTATGATAAATATTGCTGTAGGCCTGATAGTGTTCTTCATCTCTCAAAATAATGACTACTAATATTTTGAAGTAGTTCAGGCAGAGAAAGGGGGGAAAGAGTGATGGATTTGAGAACAAGAAAATCGTAGCATACAATGCTTCATGCAAAATTCATTTTAAGGTAACAGTGCAGAAGAATACCCAACAATAAATACTTGTGAAGGTATTTTTAAACCTTGTGTGCTGTGTATGGTAATCAAATAACCTGTTAAATGTGTTAATATGTGCTTGTCTTTGGCCCAAGAAGTAATTAAATTGAAAGAGCAAAACAGCTGCACTGGACAAAAAATATAAATTGGTGACTTGTGGTCTGGATAGTCCAATACTAAACATGCAGCCAGGTCTCATTAATAGTTGTATGGCATACTTATAGTTGTAAATATTACTTAGAGTTCAGCTGACATCCTTCATGAGTCCCTAGGGGTGTGTGTGTGTATGTGTGTGTGTGTGTGTGTGTGTGTGTGTGTGTGTTTAAAAACATATAGCAAAGGAAAGAGAAAATGTTGAGGTGTATTGTTTGTTATCCTAGTATGGGAACAGCAGGCCAGTGTACCATATTTACACGAATCTAATGCACCATCGAATCTAATGCGTACCTCAGTACCCAGTGGGCATCATTGCTTAGGTGGGATTTGACCCTAGGTCTCTTTAATCCAAGTCTTGCCCTTTATCTGCTACACTGAACTGGCTTTCCTAATACATTGGAACTGTTTGGAATGCTCATAGATAGCTCTGTGAATGCTTTGTTACTATTAAGCAGTAAGAGCTGTTCAACAGTGAAACAGACTGCCTTGAGGATGATGGCTGTCCTTCAGTGGATAGGCATTTGCCATGGATGCTAGAGACTCATCCTGCATTGCAGACCCTGCACTGAGCAGGGGTTTGGATTGGATGTCCTTCAAGGTCCCGTCCAACTCTGATTTTATGTTGCAAAATGACAGTTTTATATTCAAAGTGTGGTGTTTTTATCATTTAGAAGAAAAACCTTAGCTACACACAGTTATCTGTATATTCCTTTTAAATTCTGTAAATTTGTAGAACCAATCCCTGAATGCTTCAGTGGTTAACACTACTAAAAGTGTCTGTCTGAAGCAGCCACTGGCAATTGGAGAGTACTGAGCTTACAGTATTCTTTGATCATTTTCAGTCTGTCAGTTTCTGTGATTCTAGTTTTAGGTTAGTCACTACTGTTGTCATTATGTTAATGCACCTAATTTTATGTCACAACAGACCATGTGCTGAAAAAGCAGTTGCATATCTGCTAAAATATTGGCATCAGCATTCTTACATATTTGAGTGCTACCTTGCTTTGTTTTAAGTGTTTCCTGAGAGAAACAGGAGACCACCTAAGGCGCCATTACAGTTGGCTTGCACTCTAAAACTGAACAAAACTCATTTTCTAAAGAGAACCTAGAAACCCAAGCTGTTTTGCTCTAAATATTTGTCCATGTATATAACTGTGGTTACTTTTCTGTTACTGAGCTGGCCAATTGTTTCTGTTAAGTACTGGTAGTTGGGCACTAATCCACACAAACGTGTATGCCTATTTCTGTTTGATTTGCCCTAATACATGCTTTCCTTACATACTGAATATTTGTTTATAATTTTTGTTCTGAAGCCTCTTTAACAGGCTGTACCAGGTTAACTCCTTCATTCTAACTGTAGCATAATTTAATATTAGATTTATAATGTCTTCAATTAGTTAAAGCAGCATTGGGTTGTGGGAGCAGATGAGTTTCTGTAATATATCTGTTGATGGACAATTTTAAATGCTGTAGTGAAGATACCAGCAAGAAGCATCTGGCTAAGTAGTTGTGTTGTAGGTACATATTTGTAATGGTACCTCATTCATCATTGCAAATGCAGACTGTATAATGTACTGAAACACTGTAGCTGCTTAGCCCAATATTTCATGGAAATTAGTTTTCCCTTTATTTTTGTGGGTCATATTTATTTTTCTTATTCTCTTCAATTCTTAGGAGAAAATGATGTTGATGGGATGTATGCTTTGTTGAATTTCACATGAGGAACATTCCATTTATTGGAAGATCACTTATGTGGAGTTCTTTTTAGCCATATTCTCTGCCATAAAAATGGCACCCAATGTGGTGCACAAGTTAAATTAAAAAAAAAGCACCATGAAAAAATATTGGAATAAAAAGTTTCTCAAACATTTTTTAAAAATGGAATATCAAATAACTATAACACAGCACACTATACATCAGGCTCCCTCAAACTTGGCCCTCCAGATGTTTTGAGACTAAAATTCCCATCATCCCTGACCACTGGTCCTGCTAGCTAGGGATCATGGGAGTTGTAGACCAAAACCATCTGGAGGGCCGAGTTTGAGGAAGCCTGCTATACATGCTTACCACCCATTTTACCCTGGTCTTGCACAATGCATTTGCTTGATTGCTTTCTGTACTACCACTATGAGCAATATGTATTCCACACAGAACAAGATGAACTTTACTTGGCTTTAAACCTCATTTTTACAATAGTGCATTTCATAATAGTACCCAAATGCTTTTATGATTAACAGTAGCCAGTCTTGCACGTTTCTCCGATGGGTTGCTTCTTAGATCATTATTGGTCCCTTAGTATCTGAAACTAAAAATCTATATGCATTTGTGCACATGGTTCCTGCATCTAGTCCATTTTGCTAACATCCTTTCTGAAGAACAATCTCTTCAAACTGCGGCTTTTCTCCCCCACAAGCATTGTTGCTTTGTTGGAATGACAAATTTTCAGCTATAGCTCTTTGAGATAAGGGTGGTATTTATTTATTTTTTGTTCCTGTTGAGAGATGATAACTGCCCTAAGACATTAAAATCAGTGCATCTAAATATTTTTCAGGAGCATGTAAATTAACTGAAGCCTGGAACCCAAAGAGCTGCTTAGACTCACCCAAGGGGTTCATGCTAGCCAGATTAAATCTTTTGACTTCTCTCTGAATACTGATCACCAGAATGGCCTTTGAAATGTCTCTGTTTCAAAGCTGCTTTACCGTCCATAGGGGACTATTCTTTGAGAAGGATGAGTCTAAAGCTGCCTTCAGGTCATATAACAATTTATGGTTCTTTGGGTCCTGACATATATATTTCTGGAGATCCAGTCTGCAGTGACAGTTTCAAGGAAATACAAGGTGTTCCTTGATATATACATCCCAAAATGTGTTTTCTTTTCTTTCTTTCTTTCTTTCTTTCTTAATACACTATTTGGTATCCCTGCCTACATATCTGATTCTATGTTATGTCTCTTAAACATAGGTGTGTAGCTTGTCTAAGAAGTTGGGTTGCTTTTTTTGCTGTATTTGCCATATTTTATTGCACAGAGCTGGACACAGTGGGGCTGTTTCTGAGCCCATTTGTATTTAGCTTCAATGAGTAGTTGTGCTGGCAGGATGACCTCTGTGAACCCAGAGAGAATGGTGGGTGCTCGAAACAAATTCCCACATGAAGGGCAATCTGTTGTTGTGATTTTAATTGAAGGTTTTTTCACCCATTGTTGCGGGTGGAGAGTAGAGAGAGAACTGTTACTTGGAAACGGGTAGGAATTCTATACAAGTAGCTGCCTTTGTGTGCTTTTAGTACATGTTTATGGGAACATATTGTGAAGGTCAATTGCTGCCTTTCTGAACTATAGAGAAAAGCAAGCCTACTGTTGGGGTAATATGTATGGGGAATCCAGCTTAATGGATGGTACAGTTTACGTTGCCATGTACCCTTGTAGCTCTTTTTCAAGCAACCCTCTGAAGTACATATATATTTCTCTTCGTTACTCAGGTATTGGAGAGAAGTATTCAACGTGGGAGCCAACCAAACGAGAGTTAGAGCTGCTTCGACACAACCCCAAGCGGAGAAAAATAACTACAAACTGCACCATAGGTAAGCAAGAGTCTTCTGTATCCATGCCATTCTACAGTACTGTGGTCAGTACCCATGTTTCAGGATAACATTTTTCCTTTTCAAGGTTTAAACGCATATCTATTTTCTATTGTTTTCTGACCTGCCCCATTAGTTTGACTGCACTTTGACTTCAGTCCTCTCCCCCGTCACTCAAAATACTTAAGACAGTGAATCTTCATTGGAAGTCTTCAAAGCAGGAGACTTGAGTTTTACTTACACTAATCCTAAGGAGCAAATGTGTGAAAATGTAATGATCCAATAGGAGAAAATCTAAAAAGCTTCTGGAGTTTTGCTTATCTTGTTTCAACTCCTGCAGTTTCCATTACAAATGAGTTGTGCGGGTACAAATCCAAATCAGAATGTTTGCTTAACTTTACGACTGCAGACAATTAGCAAAGTGTAACATGTGGCTCTTTTTTTCTGCTTCAGCTTGTGACAGACTTCAAATGGAATTCTTCAGATTTCTGCATTTCTTCACTGATTATATAATTTGGTTATTTCATATTTCTATCCTTTAATCATTTGTATGTTCACTTTAGACCTAAAGAAGGGCTAATTTGAAAGGCAGGTATGACTAGACGTTTCCAGGAAAAGGGGATTTGCATAAAACCATTTTACTTCTGGACCCTTTTTAAATAATGGATGATCTGCCTGTCAGTCATTTGTGCCCTATGTAGAAGTGACTGTAACTGTCTAAAGGTTTTGTGTGGTTGGGGAAGGGATTGCAATTACATGCCCCACCTAATAAGGCACACCTGACATTTTTTCAGGAGCCAAATTAATACAAAAATATCCCCAGTTTTCAGAGGGTAACAAAACTCATGGATTTGGGACTATTTGAGTTCAGAATGGAGACAGCTGGACTATCTAAGAGCAGGATAGGTGAGCAAAACCCAGCTTCTTCAGTGCATGTACCAGGGGTCATCAAACTTTTTCTGGGGGGGGGGCAGTTCACTGTCCCTCAGAACTTGTGGCGGGCCGGTGTGCGTCCACACGCACACATGCCTTCCTCCTTCCCTCGGAGACAGAGCGGCTGAGATACCTCCACTCACCGTGTTCAGACAGAGCGGGCTGGGCTGGGGAGGGGGCACCCCGCCAGCTCTGGGTCAGCTTGTGTGGAGGCGCCGCAGTCACCCCGCTGGGAAGGGCCCCTACCCTGGGGTGTCCATGACCATGCTGCTAATGTGCCACCACCGAGCAGCACAGAGGAGTCCTCCTCCTCCTCCCTCCTCGCAGGCTCTCTCCTCCCGCTTCTTCCCGCCCCTTCACTTCTGCCCCTCCCTTCTCGGAGCTAGACGTCAACAAGGTGCCGTGCTCTGCGCCTCGCCCCACTTGGAGCAGCAAGCCTCGGGAAGGGTCGCCATTGGCCGCCGGCTTGCGTCAAACCGGCCAATGGAGGGGAGGCCTGAGGTTGCTAAGGCTTCGGATTGGCCAGCGTCATGGAAGTCTGAGTAACCTCGGAGCATGGTGGGAGATGTAATCCTGGGAAAGCACCTCTCCGCAGAGCTAAACTGGCGCTAAACCGGCGCGGCGACTGACCGAGCGGGTGGCAGGCTCCGCGGGCTGGATTTACGACCCTGGCAGGCCATATCCAGCCCCCGGGCCTTAGTTTGCCGACCCATGATGTAGATTCTACATAACACTGTATAGAGCATGTTTGGAGACTCTTTGGCTCTCCAGATATTACTGAACTACAGTTTCCATCAGTCCCTGCAAGCGTGGTCAGTGGTCTGGGGTGACTGGGGTTGTATGAGAATATTTAACTGTCCTTGCTATCAGTGTTGCAGGAGCTAATGAACAATAGCTATGAGTTGGCAGGGTGGTGGAGCTACTCCTATCTTACGGAGTTTGCCCCTATCTTATGTTTTACCTATCAGTCAAGTATATCATTCTTGTTTTGCTGTTTTGGTTTTTGAGGGTGGGGGTGGACCAAGGCAGAGTGGAAAAGAAGGAACAACACTAGAAAGAAGAAAAGATGAAATTTCCCAGTGTACAGGTTCCTGTATTCCTATAAGATTGTGAGAAACAGTGTAAATTAACATGATTTAGTGGTCAGATTTGCACCATTGTACAAATATATGAAAAGACAGGAAGCATCGGTGGAAATGTGATTTAAATCAAACATCTTGTCATTTTAAATCAACCCTCCCTACTAACCCGGTATCTCTTTTGGCTCCTTTCTGGTGTTACAATTCCTGTTCTTATTTGTCTGTATAATTGTGGGCAGGGCTTGCCTCTCTTTGTATAGTCCTTAGTTGCTGGCTCTTTATAAATAACACTGCACACTTTCAACCTACATATATGGAAACAAGTTTCCCCTCAGCTTCATAATTGCTTTTGCCATACTGTGTTAATGTTTTGAAATGTCTGTTTCTAGAAGCCTGTTGCATAAATAATTAAAAGGTTTCACATGTGTAACTTTGGGTTAGTGTGGCTACAATGTATTTCATTTCATTTCACTTTTAATTTGTATACCGCTTTTCTATATTGCTATACACAAGGTGGTTTACAACAACAAAATATATATCAAAGCTCACATAATAATCTGATCCAATTAAAAAAAACCCTAATAAAACATATCTTTAAAATAAACAACTTATATAAAATACAATAACATTCAACAATCCATTAGAATATAATAGTACACAATAAAATTGACTCTCAAAATATCAGCAAATAATAATTAAATAGAAATTTAGAATGTACAATAAATAATTACCAAACTAATCAACAGAAATACAAGCAAATCACAATGCATAAAATACACGGTGTTGGTTCAAAGAAATACTTAATATATAATAGAAAACAGAAGCTCCATCCATACTGAATAGCAGGGATGGCGTGTGAAGCCATGCCTGTACCCCAAGAATGGTCAAGTTGTTTGGAGATGTTTTAACTGATTGCTGAAAGTTTTATTTTGAGATTTGCAGTTTACCACACTGCATTCTGCTGCCCCTTAAAAATATTTAGGGAGAGATTCACCTAACCAGCCCTGCCAGTGGAAGCCCTGCACATGGACTTTCCCTACTCCTGTGCCTCAGGTGTGTGTGTCAGGAGAACCCCCAGAACAGTGCATAGAGGGAAAGGAGGATTGCTCCATCTGGCAACCTGTAATGTATGCATAGATGGAAAAGTGCAACATTAAATTCTACCCTCGGTGCCCCTTAAAAGAAGCTTCTGTGCCATTGTAAAGGGGGGGGGGAGAGAAGCTCCTGAAATTAAAAGCATAAGGGGAAATGACTGATCTTTATTTCTGAAGGCACGTTTTTAATAATGTCTTCTACCGAGCCCTCAAATTTTGTCTGTGTCAAGATTTAAAAGTATCTAAAACTATGTGCCTAGAGAGTTGGGGGTTTAGGGCTACATTTGACAGAAAAAAATGATTTCTTCCACTAAAGTACTTTTCCTGAGGGAAGTGGGGATACATACCTGTTTCCAACCATTTCTCAGTGTATTATCTTACATACTGATTCATCAGCATTACATACAGATACAAATTGCTGTTATTTGGACAGCCCCTCCACATGTGTTCGTTTGTATATATTGTTGGCTATTCAGACGACATGGCTTGCCTGCAGTAGGCATTAGTGAATTTGTTTTAATCCTTTTTGGTAAGAAATAATTGAGAAGAAATGCTTTCCTCCCCTTTGCCTCATTATTTCTTCATCTGTCGCATTCTAGGCATGTATAATTCTTTGTATAGACTCTATTATATGTTTCCCAAAAGCACATGAAATTTCACAGGTGGAGTGGTGGGGGCAGATGGTAGGTTGAAGGGGAGAGTTTCATCCTCCTTTGGCTAAACAGTCCTTCTTCACCCATCCTCCTTTCTCTCCTGTACATTCCGCTGTTTGCTCTTTCCCTTACTGATGGGGGCAGGGAGAGTATTCAAGATGGCCCTTTTTCCTAGAGCCAGCTGTGTTTTGCAGAAGGAGTGTTGAAGTGGGACTGGGAAGGCAATGGTGGCAGAGGGTGTTCTCTCAGTCTTCCCCCCCACCCAAACCCCTGGCAAGCTATAAACATTTTGTTTACATCTGTTATGCTTGGTCCATCAGCTTCTTAAAAATACCTACATGCCCTATTGTTCAATTTGGAAGAAAGTTTGCCGTTTCGAAATGTCCAGTAATACATTGATTAGCTTAAAAATTCGATTGATTACACTACCTGTGAATTATTAGTCAAAGTGATTAAGAATATTGTGCAACACAGATATTTAAACATTTATGATTTATTTTATGCACTCTTGTATCTGAAGAGAAGCCTGGGATTCTTATCTTCATAGCTAATCTTAGGATATCATCTTCCTTCCCTTCCCTTCCCCATTATTATTTATTTACTTTCCCTTCTGTTTTGGGATTTTTGTGCTAGATGTATATGCTACTTAGGCCAAGTTCTTATGAACAGGAAATTACATGATCAACTTTTTATTACTTGAAACTGTTAACAAAGCCCACTTTGTATAACAGGTTTTCCCTAAATAAAAAAATTCCTTCCAGTAGCACCTTAGAGACCATCTACGTTTGTTATTGGTATGAGCTTTCGTGTTCTTCAGATAGGTTTTCCCTATTCTTTATCCGAGAGCTGAATTCCTATGTCCTGCTTAGCTGCAGGCTCTGTGCATAAGTGTTTCTTAAGTCTGAAATTTTGAATATCCCAGTATTGCAAGTCTGATTCCCCCCCCCCATCACCTGAAAGTATAGTAATTGTTACAGACTGAAGAGCCAATGTAAGAAATGATCACAATCCTTTTATTTTGGAAGAATGGAGGTTTGAAGTGTAATTGTTCATATATTGCAGGTAATCCAGTTATTGTCCACAAGAGCAACAGAACCCCAGAGGAAATTGTGTTTCTCTATATTTTGTTGCAATGAAAATGCAAAGTATCTTACCAGAGATCACTATCACTGCAAACCAAGAAATTTTAAATATTATTGGGAAATGCTTAAAAGAAATCAGGCAATTATAAAGATTAAATGTCATAAGGAATGAGGTTGCATAAATGTACTCCGGGTGGCCTGTTGTTTAGTGCTTGTGACATTGACAGTACACCTCATCATCAAGTTTTATGCATGTACTGGTTGGCGCGGGTAGAATAGCTCAGGAGCACTCATCTGGCAATCTGCCTGCCCTGTTTCACGCACACTCCCCCCTCGTCAGAGCATTCTGTTATTGTTATTGTTACTGTTCATTTCTATACTGCCTGTTGGTCAAAATGGCTCACAAAGGTCCACACCTTTGAAACAGAAAATTCAAAATACTGGACTTCTTTTAATCTTTCTTTAAAACTCTGTGTGCCTGTTTCCTGCAGATTGATGCTTATTTACATGAGTAAAGGTAAGAGCTTCTCAGTAACCTTTCACTGTTCTTTGAAAGTGTCAACAAGCATGTGGATAGGAGTGATCCAGGGCAAAGACTGTACAGTCCTTGAACTTTCAGAAAGCTTCTGACAAAGTCCCTCATGCAAAGGCTTCCGAATAAACACAGCAGTTATGGATAAAAGGATGGGTCCTCTTATGGTTTAGTAACTGTTAAAGAATAGAAAGCAGAGAGCAGGGAGTAGGAAAAATGGACAAGTCTCACAATGTGTAGTAAGAAGTGAGGTTTCCCAAACCTCTGTATTGGGGCCATTGCCTGTTAATTTGTTTTTAAATGATCTGGGGTTCAGAGAGTACAGTAAGATGGTCAAACTTGCTGATAACACAATTTTTCACGAGTTAACTGGAAAGATATATTGATTGTGGTGAATAGCATGAAAATGAGAACTGATGTGTGGCAAGTGGTGTGGGTGGTAAATTTTATGCTTGGGAAAGTTAGAAAAAATGTTCAGAAATAAAATTCTAATTTATGGCTTTATACAGATGTGACCATGGTGGCATACAGTTCTGGTTGTCACATTGTAAGATGTTAAAATCTTAGAATTTGTAGAACTAGAGAATATTCAGAGAAGGCTGACATGCTGTTCACAAATCTGAAGTACCTGTCCTGTGATTTGGGACTTGTTGTTGTTTAGTTTAGAAAGAAAGGCTAGTAAGAGGGGACATTATCAAGAATTATAGCGTTATGCATGATGTGGGGAAAAGTGAGTAAGGAGAAGGATTCCCCCCCCTTTAAACATTAGAACTTGGGGGGTCCTCCAATGAAATTAAAGGGCAGGGGAGGAGTTTCAGTAGAGACAAAAATATGTATTTCACATAATGCGTAGCTGTGTGACACTTGGTTGATGCGTAGCTATCTACGCTGAGTTGGACAAGCGTATTGGCAAGGCGGCCACAGCAACAGCTTGCCTCTCCAAAAGGGTATGGGAGAATGGGATGCTAATGATCAATACCCAGATGAATGTCTACCAGGCTTGTGTGTTGAGCACATTGCTTTATGGTACTGAGATGTGGGCAGCTTACACCTGCCAGGAGTGACGCCTCTAAGCTTTCCACATGCGCTGTGTCAGGAAGATTTGGGGCATCACATGACAGGACACAGTCTCAAACAAAGATGTGCTCTCCCAAGCCCACATTCCTAGCATGTTTGCACTCCTGTCTCAGTGATGTCTACTCTAGCTTGGTCATTTACACAGAATGGAAGACGTGCTCTACGGGAAGCTGGCTTCAGGCACCAGGCCTGTTGGCAGAACAACTCTGTGTTACAAAGATGTCCACAAATGTGACATGAAGTCTGGCAACATTACCTTCACCATGTGGGAATCCCCTTGCAGATGACGGCAGTGCCTGCAGATGATCAGTCAGGTTGTGTATCTGCAACAGTGACCAGAGGAGGAAGGACCACTGGGAGGAGTGCATAAAGAAGAGACACCTTGGTACACCTGCACCAGCATAACTGGATACCTTCATTTGCCCTAGCTGCAACAAAACATGCCTCTCCTGTATCATTCTCTACAGCCACAGCAGGCCCTGTAACTCTCCAACGGTTTGACTTCACCCCCGAAGGTGCACTCTTCCATTTTCTCCTGAGACGGATGAATGCCAACCGTAGTTACCTTACAGAATTTGATTTTAGATGATGTGGTGGCTACAACTAGCTTAGATGATTTTAAAAGCGATTTGAACAGATTCATGAAGGATAATGCTGTGGTCACGACTGCTTGCTGTTTTCTGGTTCAGATGCCTCTGTACCAGTTCCTATGGAGTTGCAAGAGAGGACTGTTGTCTGCATGTCTTGCCTTACTAGAGGCCTCTAGCTAATTCTTCCAGGGCAGAGGTTTTCAACCTTTTTGAGTCCACAGCTCCCTTGACCAACTACATTCTTTCTGCGGCACCCCTGTGGGACTCAGGAGCCCAGTTATGTCACCCCTTGCCTGCAGAGCTGGCAGCCCCTCACCCTTTGTCAAACACCCTTCCTTGTTGAGTGTTCCCTCAGCCTTCTCTCCTCTCCCTTCCCCTTGGGAGTCCTCTGGGCAGCAGCTGCCACCACCCCTGGTTTCTGAGCTGCCCCACCCACCCCAAAGAGAGGTGCCTTCTCACACTGCCCCCCAGGGGCCTGGGAGGAGGATGCCCCCAGCCTTAGCGGCCTGACAGATATGGTACTGGAGAAAGGTGAATGTGAAGCCAGCACCTTACCTTGGGAAGCAGCAGTGGCAGCGGTGGGCACTCAGCTCCCAGGCAGGCATTGCACACAGCAAGCACAAGAAAGGCGAGAACAGTGCCTGCCTGGCCTGGCCTCCCATTAGTATTTCCATTTCCAGCAGCAAGGGCTGGTGGGCTGGCTGGCTGGGCTCCCTCACCCACTTACTTGCTTACTCCGAGGCTGCCTCAGCTCCTGGCAACCAGCACCCCCTGGCTACAAGCTTGTAGCCAGGGCTGCTGCAACAAACAGCTGTGCAAGCCTTTGGGAGGCAGAGATACCAGAGGGCGTAAGAGGAGAGAGGGAAGAAAAGAGGGACAGAGGCCAGTGTTGCCCGTGGTACCCCGACCATCATTGAAGACACCTCAGGGTGCCACGGCACACTGGTTGAAAACCCCTGTTGTAGGGAAAGGAAGCTGGACTAGATAAGCTTCTAAACAAGCAGGGACCGCCTTACAAGTATGGAGAGGAAACGAATACAGTATGTACATTCTTGTGAAGTGCTAGGAAGGTATCTTTCCCCTGCATGTTAATGATTGGAAGCCATAGTATTCTGTGGCTTCTATAAACATTTGGAGACAGTATAGACAGGTTGTTTCCACACATGGTGTACTTTTATCTTTGCTTGTGTAGATGAAATACAGGCATCCCCCCCCCACTTACGCAGGGGTTATGTTCCGGGTCCCTGCACACATAAGCAAAAATTGCGCAAGTGAGGAGCTCACCATAAAGCAACAAAACATAGCTGGTTAGCTTATATAAAACAAGCTTTATAGACATGGCTCTGAATGAACCCTGGCTTCCAGTCTGAGGCTTAATTGTTCTGTTGTGGCATACCAGACAGCCTCTGCATACTCTGAATCGGAAGGCTGATAATGTTTTGACTGGCTCACTCTTGAATGTTTTCTAAAGTTGATTGAAACAGAATTATTATTTTCCTTCCTGTTTTCTTTTAATGTTCAAACTAATTTGCAGCAGTAGTTATAGAAGCAGTGGAAGGAGGGAGGAAAATTCAGTTTCTTGTTGGTCTCCTTGCACAACTTATATTTTTGTACCGTCTCCCTCCATCCCTCCTCCCTCTCCTCCATAAGATCAGTACTCCTCAACAGACTGAGGTATTAGCTAGGGATCAGCCTGCCTCTGATTAGCATATGAAGTGACTTTGTGGCTGAAGACTCTACTGCATTAACAATAGGTGGCATTAGGTTTCCAAAGCACATGGGTAATTAGCTAGAGCCACCTGGGATTCCCATTTGCATTGTTGCCAAAAAATAATAATAATTTTAAAAAGGCAGCGAGAAGAAACTTTTTGTTGTTGTTGTTTTACTTAGAAAGGGGGGGGACAAAAAGGAAAGGAGTTCAAATCCTTTTCAGGAAGAATGATGAGAGCTGGGGGAGGTGCCACAGACAATGGCAACACAACAGTGGCAGGTGGCTTTTGCAGCTGTGTGACACTCGGGCCGCATGACCTGAGAGTGAAGCATGAGTGGAATAAATATTGCAATAGTTCTTCAGCATAAAGGTGGCACAGGCAGGGAGTGTGTGCAGAACAGTGGCCTGGAAATTACTTCTGGTTCTCTAGGCAGCAACCAGAAACACTGCTTCATCTTTCAGTATTGTATAAACTATGCATGAGCTTCTGTACACAAGGGCCTAAGTAGAGATGTTGGGAAGATGTGGAAGACTGCCTACTTTTAAAAGTAGAAAATGTGCTACTTTTTTGCCTGTTTATTTTGCTTTCCGATATCTAGTTCAGATGGTGAACTAGAGTAAGGAACCATCAGCTTTGGTTACAAATTTTAACAGGGGTGGGCTAAGTGTTGGTAATTTTTTTACTGAAGTGGCAGTCTTAACAAGCATGGTTGAAAGTGGTTTTTGCTATCTCCAGTTTTGACTTAGAATACACATGTTGAGTCAAGAGTGGCATAAAATACTGCCTAAATATTTTTAAATTGTGTAGTATAGCTTAAATTTACTGGGAAATGAATAATTATAGCTGTCCCCTAATTAACCTTTTTAATTAACTGATTTGCTTTCAGATTGCTGAAATTTATATTTTATATCTACGCAAATGATGTAAGGATATTTAAGACTGATTTCCCCCCGGACCAAACTGCAGGCTCATCCATATTTCTGAAAACAGTTTAAGTTCCTTGCATAAACTGTTTTACAGCAGTACTAGCAAAATCACCCTCTCACAGGGGACTTTTGGTTGTAAAATAAATGTAAAATTCACATTTTAAGCCCTGTGCCAGTAAATACTTTAGTATTTTCCGGTTTTTCCGGTAGAATCAACTGACAGAAAAAAAATAAACCTTTCTTTTATTCACCGAGAATATGTTTTAAAATAGACCAGGTTTTTTTACAGCAGATGCAAAGATCTAAACACTGCTCTTTTTGAAGTTGACAGCACCTTAACATTTTACTTTTAAAAAATGCAGAGAGGTAGTTTTGTGCTTTCAGTTACCACTATCTCTTCAGTCTTTCTAATACTTGGGCCTTTGCTTGTCATCTTTGACCAATACAGTAATAATGAGAGAATTTAAAACCTTGATGTGTATTTTTTTCCTCCAAAAAAGAAAAGAAAAAGGCATGTGTATAAATGGCCAGAAAGCTTTTCTGAAAGCAGACTGCTCCAGGAGGCTCAATTGTACCAGCCATCTGTGAAAGAAGAATCACACAGCTGCTTCAGAGTTCTAAGAGGTTTGTTGCTTCTAGAAATCTGTGGTTGATGTTAAATTTTAGTCAAATCAAAGCTCCCAGATTTGCTGCCTAACGGGATGTGTCTAATCTGGTGATTTGGATGCAGTTCGCTTAGGTTTTCAATACCTAATGATGTTCATATGTCTGGTGTGATCATGCGCCTTAGTGACGCTACTTACAGATTTCCATTTAGGGGATTGGATGATAAATCACAAGTTCAGAAATTAACTTAAGAAAGTTTGTGGCATAGATGCTAAGTTATATAGAAT
Source organism: Darevskia mixta (assembly GCA_034641385.1). Taxonomy (NCBI): domain Eukaryota; kingdom Metazoa; phylum Chordata; class Lepidosauria; order Squamata; family Lacertidae; genus Darevskia; species Darevskia mixta. Next base: position 948,853 of record JAWWNH010000050.1, read on the forward strand.
CTGTTGCTGTTCTGAATGTTCGCTTCCTCTCCCTCCCACCCCTGTTTTATGAAGAACTTCCGACATTCCTTATATTATGGCATTTAGAAAGAGACAGAATACTTGCTTGTTGGTTTACAGTTTACTGGTTCATTTTTTTTGCTCTTTGCTACCTGTTTTCCTATACAGTATCTGATTTAGCCTCCAATGCATGCTTGTTATCAAGATTTTACTGTTTAGGAATGCAAAACACACTCATAACATTTGTTTGTATTTCAGTCAAGAGAGTTATGCTTACGTAACCATTGGCTTTTGTGGAAGTTTTGAATTATTTATTTATTTGAGCACATACTGGATTGGTTTGATTTCGAGACTTTTGTTTTTCCTTTATACAGAATGTGAGCAGCAGTGGCTTTGTTTCTCACTTCCAGTTTTGGATTTGGGCATTTTTGGAAGCTGAGTTCTTGAGAGCATAAAAGGGGGCATACGTAAATAATGTGATATCCAGGTCCTGAGAATATCTGTAGTTCTTTTACATAAATGAGCTTACAAATTCTGTTGCTGCAATTTTTTTGTCCATCACATTCATAATGTGCCCCCCCCTTAAAGCTTGGAACACAAGTAACAATCATTTTTATTTAAAACCCCACAAAATATATCTGTGATTCAGTTTGAGATCTAGTTAAATACATAAAGATATTCTGGTGTGCCTTCTAATGGATGAACATTTGGTCTGCAAAATCTAGTCCAAAAGTACATATTTCAAAATGCTTTTTGAAATACGTTTGCTAATCACAATACCTTAATTCTGTAGTTGCAATGTACTCAGAATGAAAACTGCTCTCTTTTTTTGTTGCATCTTGTTTTCCTTACTCCTGGGAATAGTAGTAGTAGTAGTAGTAGTAGTAGTAGTAATAATAATAATAATAATAATAATAATAATAATAATAATAATAATTTTTTATTTGTACCCCACCCATCTGGCTGGGTCTCCCCAGCCACTCCCAAAGCTGCTCCCTAGGAAAACAAATGGTGTAGCATCCACTTGCTTATACAATGTAATTTAGTTCTGGATCTTGCTACAGATTTTTATTTTGTGATGACTCATGTATGAAACCATTTTTAGAAAAGTAGAAGACAGCCTATGACGTCCTATTCTTTCTCCATCTAACCCAGTACCGTCTGCTTTGACTGGCAGCAACTCTACAGGGCATAAGGCAGGAATCTTTCCCATCTCTTGATACTAGGCCCTATTAATTGAAGTTACTGGAGATTCAGTGTGCAGCCACCTGCACAGAAAGCATGTGCTCTGTCACTGAGCTATGATCCTATCCAATGAGGCGGACTTCTGTAATATGGTGCCCGGAGCGAAGACAAAATTAAGTGCCCCCCATATATTTATTATTTTCACAATAATTCATTTTTTATTATTTTGTGCCCTTGTGGCTCGGCACCATGTGCTATTGTATAGTGGAGGGCCACAGGTCTCCTACTATACCAAGAAGTAGGAATGCCACAGCCTCTCTAACCACCAAAGAAGCCCCATCTCTTGTGCTTGCATACCTGTTCTCACAAGTACATGGGATAGAGCAAGACCTCCAAGACAGGTAAGAGTGTTCATATGGGACTAAGCAGTTTCTGATATAATTTGGTTCCAAGCCATTCAAGGTTTTAAAGGTCAGCACCAGCAAACCCACAAACCAATGGCAAACATTATTGAACGTTGACAGTTTGCTAACAGTGGGAGATGTTAATGTTTCAAACTGTCCAGAATAGCCTTGGAGTGTTGAAAAAGAGAGTTAATGCCACCATCCACCTCTACAGCTGAGAGCAATTGCTGTCTGGCAGAAATACTACACAGTAAGTGGTCTGCTTGAAGGGTTCAGTTGATGATCCTTTTTAAAATACTGCTTTTGGTTTACAATATACATCTCGGCAACCCATGGGCCATGTGTGACCCACAGAAATCTCTAGTTCAACCTGTGGAAAGTACACATGCTGCACTCTTTGCCAATTTCTCCTGTTGAATTTGCTTCCTCCCTGTTAAGGTTTACATTCCTCAAAGTCCACTGGCATATACCAACTGCAGCTTTCTCCCCACAACACCTGGCCCTTGGGGGCAAGAAGGTTTCCCCTCTCTGTATAATACGGTTGGATGTCTCAATTTATGCCAGTCTTAATCCTTTAAAAACACACTAAATTCTCTTCAGGAGTGCATGTCTCATATTGTTGGAATCAAGAGGTTGATGAAATCTCTTTAGCTTCTTTCACTTTTGGATGTCTAATCTGAGTAGAAGAAATCCTACTCAGGAAGGACCAGCAAACTTGATTTACTCATACACAGTTTGCAGAGCATGAAATTGAAGATTACAAGCATCAGATTCACTGAAGTAAAAAACGTCCTGCTGAAGGGAATTTTGCTTTGGCTGACTTCTGAAGACCGAGTGAGATTTAAACTTCATGAAATTTGTTTGTGAGAAAGTCTGATTAATTCAGCCACAGCAGCATTTACCCTTTATCACAAAACTTATGTATATACTTCACACAGAAAACCACTTAATCATATAACCACTAACAGCTAACTTGGGGATTTGAAAGTGAGGAGGAGTGTCTTTGTATGTTACAGTGGGGTATAATTTAATCTGCAATCTGTTCCAATTATTTTCTTCCTACGGGCATATGCTTGAAGCCTTTAGCTGTACTTACTTACTTTTAAAACAAATGAAATATTGATACATGACTGTTAACCTAACTAAAATATTCCTAAAGGGATGGATCTTACTAGATATTATGTGGGATTTTGGAAGCCTATCATGTGGTGGTGGTGGTGGTGGTACTCATGCATTCTGGAAACTGCTGGGAAGCTTTCTGAAGATCTCCCTCCGCCAGAGCTAAAGCATCACTGAAAGAATCTTGGCAATTACATATGGCCAACGGTTATAAAGCCAACTTTTTGACGCAGATATTTTCACTTAACTGGTGAAACAACTGTGTGATAAATCAGTGAGTCACACAACTCTCTGTGTGTCTTCAATTATCTGTGCACCCAGGACAATGTTAACTGTACCACTCCTGCCTTTTATTATGCTTTTTAATGAGTCACTTGTTCAATATGGTTGGGAGGAAAGGTATATCTCAAGTAAAGGATTACTCTGTACCTCAGAATCCAGTTGAAGCGTCTCATCTTCTGGACAGTTCATATTATTCGGTAGTTGTTTCCCCCCTCCCCCTCTCATATGTTTAGATCAGAATTAAAAGACTTATGGTGTGCTTGCATTTAGTCTGTACCCTCACTCCTCTGAAACCGCTGCTTCTCCTCCCAGCACAGTACTTAGCTGAGTCAGTAACAGGTATTTCTACTCATCAGTTGTGTGCAGCTTTGCCCAAACTGTGGCTAATTTGTATGAACAAGTGGTGATCTGCACATTGTTGTAAGTTGCTTTTTAGGAAGGTCCTACATGCACATCCTAAGGGATGCGGGTGACGCTGTGGTCTAAACCACTGAGCCTAGGGCTTGCCGATTGGAAGGTCGGTGGTTCGACTCCCCGCGACAGGGTGAGCTCCCGTTGCTTGGTCCCAGCTCCTGCTAACCTAGGAGTTCGAAAGCACATCAAGAGGCAGCACCCCTGCACGGGCAAAGGCAGTCAAACACATGGAGCCTGGCAGACTCTGTGCACTTAGCTACCACTGCCTGGTCCATCTTTGGGGAGTGGGGGGGCAAGCGAGCCTCAGAAAGGAGCCCCGTGGTCCCTGTTGCTCGCACGTGAGTGGCAGGGACATCGGGGCTCGCTCAGCTGGGGGCAGGAGCCTTTCCACCCCTCCCCCCCAGCTGAGCAGTAGGCTGGGGCCGGCTGCATTGGCCCCAGCCTGCAAGGCGCTGGGGTGAAAGTGTCTCAGCTTCCGTGGTGAGAGCTGAAGCAGTTTCACCCTGTGCCTCGCTGGCTGAGGCCAGTGCAGCTTGCTTCAACATTGTGGTTTATCGCCAAAGCACGATGTTTGGCTGGTGATACATTGCAATGCTGAAAATCTAACATCGACCAGCCCTACAGTGGAGTGTTCCTGTTGCAATGTCAACTCCAGTATGACAACTTGCCCACAGTTCCTGCAGCTGGGCCCTTACATAGGCTTATGAGCTACAAGGTGTTACTAGCTAGGCCAGCCTTACCACATTTGGTCAAAAGGCTCAGAAGTGCTGGCTGATCAGTTACATAGATAATAGTTTATAGTAGCAGTTACCATTACGGTCTTTATGCAGTTGTATAGCTGTCTTTGACACTGGAATTTTTTGTTACGCAGGGTGCAGACCTCCAAGGCATGCAGTGTTTTGATTCATGTCCCTCTTTGAGTAACACTCAAACCATTCCTTAGCTGAGCTATGGTGCGCTTTGCAGCATTTACACATGGACGCCAAGTTAAGTGACAGCTACGCTGATACCTTGAGGCCTTTCCATGCAACTTGTGAGTTGCTCCAGCATGGAGTAAAGAAGCTGGAACTAGCTCATCAGTCCTATTCAGATGGCAGCATAGAAGAACATACTCTTTCTGGAGTTGAGGAGGAGGAGTTGGGATTTTCCTGCAGCCCACCCCCATTGTTGTTAAGGGTAGTGGGGACCCTTTCCTCTCCTCAACTTTGCACCACACTTTTCAATGCATATTGGCCTCACTTGACTGTAGTAGCTGAGGTATAGAGTGAGGCCATATCTGGGAGGGAGTGATTAAGTTGCTGTTTGTATGATATAGCCCTAAATGGAGGTGGGTGAAAGAGATAGTTGTAAATTATGTTTAATGCTGCTAGGGATTTTTGTCGAGCAGACATACGCTTTGCAACAAATGGTTGGCTGGGGATTAGCTGTGTTATCTGTATGGTTGGCAGGAATGCTTGAGAATGAGGTTTGTATGTGGGAAATTGCTAAGGATGTATTTGGGAGAGGTTACTCAGGTGAAGGAAGCATGGGTGCAGTTCTTATTTGAGTTATTTTGTCGCTAATAATGCTGTTTTGTGTAGTTTCACTGTATTTTTGTCTTTGATTTTTGTCTGTCACATTTCTAAGTTTTCCTGCTAATCATGCTGCTTTAAATGTGTATTTTGTATTTGATCTTTATGTGTAATACTTTAGTTTGATAATTTGTAATGTTCTATTTTATGTTTTAAACTGGATTGTAAACCACTTAGAGATTATTATTATTTAAATATAAAGCAGTATAGAAATGGATTAAATAAAATAAAGCTAGACATCCAGAAGGCCAACTGGATCTCTCTTATCTCTCTCTCACCTTGAGTAACACACTCCTCATTCTTTTCCTAAAACTGGGGACTCAAGGCAATGTTTCCCAGTCCCCGTTAGCAGGTAGTTCCTGGAGTGTTTTGCTCAGGCTTTTTGTTCTAAATTTTGAATGCTTCCCCATGGCATCACTGCACGCTTACTATGTGAGACAGCCACAACAGCATCACTTTACACCAGTTCCCCCATGAAGGACACTCATAAAGTGGCCACTTAGACAAGAAGGTGGACAGATACACCATTGGCAAGTGGTTTAGCCAGGGTTCCTCTTCCTTCTGAGGATACTGTTTCTGAACATCCCTTTCTTGTATTCTCCACTCTACTAACTGAGAATTAAAAGTTGGACTTACTGTGAAGTGTTCTAGTTAGAAGAGAATGGCGCATACAACCCTGTCCTGTGAGTCAAACATGGCTTGGGGATGGGAGGAGAATTGTCTTCTGTGCTTGCCTCTGCAAGACTCCTCTCCCTTTATTTACTTAGGAATTCATGACCATTACTCCTGTTTGGTACCTCTAAGATTTCTTCTTTTACTGATCTTTTTTTCTCTTTTAAAAGTTGATATCAGTGTCGTTGCTTTGGGGAGGTTTCTCCTCAAAGCTATGGCCAACTTGGGTCTAGAGGAGGGGTTCCTCTTCCCAGGGCCAAAGAGGGGGGAAATTCCTTGTGTTGACTCTGCCTTCTAGAAGAGAAGTTAACCCTTTCTCCCAGTTCCAGTATATTTTGGCATAGCTCTTGCTCATTTTGTGTCACGGTTGTGTTCATCTGTCTGCAACCACGTACATCTTATTTGCACATGCACGTATCCTTGTAGGTGAGGCCACCTGCCAACTCAAGACTGGTTTGGAATTGCCTGATTTCTAGCAACGGGAACTTTTTCATACCTTTGTATCTTTTGACATGCCTTTTTTGCTTTTGGGGTGGTTACTTCTGGCACTGTTGTGGAAGGGTTTGTCTCCATCTAGCTTTCTTGGTAACAAAATGTTCTAGCATTTTAGTTGTGTTTCTGAACTAACCACTTGCCTTGAAGAGTGACTCCTGTGCTCAGATTTCCTTGAGCATCTTGTGGGTTCTTAGTGAAGCACTTTACAGTCATCAGTGTTTTCAGTGGCACTTGAAGTTCTTAATAATCACCTAAGTATTCCCTCCCTAAATAAGTGCCTTGTTGCTGCTTGTTGTCAAAGAAAGGACTGGATTACCCTAATTACCTCTGCATTGACCCTGCCATTATTTCTAACCTTGCTACTGCCAATTGCACACTATCAGGATAAAGGAACTAGCCATGAATTTCTCTTTGCTCTGGATTCCCTCTCCAGTGTGTTTCAGTGTAATAATAGAAGCACAACATATTCCTCAACTATTATTGCACATTTAATATTTTAACCTGATTTTTTTCCAGGGGGAAGTCATTATTTGTTTGTGTTTCTACCAAAACGGTTCCCTCTGTCAAAGCTTGCAGACTCGCCACTCCGTCTTTGCGGGTTTTTTAAAAACCAATATCAACCATCTCAGTCCCAGTGTTAGAAACTCATCAATATATAAGCTAAGCATCAAATTGCACTTAAAACCTAGGTTCTGGTTGCCACAATGGAATGTCTAGGCCCCCCCTTTTTTGCAATGATTATTATTATTATTATTATTATTAATAATTTCATTTCTATACTGCTTTATATTTTAAAGAAAAAATCTCAAAAGCAGTTTAGAACAAATTAAAACATCAAATAAAACAATCCCGAATAAAACAAATTCAAGCCTCCTTGAAATTATTTCACATCCTTCTCTAAGTGACATTTTGCTTTCCACTTACCGGTACTTATTTACCTGCTTCATTTATAGAGCTGCCCCATAGCAGAAGTATTCTAGGAAGCCAGTGTGGTGTAGTGGTTAGAATGTCGGACTAGGACCTGGGAGATCAGGGTTCCAAATCCCCACTCAGTCATGATGCCCCCTGAGTGACCTTGGGCCAGTCACAGCCTCCTAACCTACCTCACAGGGTCGTTGTAGGGATTAACTAAGGAAGGGGGTGAACCATGTACTTCTTGGAGAAAAAGGTGGGATATAAATGCAATAAATAAGCTGTTCTGTTTACCTGCTTAAGAAAGCTGGAGGGAGCAGCCAGAGAGAGATGTCAGTTGCCAGCCTGGCATCCAGAGATCGCCATATGGTCGCGATTGGAACTGCGACAGTCGCAAAACACATTGGCATCTGGGGGATTTCTAACATTAGCTATAGTTTAGTGGCATAGCACGCAGTTTGTATGCTGAAGATCCCAGTTTCAAACTGTACTATCTCTAATCAGTGTGCTCACAGAATTCCTTGCAATATTACATGGCTTTTTGGGGCACCTTTGATTTGCAAAGACCAGCATGGTTCTGGAGTGGTAGCACTGAAAGGGATCCTGGGTCCTGTCTCTCGAATTGCATGCTGCATCCTCACCTCCTGGCTATCCGAGACAAAAATGCAAATCCTGTGCCTTTGGTGGCCATCAGGAATGCTTCTGAAGTATGGAGGCATGGAATGGAGCCTTAAATACTTGGGGTATACTTTTTATTTCTCAGATTTACTGAGGAAGGTGAAGAAGCTTATTCTTTTACACATTTTTTTATTGTGAACAGCCTAAGCAATGTTATGAAACCGTGTTGTCTAGCTGACTGCTTTTGCAGGCTCTCCCTGCTGTGCCTTTAGTCCAGTGCTGTTAAACTGCCTTGGGATTGATTTTAAATGAAGGCGCACAGTTAGATGCAAGGTCACTGCAGAGCTCCTCTAGTATTGATTTACAATGCTGCTGAGGGCTGCAAACTTTAACTGTCTCCACTGTTTCTAGCAGAAGGCTTTGTATGGGCTGGAATATGGGAACTTAATGCCTGCTGTATCTCCAAGCCCATTGTTCCACAGATTTTAGTACCTTTAATATTTTATCAGCCAAAGTGTGACCATCTTTTTTGCGTTGTTGCGAAGAATGGTGGAGTTGTTCATTACTTCATTCAACTGTGTACTTTATTGGTAAAGGTTGATTAAGGCAGTGGTGGTTGTAGTGATTAAGAAAAACCTGTGACTCCACAGCTCACTTCCAGTTGCTTAACAATGGTTAAGTCATCATGAACATCAGGTCTGTACTGTAACCAAGGAAGAAGGTGAAAATGTCTGACCACAAGACAGAAATATGGAGGCAATGCATTGGTGGATGTCTTGTGTGATTGTGGATATCAGTGAACAAGGAGCTACCAGTCTGAATATACCGGTAGCTGTTCTTGCTCTCCTCTTATTCATGTTGCCATGTAATATCTATATATGTTTGGATATCATGCCAATTCTGAGTGTTATTTAAACAGAATAATGCAGAGGAGGAAGAATAAAATTGATTGAACACAAAGGGAATTAGTAATGTAATGTTATATTTCAGCTGTGAAATTATTTTTTACGATAGGCCTTATTGTCCATAATTGTGTAAACCCACGAGAAGCTTATGTGCTAATTACTATTCTAACATTGACTGTAGTTTTTTGGGAACATTTTAAAATCTAAACTGTTTACCAGGGATGCACAAAGTTTGGCTGACATTGGTATCCAGCCAAAATTCAGGTTGCCATGATCCCGAGGGCAAAGTTTTGTTTTTGGCATAATGATCTTTGACGGTGCTCTAAAGCACAGTGTGAGCTCACCAGCATGATAAGTGAATTTGTGGACCCACAAGTTCAACATGAATCTTTATAAACAAAAAATGGGTGTTGAGAAATAGCATCATTTGCATGAGGAATTTTTATAAAACAACATACCCTTCTTTTGTTAAATTTATTTTAATTAAAACCCATGGAAGCATTCCCCTCCCCTTTCTATGTTGTACTCAGGACTGTGCCAGGGAGATGTCATGTTCCGTACTTACTGCCCTGCTTATCTCAAACTACAGGAAATTCTATGAAACTGGGCATACTTGCACAAGTAGAGCAAAAAGGTGCTGTTAATAAGATAAACAGACCTATAATTACAGCCTTTAGTACATCACTAAATACACCTTGCATTCCCTGGAGGAAATAGCTTGAGCTTTTTAAGTCTCTGGACTGATGGTCCTGTGTGAAACTAAACAAATAATGAATTTGTAGTGGTCTCAGTGATAATCATAGGGATAGCCACAATTTAATGGCTAGAGTATCTCCATTGTATACAAAAGGTCCTAGGTCCAGTCCCTAGCTGGCAGAGCTTGGAAAGGCCACTGCCTGACACCCTGGAGAACCACTGTGAGCCAGAGTAGGCAGTAATGACTTGGATAGACCAGTGGTCTGATTTGGTGTATGGCAGCTCCATGTGTGTCATATGGTTGAAACTTTTGAATCCTTTACAGAAGCACAGAATTGCATCTTGCCAACAAGTGAAGGATGTATGCAAGTGACTAAAAATGATGCTCTTCCAGATGATTGCATGAATAACTCCATAAATCAAAACATTTACAGATACATGGTAATTAATTTACAACTGCAGAGATGCACCCAAGCACCAGCAAGCATTTTGTGGAGACCAGCCCTGATAGTATAAAAAAATGGAAATGGTAAGCAGTCGTTGCTCTGTTGTGGAACCATATCTGATGGACTACAAGTGATGATGATTGGACTTGAACCAGACTGCCAAAAAATGTACCTGTCTTCAGTGTGTTGGGTGTTACCTTCCTGAAGTGATCTAATGCCAGCTAAAATAAGGTAGCAAAGGTGAATGAGCAGGCAGTTATGTGACTTTATTATAGTCAACTATAGTCCAGATTGTGGAACCTGATTTCCCTGAACTAGCTTTGAAATCTGAGAGCAGAAGTCCTTCACGTTTAAGGTGCAGTGAATACTCTTCCCAGGCTTATGTATTGTGAAAAAGTGTTTTCTAACATTGATGGCTTCCTCTTTTTGCATACTTGGGGGACAACCTAGGAACATAGAAATGTATTAGTTTGTGAACTAATTGGGTGGAATTCAGCATCACACTATTTAAATGGTTCTGCCAATGCAAGCATTTCTGCTTGCCAGACAGAATTATCTCCCCTCTCTTCCCCCGTACACTGTTGTTGGGGGGGGGGTGTTCTTCATTCCCACCAGCCAATTTGGGAGGAAGCCCCAGTTGTGCCAGCATAACTGATTTTTCTGGCTCCCATTTAGCACAGCTATTCAGTTGAATCCAGCCCATAGAAATTGTTTAAGCCCTGAGCATAGCCCCCTCAATGCCTTCCACTACTTGCACAGAATGTTTCCAGCCCTCTTAGCATCACTAGAGATACCTGTGACTGAGAACAATGGCAGCAAACAAAGATGGACTTCCTCATAACTTGCATCTGGAATTCCAGTTTCCAGTTATGGCACTCTCATGGATGGTGTACAGCAAGCATATTTACATGGTGTTGTCTACTCAGGCTGCAGGGGACATCAAACATCATCTTTAAAATCCTCTGACGGTTACTGTGATAGGCTGTAACCACAGTGTGGTTTAATAGCGTAAGTATATTGCACAGACCGGTGCTGCACCAACACACACCTGCATTTTGTTTAATCACCAAGTTTTGCTTGGGCTTCCTTTCTTTCTGCTTCAGGAGTTCTATGTAAGGATAGTTTCTGCCATTCCCACTACTGACTGCCAGCATGAATTTTGACTGTATTTCTTCCCCAAGGTAAGGATGGTAGTCATTTTAAGTAGACAGTTGTTCTGCTGTGTAATATTAAACTTAACTGAATATATGTTTTCTCCTCAGGTGAGGTCTCAAAGTGTGTGCTGTACCTCCTCCACTTCTTGATACCCTGTTGTAATCCAGGTTTGAACTCCTTCCCAAGTAAGTTCAAGATTTAGGGTAGTATCCAACATTAGTCATGCTCTGAACAGACTCGTTGAAATGAATGGAAATTGTCAACTTAGTTCCATTACTTTCAGTGGGTTTACTTAGAACAGCTTAGTTGGATACAACCTTTAATTCTAGATTCTTCTTTAAATATGGACTGATGAGATAAGATGGTGTCTAAAGCTTCTACTGTTTTTATGTGTGTTACAGGCTACATTGTGACCAGTCTATCAGACTGCCATGTGACCACAAGAACCTCCATCAGAACCCTAGGTTCCTCTTTGCCATCCCACAAACAAACAAACAAACAAAAATGAACACCAGAAGAACTTCTGAAAGCAGGTCAACCGTTGCCACGGCTACCAGATTATAACTGTGGACCTTCTATCACAGCATGTTTGAAGCAATGCATTTCAGTGGACAGCAGCAGAGCCTAGATCTAGGTGGCCTTCACTGAAACAGCAGCTAAGCCATGGATTCATCGGGTGGCAACTTGGGCACACCTGTATTGCTTAGGGTTAACTTATTATGCTGTAACTGAATAATAATGCAGGCGGAGAACATTTTATGCAGGGGTTCCATTCCTAGCCCCGTGAGCGTTGGCGGAGCTCAAATAAGCCTGCCCTCACCCCGTTAATGTCCCTGTTCCGCCCTCTTCTGGGTCCGAAAGGCAGTCGCTTGTCAGTTTGGGGGGGGGGGGGACAAAAGTGTTGCCGCCTTTTGTGCCTTCCCTCACAAAGTTGTTGTGAGAATTAAAAAAAATGAATATTATGAACTTACATAAGATGTGGGGCAAGCTAAACGTGTAAATTTTAATGAAATAATACCAAGGAGATCAACCAGTACTAAAGCAGATGTAGCCACCAGCATGTATAATAAAACAATGTTCAATAAATATATGTCACAAACTATCTGTACAAGCTTTATTTAAGAGCACTTTACAACACTTCAAAATAAGTAAGAAGTACATTTTATATTAAGGCTCTACTCCAATATTCTTCTGTACTGTGTTTGTTTGTGTAATCATGGGAAATGACTTGTCAAGGGAGATTTAGAAATCTTGGTGGTGATAAATGAAAGTGGACTTGTGGTTTCTTGAAACTCAACTTTAGTCTTGTCTTATTTTTAAGCGCTTATGAAGAAAACATGTAAATGTGTGCTGTTTTCTGAGTACCTAAAATATGATGATTTAATGGGCTTTCAGACACATATAAAACATACTCTTTCTCTCTCTCACCTCAAGGTTGGCCTTATTTGACTTTTAACCTACAATCATCTTGTACATCATACCATCACTTCCTGTTTCTTGAAGCCGCTGCTTCTAATTTGCCCTTTTCTCTTTTGGAAGAACAAGATTAGGGCAGAAGATGCTATAAAAACAGGAAGTGATTATGCCATCTAATACAGTATGGCAGAGAGGGAAAAGGACAGGCTCTGAAGCGTCACTGTCTTTGTAGGTGGGTCATAGGAGCCTGGGTTGTTGTGCTGTTGCCACATACTACATACACACAAAGGCCTATCTACCTCTAGCAAAGGCTGGGGAAATGTGGATAGGGTTTACACTGACTTTCTCATTTTGCATCAATCATTTGGTTTGTATGTCCTTTTTACTACTCCTGCAACTGCGCCAGATTTGGATAAATAATTTTTAATTGGCTTGTTTATTTTCTGGTTGAAGAATTTGGATTTGTTACAGAAATAGAATTCTGCAATATTGCCTTCCCCCAGCTCTTTTTATTAGATAAAACTTGTTGTACTAGACAGTTCTCTGCTTCACACCCTTCATAAATTTATTTGTACATGCTTGCAGAGATTTTTCTTTGCGATATACTATATCTCGGACCTTCCTTGTTTCAAAGGCACACAACACACGTGAACTAAAATATACCTGCATTTGCAGTGTTTGTATTATAAACCACAGTGAAGAATTAACCATTATACAAGAGGTTAATGTGGCATATACTAGTGCTGGGAGGGAGGGGGAGAGAGAGTGGTAATGGCTGATGATAATGGCTGGTCTTTGGGGATAAACTAGTAACTGGTCAGTTAGGTTAGAGCGGCTGGCAATATTCTGCTAATGGCAATGATTTGGGGAAGATTTGAGTATCCATCGACTGATGCTCTGTATACAATCCAGCACAGTGATTTGCTGTCTTCAGTCTTCAGTAACCTAGCAACGAGCTACACACCCTCCTTGTGAAGAAAGCTAAAGGGCTCTTCAAACACATTATTGTGTATTGCAAGAGCTTTTAGTATTTTGAACAATCTCAGCAGTGCTATCACATTGTATCCTCATGGGCTGGTAGACATTTGTGAACCTGCAGCATCATAATCTGCACTCTAGAAGCAAAAACTAAGCTCACCAGAGCTGTTGCATTGTGTAAGAAATGATTTGTCAATTCAAGGTGGAGGCATTAGCCAGTGTTCTTGCAGTACTTTAAACAATAGTTCAAAATACATAGAATTGACACAGATATACTGGTAATACATAAAGTTGTATGAGAAAGAAATTGTCATTCATTTCCTTCCTTCCTTCCTTCCTTCCTTCCTTCCTTATTAAAAGAGCGAGTTGTAGATATAGAGGAAATCCAAACACACCATTCCCTTCATTATATGGGTACCAGCCTCCCTTTCTTGAATTTTTTTGGGTATCACAGGACAGAGGCAGTAGGAGGGTGAAGTTCTGGATTTGAATTTATCTCTCTTTGATAACCTGACTCGTAACCCAACTGCAAGATAGAGGAATGCACTTCCACACTAGAGAAGATAGCAAGTTCCATTTCTCAATCACAGCTGTTCAGAACTAAATATTGCCACGGTTCTTTTCAACGTCACTAGTCTTAAGCATTCTTATTCCAGTGTTTGGTTCTCAGAGTCCTTTTTAAAAAAGCAGAACAAGTGAATATATGTTTGATATGTTTGTGCCAGGATTTGACATCCACTTGGTGATCTCCATTTCTATAAACATGGTTTATACGACGAGTTTTTATTTCCCCCCTTATACAAAATGTCCCAAATGAATCTCTGCGCCTTAAATGTCTTGTTGAAGACACAAATCCCGAGATCACAATGAAAGTGGCCAAATATTGTGCAGCAGCTATAAAATCTAGGGAACAAGCGCTGTCACTGACACGATCGAGACAAAATGGCGGCCTCTAACCATAACCACAAGCCCGACTTCCAATATATGCGTGGCGGACGCTGCAGCACACCTAGATTCATATGTTTTACTCTGATCAGTAATTTTTAATGTGTTCTGTGTAACTTTTTATCTACTGGTCTATGACCGTTAAATAAAGAATGAATGATATAAACATGGTTGGATTTACAAGATATGACTGTAGTTCCAAGATACTGTTTGGTGTAAGCCGCTGTCCATATCACCTACTCGTGTCTCCGTTTAAATGGGTCCCAGCCATGCCTCCCCAGCCAGCAGATTGGCTGGCTGGTTGATGACGTGGCCGGAATCCTCCGGGCAACGCGGGACTTCGCCCTTCGCCCCCCGCCCCCGAAGGGGAGTGGGTAGCCATGTGGTCCACTGCAACTCCTCCCCACTTTTAAGTGGAGCGGATAAGCCAGTGGATACCTAGGAATGCGGTTCAATAACATAATATAGCCTTATGCCTGCAGCCACTGAATGTTTTTGGTGTTCCTCTCACAGCAGCAAACTGATATATATTCTTCTAGCAATTCAAGCAGTTTGTGTGTGCATGCACACAAAAGCTCATACCAAGAACAAACTTAGTTGGTCTTTAAGGTGCTACTGGAAGGAATTTTTTTTATTTTGTTTCGACTATGGCAGACCAACATGGCTACCTACCTGTAACTGTAGTTTTACTGTTTTTGTTTGTTTTGAGTGTTAATGGTGGGAGGGGGCACAACTGCTTCCTGGTGTGTATTGAAGTGTAAGAAAGAAAGGGGACAGGGTTCTTGAGCCAGGAGGCAGAGCATTGACAAAATTTCAAAAAGCAAACAAACAAACCCATCACTACAATATAAAATGCAATTTGTTCTGCATCAAGTTCATAGTGCTGGTGCCAGTGGGGGTTAAGGATGGGAGCACAGCAGTAAGCCTGCTGTAGAACCATGCAGCTTTGTTGCCTCTTCGTAGACTGTTTCCAGCTATTTGTAGAGGGACCAAATCTTCACTTAGCATTATTGTTCACAATGGGTAGCACCCGCTCTTTTGCACAACAGTGAGGGGCAAAGCACACGTGTACCTGCTTGTTATCAGCCCATTTTTAGCAGGAGAGGCTGTTTCTAGATTAATTAGCCAAGTGTTAGATATAACTGTAATAATATTTTTCAGCTTTATAATATTTGAAGGTATTTTAATGTCCATAACTGTGCATGTAGCTGTGGTATATGAGGCATACACATTTTGTGAAATGTTTGTTTTATATAGATGTATTACTTGCTGTATCTCAAAGGCTTGATTATAAAAGCATTGAAAGTCACTTTCCACCATCCCTTGTGGAATGGTCCATATCACTGGATACATCTTCAGTCTTGATTTTTTTTTTAAATCATGATTTGCAGCTGTGTGTTGAATGTGGCGATTTTAAAAATCAATTAACTTAAGCAGACTACAATTTTGTAAACCAGAACAATTTACAAAATCTCCCTTTTTTGCTTGTCTTAATAGGTCTAAGAGGGCTAATCAATCTTGGGAACACATGTTTTATGAACTGTATTGTCCAAGCACTTACCCACACTCCACTACTGCGAGATTTCTTCCTCTCCGACAGACACAAATGTGAAATGCAAAGCCCCAGCTCATGTCTGGTCTGTGAAATGTCTACACTTTTTCAGGAGGTGAGTCATCCTTTCCACTTATAACTTGTACATTCACACATTTGTAACACTCTGCAACATTACTTTTTTAATATTGGGTTCAGATTAGGTTTTAAGACAAACTGTGGTTTGCTTTAGTTATACCGGTAGTTGAGAACCTAAACTGTGGTTTAAGCTTTGTAATGTATAGTAGGCAAACTGAGGTTTAGAGCTTCATTTTTTGTCCCCTCCACACTTAGCTTTGTAAGTTTACTCCCCTTTCTATGGTGCGGGAACCTCTTGAGGCAGTGCAGTCAGTGGCCATCGCTATAGTTTGTCTACTCATTTAACAAACTGGTTAGCACAAATCGTAATTCTTTTTAATATATATATATTATTGAAAGATAAAAAGTACATAATTACAAGTGCACAGAGTAAGGTAAGATGCAAAAAGGAAGAAAAAGAAATAGCACCCATGTGGAAAAGAAATAGCACAAATCATAATTCAAAAATGCATTTGAAAACATGATTCGTAATTTGTTTTACTAGCTGATCACAAAGCAGAGTTTCTCAGTTCAGAAATCATGCTAAACCATATTTTACCATTATTTATTTAAAGCATTTCTACTTCTCTCTTCAGCTGAAAAGACTTCCAAAGCAGCTTACACACAATTAACAAAATCAAGATAGTCCTTCCCTGCAGGCTGGCAATCTGAAAGACATGACATAAAAAGAAAAGGGGATGGGGAGGGAAAAGGAAAAAAGAAATCTTAGGCAAGGCAATAGTTCTTAAAGAGTAGTTCTTACAAATGATAAGATGGAATGAAAGCTTTTCAGGGAGCTGAAGAGCCAAATATAGCTGGTCTCTCAGCAGAGCCTATGAAGTAACCCTGCTTCTCATCTCTTGCTGTGCCTGCAGCCTGATAGAATGGCTGCTGCCAGGAGACAATCAAGGGAGTGAATGCCAAATGGAGCTGTTCTGTTGTGTTGTCTGTCTATTGTGGTAGAGAGTTAATATGGTTAGAATTGCATAAAAACCAAATAGCGTTTACACTGCGATGAAGGTTGTTTCATTAGCTTCCTGCCATAGGAGAGAAATATGAATATATTTATGAGTATGCATGTATGTAGATGATGGGTGATTTAGTCTTCTAATACAAGAATGTGGTTCTGGAAATGCAGTGTTTCTTTTCATAGGACATCTTGGCATACAGTTAGAAATGGACTTTTTGCACCTTAGATTGCAGCCCATCCTTAACCATGTCTTTCATATTCAGTCATACTTCTTGCTTAACCATGGCTGCTTTTTGTGGCCTCATTGTGCAGGTGCACACATGGGTTTCTGTGACCGCACAAGACCTCATTCAGAAACTTTTAAAGAAGGCTATCTGTAACATAAGACAACCTAAAAAATAATAATGTAGAATTTGTTCATCAAATCAAATGAAACAGGAATCATGTAGTGCCCTTTTCCTGTAGCTCTTGTCACCAAATAAATTAATTTAGTGGCTTGTTCCCAAGGGAGCTTTAGTTAGTTCGAAATGTTCTTTTTTTGACAGTTCATCTCTGAAATAAAGATGTATGAGGAACTAGAATAAATACAAGCATTTGATGGCAGTGTGGAAGCCTTTTCAGCTTATTTTCCATTCATATTTGTGTGGTTATGCCAAGAAACTTTGGGGGTACCAGGCAAGATTGTAGGACATTCTTACCCGTAATTAAAAGAATTAATTGGCACTGGTGTTAACCACAGTTAAGGTTGATCAGGCTTCCTGCTTCACCATGTTTCTTAGTCAGATATATCCCTTAACCATGAGCCAAGGTGAGAAGGTGAAACCCACTCTCCTAAATGCAGCCCTCCACTGCAGTTAATACAGCCACGCTGACAAGCAACACACAAGAGAGATAAATGTCCTCTTTAGGCAGCTGCCATTCTGAAAATGGAGACTGGATAAAGATGATAGATTCAAACAGTGATTCCTAAAAGGAAGCTTTGAGAAATTAAGCCTAAGATTGGAGCATAGGATCTTCCAAGGTCTTAATCCTGCTGGGCACACTGTACTCTGTAGTTTATATGGTGATACAGTGTTGGGCTCTTGCTACACACAAGCTTACCAGGTTATTTTTTATTACCTTGGGATAAAAATCTCGGTGTGCTGAATGTGTGTGTGTTAACAGTTCTTTGGCACCCATCCCCATTCTCTTTTCACCTTTCACTTGGCTCTCTTTTCTAGTATTGAACTGCTTTTCCACATCAAAGGGTAGAATCTATTTTTGCCTCTCTGTCTGCTTACTGTTATCCATTAAAAATACTGTACATGAAGAACCACATCCAAGCTAAAGTCTTTTGGTAGGGGGTGGTGGAAGGGGGGTGCTAAAGGAATGTAGGGGCACTGTTGCTGCACCTACAGCATGGCTTGTGCTCAGGTACAGGTTAGGTACATTTTCATCCTCTGCATGGTAATAGCCAGTGGTTAGCGCGGGCTGCTTCTTAAGATTCCCTTTCATCCTAATGAAGCACTAAATAATATAAAATGGGTAGCTGCAGTGAAGTAATTATGGAAAGTGCTACTGGGTAGAGTGACCGGATAGTGCCAAGGCTAATTGTAAGAAGTGACAAATTTTATTGCTGCAGTTCCCTGAATTACGTTGTCACAGCAGCAGTGTCAGCAGATTTCAGTTACCACACCCAGGCTCTAGTCCCTTGGTGACATTCTTGTTGGCATCTCAGAGTTGCCTATTGATCCTCTTATGCATAAAAAGTGCTTGTGCATTGTTGCATTGCTGCAGTGTAGTTTCATGCCAAAAATACGGGTAGCTGTGCAAGAAAACAAACTTACCTTCTTAATTGAATTGCATATAAGGTTATATACAACAAGCTGTTACTTCCCCATCTATCCCTCTCTAAAGATGGCTGAGCAAGATGTCTACAGCCTGCTATTAGTAGTAGTAGTAGTAGTAATAATAGTAGTGGTAGTAGAAGTAGAAGTAATTCAATTTCTATGCTACCCTTTATCCAAAGATCCCAGGGCGGTGCACAACAATAAGAACATAATTTACAGTCCCAGTAATGAACAGAACCCCATTCACCACAATAAAACTTGAATAATGTAGAAAGGTGTGCATGCTGTGTGTCAATTGCAGTTGTATTAATTTTATGGCTTGAAGGCTGTAAAATGGATGGGGAACCTTTTTGACTGCATG
Source organism: Darevskia mixta (assembly GCA_034641385.1). Lineage (NCBI taxonomy): Eukaryota > Metazoa > Chordata > Lepidosauria > Squamata > Lacertidae > Darevskia > Darevskia mixta. Next base: position 967,895 of record JAWWNH010000050.1, read on the forward strand.
GGCCAGACCCTTATCAGGATTGGCCCTGCAGGCTAAATTTGATAGGTGGGCAGGATTGCCCACATGTCAGTCACCTGATGTGATGCCAGGTGATTTGACACTTTGAAAGCCCGAAGGTAGCATGGTACATCTAAAGCAGAGTTGTTGTTGTTGTTGTTTTTTAAACACAACTTGATTTTAGCAGGGGATTCACTGCAAGCCCTTTCATCATCTTTGTAGATATTTGCAGTGAAACCCCTGCTAAAAATGAAGGGGTTGTGCTCCATTTTAGCAGTGTTACTGTGCAAGACCCTTCCTGATCAAAAAACTGACTTGTACAGCCACACTGAGCAGGGTTTAACCCCAACTCATCAGCTGATGGTTGGGATGGGGGTGGTTTGATGCTTCTGCATTGGCTGTGCACGGCATTCTGTCCTGGGGCATTGGTGCACACAGTCAACATAGATTTGAACCCCACACCCCCAAACCATCAACAGATATCACCCATCCATTGGAGTGATGTCTGCAGTTTTGGAAAAAAAAATGCCTTGCCAGCTGCCTTTTCCCATGAAGATGGAACTCTCTTGCAGAACTCTTCATTGCTTATTTGATTGGGTACTTCCTTCAACCTTGCCCTTAGAGTCGCATTGTTGGCATCCATCTGTCTCAAAAAATAATGGAGTGTAACTCCGGGGGTGAAGTCAAACTGCTGTGTTAGCAGCACTGAAGTGACCCGACCCCCCCCAGTGCGCAAAGCTTGGGCGGTGTGTATGGAGGGCCTTGGCTGCAGGAGTTGCCAGAAGGAGGCATGCACAGCACCACCCAACTGTCTTAGGGACTCTACTCCATGTTTGTGTAGGGTTTACTCTTTAGCCTTTTCTTCTCCCAAAGGTACCCCGCCAGGCAGCAGAGGTTTAGGATAGGAAGCCACCTTCTTGACCATTAGACCCACTGTTAGTCTTGTCTGCTCAATCTACCAGATCTTGTCTGTGTGGATTGCACAGGCCTATTCAACATTGCCACACAAACTCATGTATTCCTGGCCCATAGTAGAGTATTTCATTTATTTTTTGCTCTGCAACCACGGCCTAGCACACCCTGAATCGTGTTGGCTGCTTAGGACAAGACCAGCTGATGAACTGGATTGAAAGTCCAAATTCTAGGGCAGCCATGAATTCTGTACCAGATTAAAAAATGCAGAGTAAAGGCCAGCTCTGACTTGACGTTGCATATCCATGTGATAAACAAACCCAAGATTGTATTTGTTACAGGGATGAAATATTCCAAGATACCATATCAGAAATGGTTTAGGTAACCTAAAACATTTCTGATATGGTGGTAAATTGCTTGGGATGGTGGGTAGGATACCGACACAGAGGTTGAAATTCTGAACTCGCTTACTAGGGAGTAAGCACCATTGAATACAATAGTTAATCAAAGATGGAAGTGAAAGCTTCTGAACTTACCTTTTCAGCTTCAAAAGGCTTGGACAGAGGCTAGGCATATTGTTATTGCATTCAAACCATCCCAGTGAAAAATATTTGACCATTTGTTGTATTCTTTTTCCGAGCAGTTCTACTCTGGGCACCGATCTCCTCACATTCCATATAGGTTATTGCACCTGGTATGGACGCATGCACGGCATTTAGCAGGGTACGAGCAACAGGATGCACACGAGTTCCTCATTGCTGCGTTAGATGTGCTACATCGACACTGCAAAGGTAAGGCTTTATCCTGGCAGTTTTTCCCGTTATGGCCTCTTCTCAAACGAGCAATTCCAGCACTAACCAGGTTGCCTTCCCCATCTAGTATATGAAAAGCATTTCCCTTTTTACACTTTAATTACAGGTGTAATAATACAATTTTCAGTTGGATCCATCTGGCCACATCATGTGGGGCACATAGAGCTTTTAAAACACGTCTACCTCACATAGTTGAACCCCTTCAGTTTTTACCTTTGCAGATATATTAGGGCATATGGAGCAGCATTTTCCTTTAAGTGATAATTTTCTTTCAGTTGAATAATACACCTTTTTGCTGTTGCTGCTGCTTTACATATTGACAGGTGCAAGTAGGTGGTAATTTCATTTTCCCCCCTTCCTTGCCAGATGCCATGGGAAGCCCAGTGAGTGGGTAATACCTTTCTGTGTTGCTGTGAACAAGCTTATAAAATAGTCTTTTGAGACCCCCTCCTCGCTGAACCTAATTGACTTGGGTAATTGAAAAGGGAGCAATCTTATCCTCCTGTGGGCAGAAATGGCTGTCTATTAAGCGTATCCAGCAGAGATGTTGCCTGATGGACAGTGAAAATGTGAAGAGGCCGTTTTGTTGGTTTCTGTCTGAGGACCAGAAAGCCTAAAGAGAAGGAAATGCTTTTCAAATGCAAGGATTAAGTCTTGTTTCTTTGCACTGAAGCAGAATCAAAGTGATCCTCTTAGATAATTAATAGAAGCAATAACTAAAATTTAAAATTATATAAAATCATTACAAAACAAGAGAAATCAAAGCAGCAAGGTGATACTGTGTAGCTTTTTTCTTTGTATCCCACTCCACAACTGAGTCAGCAATGCAACTTTGCATGACTTCTTTTAAAAAAGGAACAGAGAACCTATTGTGTGTTAATAAGAATTCAGCGGACTGTGTCTTCTGGCTGAAAGTTAAATCCCTTTTGATTGACAGTTGTTCCATAATAAAATAGTTCACTTGTTAAAATGCTATGCAAATTTAGTAATTCATTGCTAAAAATAATGTGTTCCGAGCTGGTCTCATTCTGTTTTGGCCCTTCTTACAAATCAGTGGGATTTCTAGCTTCCCCAATTCCAATGATATGGGGACAGGTAACAATACTTTTTTAAAAAAGGTTAAAAGCAAAATATAACCCATTGTCAAGCAGAGAGTTTAACTCTGTCCATCCCAAATCAGCCCAATGGAAAAATACCTTCTTACAAAACTTGATTTTGTCATCCTGCTATTATGTCTTATGTAGATGAATTTTTAATGTTGCCTAGTGGAGTATTCACTGTGATTGACTTTGGTGGCAGTGGGTTACTCTGATAGAATTTGAAGATGAGTCTATTTTTTAAAATCTGTTTACCTGCTTAGTGCTTTCAGCTGGTTATTTCTGGTTTAATATATTGCAACTCACTTGCATCCAGAGGAGATACGCTTTTTAAACTATATAAGAGATTGGAAGTGGGTCATGGGATCATGTGTTCTCCCTCTGTCTCTTTTCCCTCCCTCCAATAAAGCAGATTTCCCCCACCTACCTTAATGCCAGTTTGTAGATACTGTGTCACATGTAATAGTTATGACTAGATGGGTTCCCTGATGATCTAGGATTGTTAACAAAGTTCATCTCCTGGTCAGGCATTGCACCTTACTAGGCTTACCTGCAGTTTAAGACAGTTTAAACACATCCCTTACCCCTCCTGGCTTTAACAGTGATTAGATGATACTTTGTTCTTATCTGTGGTTGAGAGAATTCCACTTGACTAGAACATGAAATAAGAAACTTAGCCTCGGCTTATTGAACACGTTAGGGTAACCAGATTATTCTACAGAATTTATACTATGTTTAAAGCTGCTGATGCCTTCTTTTCTTGCTTAACCGTACTTTGGCAATTTCACTTAGGTAGTGCATATATGATTGCATGTGTGATTTTCTTAAGTGGAAATAACCGTTTTGCCAGGAAATGCTTGTTTCTAGAAGTACATTTGTTGCTCACTGGTCCTCTTAAGTGGGGTTAAGTGGTCATTTTCACTAACCACCTTTGCAGTGCGGCCTATTCTGAAATCAGTGCTTGAATTAGGCCAAGCCAAGCCAAGCCATTCTTCTGGTTAATAATAATAGATTATCCTCCCACACTACTATGGGCTCTGTCAGAGTACATTTTGGATTAACTGACTCTCCACTCTGCATTGATTAACTCAGTGCAACAGAAACAATAATATAGAGGTAACTTTCACACTTGGTAGGGTCCCCCCCGTATTCTGCATGCACCCACTTTCTTTCACCTTGGCTTTCTATAATAGCAAAGAGGCTAAGAACTTTCTATACGTGCTATTGCTGGTATGTGGAGCCCTTTATGCACACCTGCCTATATACATTACGTAGGGATTTGTTTCAAAGTCTGTTCCATTTTATTTTATTTCATTCAGGTGACGATAATGGGAAGAAAGCCAACAACCCCAACCACTGTAACTGCATCATAGACCAAATTTTCACAGGTGGACTACAGTCTGATGTCACTTGTCAAGTCTGCCAGTAAGTACAATGAGTTAATTTCATTTTAAAATACAGAATAACTCACTTGACGTTGAAATGATGAACATGGAATACACAAGATGACATAGCCAACTCCCTTTTATGAAAGAATGTATGCTTCACACAACCCTGGTTTAAAGAAAGAAGATCTCTTCTCCCCCGCCCCCCTACCGCCCTGGGGTCTGGACTGGAACTGCCAGAATTCTGTATCACTAAACCCCCATGGACTACTTATTCTAAGTGATCGTATTCCCACTGCCAGTATATCTCATGGCTATTGCTGTAAATTCCGCAGAATTCTGTCCCTTTAATATGTTCTTAAAGGCCCATTTAAAGAAAGTTGACAATAAAAGAAGCTGTTTTGACGGAGGTGCTTTCTGTAGTCTGAGCACCCTCTAGAGGTGAAGTACTACCTCCGTCCCCACCCCCCTCCCAAGTCAACACAGCCTTGAAGTAAGGACTGTTCCACATATTCAATTTTGAGATAAAAGTCGCCATAAAAGGAGCTTTCCTCCTAATTTTTACATGGTTTAATTGTGAACACATTTTTGTATATCAATATCAAATGATACATACTTTTAAAAAGGAACAATTTTTCAGAATCCATTAACTTACAGGATTGTTAATATTTTTGTCATACGTGTGCTCATTCACATTCACTTTTGTCATGTGAATCATTCAAAGTACCTTACTGCTTAAAAAATGGATGTGCCAACCATTCCTATGTAACGGTATCATTTTTGCCCAAACTATTGCTTAGTTTATCCATTTGATTGCAATCTCTCCTCTTCCTCCCTAGTGGTGTTTCCACGACGATAGACCCATTCTGGGACATCAGTTTGGACTTGCCAGGTTCTTCTACCCCGTTTTGGCCTCTGAGCCCAGGCAGCGATGGCAGTGTGGTGAATGGGGAGAGCCACGTGTCAGGAACCACGACCCTCACAGACTGCTTGCGAAGGTACAAACTGTGGCAGACGGCCTTTAGCAAGGAGCAATCTTAACTCCCCCTCCTGCTGTCTGCAGACCAGCAGTTTTCGGGCAAATGGCCAAGGAGCAAAACAGCACCTCAGCTGCAGTTATTAACTGCTGAATCATCTTGCAGAGCAGTTCGGTTCACTTGCAGAAAAAGAAACCAGGACAAATCTAAGCATGTAGCATAAACTGACAAACTGGTAGGTAACCAAGACTCAAGTGGTCCCACCTGATGACCACTGGTTAGTTTCCCCATGGATAGGCTTCAGCACTGCTTATCACACATTGTTGTAAGTATAAACTGCGGAAAATATGGCTTCATTTGGCACAAAATATGCTCCTTTCGGAATAATCGGCAGAGATACAGATGGCTAAAGGAGTCTTAGAGCTTGATCTCTCCTCTTCCAGACATTTTTAATGTAGATTCTGTTGAACTATGGACTTCACTGTATCTGAGAATCGGGGCACACCTTGACATAGGAATATTTCTCCTGCTCCCCATAAGACTTCCAACCACTCCTTTACATTCTTGTTGTCGGGACAGAAACAGAGTCTCTCAAGGGCCTGGGAGGGGTTTATGATACTGAGGAGGAGGAATAGGTGGACAAAACAGCCAGTTTTCCCAGTACCCTTCGGGCAAAGAATCTAGTTCTGTCCCCTTCCTTTTCTTTTCTTTTCTCTTCTGTGCATCTTCTTCAGTTCTTGTAGTGTGGAACAGCTAGATGTGAGAGAAGTTTCCAGGCAGCTAATTCACCACGGAAGAGCAGAGGTCCAAATGACAGAGTTCATTGTGATACTGTACGCAGTGGGGAAAACTGAGTTTTAAGATTTTCATGGCAAAAGAAAGTTATTTACGTTATATTGCCTTACATTTGATAATCAGCCAGGCTGAAGGAACTTGATCCTCACAGAGATCCTATGTGAAGAAATACTCAGAATCTCCTCCTCCCCACCAAAAAAGCACATTTCTATAAATGGAACAGGATTTTTAATTCAGCCAGCTAGAGAAAGCAGGGTTGTGTGGTGGGTGATGAAATAGCTTGTCCAGTTAGTACTAAGGAAGCGAATACAGGGTTCCCTTCCCACCTCTAATTACAAAGATCTAATGGAAGTGGGTTTTCCAATTCCCAGGTAGGAATCAACCCCACGTCAGCCAGATATAGGGCATATATTTCTGCCATTCTGCCCTTAAAGCTGGGGTAGGGAACCTTTTTCAGTCCATGGGCACCCTTGGGTGGCCCACCCTTGGGTGGGGGCACCTGTCAATGCTGAGAGTGGCCAAAGTGGCCACCCACATGCTTGCACATGGACATACCAACAGCCCCCCCCCAGCTGATCCATGCAGATCAGCTGTGAAGTAGGGTGTTAATTACCTTTTTTTTACCTTTACCTTATTTAACTCCCTCTCTCATGTGATGAGCAAGGAGGAGGCAATTTTCATTCCATAGCAGCTCTGGACTGAGCATAGAATTTATACGTCTCTACCCAACACTACAGAGGGGTGAAACATGGGTTGTGCCTGCATGATTCTGCATTTCATTATGACACAGCCACCACCAGAAAGTTGGGCCACTGGGGAAGGCTTGGTGAGCTCTATGAGGCCCATTGGCTAGAGGTTTCTTGCCACTATTATAGATTATCATGGGAGAGAAAAGGTAGGACTCTTTCATAGGGGCCCACGTTCCATAGCCATCTTTGAAACAACCAGAAGCCTGTCAAAATAAGTAAGTCCATATTGTTTGCAAGCAATGTTTCTATCATTCCGATAGCCTTACAGTCTAGCAGTAATGATCAACTGCAGTTATTGGGAAAAGCTAGAAATGTACTGAAGAAGGGAGCAGCCAAATCTGTCCACCAAGATACAGTAGTCTTTACATTTTAGCTCAACAATGCAGTCCAGCGTTGCAGCTGACAGCTTCCAGAGCAGTTAAAAGAGGAAGAACCATCCTAGTTTATTCCTTGCTTTAGGATTGCCAAGTCTTTCATAAAGAACTATGAAATGATGTATGAAGAGGATACCTTTTTGGATGCTGCCCATTGATTGCTTTGTTATGCAAAAAGAAAACATAGCTTCACCTTGCCTAACATAAGCTGCTTCTCTGTACATGTAAATGTAACCAAGACCAGCATATCAGCAGAGTCCAACAAGAAGCAAGTTTTGATGTGGTTTCAGAGTAGGCACACTATTCTTCCAGCCATCCTGATGATTGTACCATTGATCAATGGACCTGAGAAACTGATCCAAGCCTAGACTATAGAATTTGTTAATCAGCTATATCTCCATCCCTTTTTGAGAAGCCACCTACTGCTCAATGAGATTCAAAAGGTCCTTGCCAAAGAATTTGTCCAGCAACATACATGAATTGGTAGGCAATACTGCATGGAGTTTCTTGACCTCCAAAGAGGGTGGTTGGCCACCTTGACTTAAGGCAGAGGAGCCTTACATGTCTTAGCAAGTTCTGCATGGTTACAATCCAGGAAATACTCCCCACTCTGTTCTGCAGCTTTCCATTTCAAGAATGAGAGTGAGGCGGTGTTTCCATATATCTCCTTGGCTTAGTCCTGACATCATATTATTATTCATAGCTCTGGTTGAATGCTGCAGAAGTCCTTCTATTTAGGCTTTTCTCATCAAGACATCACTAAGCAGTGTTCTCTGCTGTAGCTACAGGAAAGTCACTCCAGTATCTGATGCCCAACAATGGCTGTTGGGATGCCTCTGGAAAGCAGACTTGAAGGCAACAGCTTTCCCCATTGTATGCCCCTGGCATCTGCTATTCAGAGGTACACTGCATCTGAGCATGTGAGATTCTGTTTAGTTGTCATGACTTAAAACCATATCTATACCTTTTAAGAGTTCATCCGCCCTTTTAAACAGGTATCTATGACACTATTATTACCACATCCTATGGCAGTGGACGTCAGAACTTTTGTTATATAGAGGAGTGCTTCCTTATTTTTTGTATAAATCGTACACCTTCTATTACGCCTCTATCGTAATAATTTTTCCCAAACTTAACCCCCTTCTCCAAATGCTTTAGTCGTTACTTAGAAGGAGGTCCTCAAACTCCTAGTCATTTTAGTTACTTCCTCCCCCCTGTTCCAGTGCTACAGTATCCTTTTGAGAATGGGCGACCAATGCTGTACACAGTATTCCAAATGCACTCACACCAAATACTTCTATAACAGCATTATGATGCTGGCCACATCATCATTAGGCTTCACATGAAGCCACTTCAGCATTGGCTAGAGCAGTGGTTTTCAACCAGTGTGCCGTGGCATCCTGGGGTGCCTTGAATGATGGTCAGGGGTGCTGTGGGAAACACTGGCCTCTGTCCCTCTTTCCTTCCCTCTCTAATGCCCGCTCACATCTCTGCCTTTCAAAGGCTTGCACAGCTGTTCATTGCACCAGCCCTGCTGCCGCCACTGCTGCCTCCCAAAGTAAGGTCCTGGCCTCACGTTCACCTTTGGCCAGTCTCTGTTGGGCCACTAAGGCTGGGGGCATCCTCTGCCCAGGCCCCTGTGGGGTGGCATGAGGAGGCACCTCTCTATTGGAAGGGGGGGCAGCTCAGAGACCAGGGGGGGGCAGCAGCGGCTGCCCAGAGGACTCTCCGATAGAGAGAAGAGGAGAGGAAGCTGAGGGAACACTCCACAAGGGAGGGTGTTCGAAAAAGGGTTAGAGGCTGCCAGCGCTGCAGGCAAGGGGTGACATAACTGGGCTCCTGAGCCCACAGGGGTGCTGCAGAAGGAAGGCAGTCAAGGGAACCATGGACTCAAAAAGGTTGAAAACCTCTGGGCTAGAGAATGCAAGGAATACCAAGTTCTAGCTGGGTAAATCTAAAAATCTTGGCAATCTATACCTGCCTACCTTCAAAGTAAAGTGTTTCTTAACGTTCAGCTGAGTACACCTGGTAACTTTTGGACAAAGCAAGTGCCATAAGACTGGTTCATGCATATCATTAACCCACAGCTTAGCTCTATGTAGACATGCCTTAGTAAGTCCGAGGGAAGTGCCAGGCTTGCACATGGAATCCTTGCTGCCCCCTCCTCCTGCACAGCCAGAAGGACAACTACTGAGATCACTTTCCATTTCAAAGATCTCATTGTTACCCATGAACCAGGAATCATGGGTTAAAACAGACAGCGGTTAGATGCTAACTTCATACCATAGGTTATCATACTGACTTGTTTGTTATTAACCAGGAGGCTTGAATCACATGGAACACTAAGCCAACATCTTTGAAAGCTCATCAGAAGTTGTCCTCTCAACTGTGCAGGAAGAGGAGAAATGAGGGAGGCGCATGCAAGCCCAATGCTTTGCTCAGACTTTTCGATACTCCTTCACATAGCACTAAATCATGGGTTGTTATGTGTTAATTCAAAACTGCACTAGCACGTTGCCTAAAAATAGTAATTTTATTATATCCATCAAGTCGTTTTCTGCAGGTTCATGGGTTAACCCTCATTCTCAAGTTCCATGGTGGATTGGGCGAACACATTTCATTATTTGGGACAGTTACTTCAGAATAGAAGTACAAGTGATCAGTTTGAGAAGGTGCTTCAGGCTTTAAGTGCACCTTGTCACAGCTGCAAAATCAGAAGAGTTAAAAAAAATCTCTCCATATAGAAAGGGGCTCTAGCCTGGTCATCTTGATATATAAAGGAAAGGAGGAACATTCAGTGTGAGAGGCCCCACCTCTAGTCGGAAACATTGCAGATGCAGGCTTTTTATTAAATTTGTATACTGCCTTTCATCCATAGATCTCAGGGTGGTTCACAACATAAAAATACAAGATAAAAAACACAAAATATATAATAAAAACAAAAACAAACAAATACCCCCCCCCACTGTTTCATTGAGAGACGGGACTGCGTCTGAGTGGTGTCTTACAGTTTGGACATTATAAAGGCTTGTGCTTTCAACCATTTATCTTCTGTGCATCTTTAAAGAATGAGTCAGGAAAAGTAACAACCAAAGTAGCCTGATTATGAAGTCGGTAATTAAAATTTCAGCAGAAGTAAAATTCCAGACAAGGTAGATAAAGTTTGGTATTACTAAGCATATTTTAAAATATACTTAGGTTAAAAGAAAGGTAATTGTTGCATCTCTTTAGGAAAGAATTTGTGTACATGTGAGATACAGATGGCTTCTTTCTGGATAAGGAAGAAGGCTTTGTGAATGTAATTTTATCATGTATGTCACAGGGTGATTTAAACATCACAGAAACAAGATGAGGGAAATTAAGTAGTGGAGACTTTATAGATGTGAGAAGGCAAAGATTGTTTTAAGAAGGTCATTGAGTGGAAAGTCTAATGTAACCAACACCCATGTAGGAATTGTCAAGATTGTGTTTTAGTAACTACAGGCTCCTTGAGCAACTGTATTTGTAAACAGATTGGTTTGGTTCTCTGTTTATTGCAGTGTGAGTAAGTGGAAAAAATTGCAAGCATGTTGTCTCGGGTTTGTAGATTAGACCATGAAAAAGAAGCTCGAGATGAAATTTTGAAACAAATTTCCATACTTATATGCATTATCTGTTCTTCCAGAGCACCCATTCTCAAACCCATTGTCTCTTTTGCAGGGTTGGGACTTGGGATAGAATCCCCTAGTTTTGCCATGTAACAGAACACAAGCTCACCCATCATTAGCTTTGCATCACAGTTATTGCAGTAATGGGCAAGGAGAAAGAGTTGACCAAGCCATGTAAGAAGCATTCATAGCCAGTTTTTGCGCATGACCAATGGCTGGTCTCCCCTTCCTCATGGTAGCCACATGGTGATAAACATCCAAACTGGAGACTGAACCAAAATTGAACCCATGTGGTTTTAAAATTGTGGTTTCATGAGTGTTAGCAGTGTGGGTAAATGTCTCTATAAAGAAACTTAAGTTTTTCATAAGGTTGTACAGGAGTCTTTGCTATCAATAATTTCCCCCAATACTTTCTAAAACACTAATCTTAGTAGCAGGTCATATGCCAAGAGCCAGTTACATATTGGGGAACAGGATTTGAGGGCTTTTGGGGAAATGGCTGAGAAACCAAGAGCTGAAAGCGCTACCTATTCTTTTTATGGATGACCAAGTGCTAGCCTTTCTTTGATCACGGTGGCCGCTTTGCTGTAAGCATCCGTATTGACAATCCTATGCATGCTTACTTGTGAGTAAGCCAGTTAATCTGGTAGGACCTACTTCTGAATAAACGTGCCTAAGATTGTGCTGGAAATGTAATTGGAAACTCAAGGTGCAATAGAAATTATTTACTGATACTGGTCATTCACTCTTTTCTTAAAATATTTGTTTAGGTTTACGAGGCCAGAACATCTAGGAAGCAGTGCCAAAATCAAATGTAGTGGTTGCCATAGCTACCAGGAATCTACCAAACAACTCACTATGAAGAAATTACCCATTGTGGCCTGTTTTCATCTCAAAGTAAGTTACCAAATCATGATAGAGAATCATGCCTTATAGGCCTGATAGATTTTGGGGGTGTGCCAAAGACACCTGGGTCTACATCTAAAAACCTCAAGATCTAAGACAGTAGTTCTCAGTGGATGTGGCAGGAGAGGATGGCAAGTGTGGGAAGATTCAAGGACAATCAAACATTTAAGCATTTCAGTGTAGTATAGTATATAGTATCCAAATATTATTATTATTTTGTGGAATATGGATAGATATGTTTTCAAAATGAGAGCAGGTGCAACTGAGGACAATCCTAGTTGTGTTTTCCAATGTATCTCTTACCAATAAAACATTCCATGTGGCGCAAGCAAATCTTTATTCTAAAAGTGTGGCCTATATAGAAAAAAGGGGACACGGGTGGCGCTGTGGTCTAAACCACAGAACCTAGGGCTTGCCGATCAGAAGGTCGGCGGTTCGAATCCCTATGATGGGTTGAGCTCCCGTTGCTCAGTCCCCAGCTCCTGCCAACCTAGCAGTTCGAAAGCACGTCAAAGTGCAAGTAGATAAATAGGTACCGCAGCAGCGGGAAGGTAAATGGCGTTTCCGTGCACTGCTCTGGTTCGCCAGAAGTGGCATAGTCATGCTGGCCACATGACCTGGAAGCTGTCTGTGGACAATCGCCGGCTCCCTCGGCCAATAAAGCGAGATGAGCGCCGCAACCCCAGAGTCGTCCGCGACTGGACCTAATGGTCAGGGGTCCCTTTACCTTTAAAAAGTTTGAGAACCACTGCTCTAATATGAAAGTCTAGTCTATCCAAGACTCTGCATGCTCAGGTCTCAGAGCCCTCTCCAAGAACAGGTGGAAAATTGGATGTGCAGCATTGTTCCCCTTTGCTGTGGGGCAGCATGATGCCTCTGCATTGACTAGGCCATCCACAGACCTAAAATAAATACTTGGAATCTGGTCTTCTGTTGTTGCTGGGTCAAAAGAGCTGCAACTTTTGACTGCTATAATCAAAAGTTTCAGTTTCATTCACTAGCTTCAGCAACTGACTGTAAAAACCCTGGATTGGAGTAACCACTTCTGGTCCAGTCTCAAATCCAAAGGACCCTCCCGGGCAGGGGTCTTTGCTACTGGAACTACGCTCTGCCTTTCATTGTGTGATTTATGGAAATGACAAGCAAACGTTCATGCACAATTGGGTGTTCACAAGGATGTTGGTCTATTTAGCATTTAATGTACAGTACACCTCCTAAGGTATATGCTTTTAAAACATTCTTAACGTACCTGTGATTGGGCTTCAAGTAGCTCCCAGCACTTGCCAGCATTTCCCAATACAGTCGTACCTCTGGTTGCGTTCGCTTCATGTTGCGGATTTTCAGGTTGCGAACGCGGCAAACCCGGAAGTGTATACTTCCAGGTTTCGTCGCACGCACAAAAGCTTCCTGCGCACTTCGCGCATACGTAGAAGCGCTCTATCGCACTTCGCTCACGCGCAGTAGCAGAACCCTACTTACGGACTTTTCGGGGTGCGAATGGCACCCCAAAACGGATTGCGTTTGTAAGTAGAGGTACCACCGTACTGTAATCAGAATGTCCTAATTTTGTCATAGGATTAAGAGGAAATGCTTGTGGTAGCAGATTCCACAGTAGGAAACCTGCCTTTGTATTTTTATTTTTTTCACTTTCAGTTGTATTCATAGTTGTACAGACACCTAGTTCCTGCTTAACCTAAAGTACAGAGAAGTATGGTTTTAAACTGAAACAGTATTTATAGATCTATGCTGAATAGCAGAGGAGGATCTCTTGCCACAAGCTATTGTGTCATCCTTTCCAAAATTAAGATTTAATATTTCATGCATCAAAACAGCATTCAGACACTGGTGAAACTAATTTTGCTAAATTCCACCAGCTGTTTAATTATGAAACTGTAAGTTATTTGTAGCTTAACTAGTGATAACAAAGTCATTATGAGGGGCATATGTTCTGACAGTATTAATAATGCTGTGAAAAAAGATGAGGAGAAATGCAAAAGGATATCTAGTCCATGTGATTCTTCTTCTTTTTCAAACAGCCTGATCTGTTGCTAGGGAATTGTTATGGTGCTGTAAGCTGAGAATAATTAACAAAGAGTGTAAATAGGACAGGAGTTCCGAGAAATGGAGAGAGGTGCCACCTTCTTAAAGAACAGTTCATTCATCTTTTTGCTCCCTGCTCTCATTCTTCTGTGGCATTCTGCTTAAATGATGGTGAAAGAGTGGCGCTTATCACACTTCCCATTGTCTCAGAAATTAGTCTCTTCTTGTCTCTTCCTTTCCACCTTCTCTTTCTGTTTATTTCTTGTCAGGATGTGGCACTTCAATACAGAGTATTCTTTGCTTTTCTTTCCCTTTTTTGGCTGTTATTTTCCTTACTGATACTGGATTAAGCCTTTAATTATAAGCCAATACAGACACACTGGGTAACACCTGGGCTATCGTCTATTAAAATTCAACCTCTGTCAAAAATCAAATGGTACTATATAGTATTCTCTCTCTCTCTCTCTCTCTCTCTCTCTCTCTATATATATATATATATATATATAAAATTTTACCCCGCCCATCACACTCTGGGCAGCTTACATATATAAAGACATAGTAAAACATCAAGCATTAAAAACTTCCCGATAGCAATTACACTTTAAAAACCCGAGTTGGGAGCAATTGATGAAAACCTAAAGAACCAGATCAGCTTATTAAAACTATTCAACCCAATAGGTTGAATGCCTTTCAGAATAAAATAACCTTGAGCAGACAGCAGAAGGTCAAGAGAGAGGGAGCCAAATGAACTTTTCAGGGAAGATAATTCCATAATTTGGGCACAGTCACAGAGAAAACCCTCCTGTGTGTTCCAACCAAACATGTCTTTGGTATTGTTGGGATGTGGAGAAGAGCCTCCCCTGCAGATCTTAGTGAGCAGAGTCATAAGGTAGTAGATGAGCCTTTAAGTTATCCTGTGTCCAGTTTAAGGCTTTAAAATCTAGGATTTTGAATTGTACCCAGAAACAAATTTGAAGCCATTGCAGCTACAGGTCAGTTGAGAGTTGCTTGTTCCCAAGGGCTGATACTCAACAAGACTCCTGCTGCCTCACTCTGGACCAGCTGATGTTTCTGTAGTATTTTCAAAAGCAAAGATCATTCCAGTAATCCAACCTGCTCATTAATATACATAACGGGAAAGGCATCTACACAAACGTGTGAATGGCAGACCGACCGTCTGTTCTATTCCCAAAACTCGTATTAGGAAGCCGGTGCTGCTCTCATCACTGGCGGAGGAACGGGGCGGGGAGCACATTGCCCCCGGCACCATCGGGGAGGGGGTTACCATCGTGGCCGCCCCCCAGACACGTGCCACGCACCCCCACCCCCACAGGCAGCACACCACGCCCCCTGGGACGCGTGCCAGCCATGCCCCCGCCTGCTCTCCGCCCCTGGTGCTAGAGCATGCAGCTTCGCCACTAGCTCTCGTCTCCTTGACCCCTGTGTATTTAGATGAAACAGATGCTTGCTTACAGCGAATGACTTCTTACCAGCTTGTTGAATGGGTGAAACTTGGATTGCTGGCCCTGGCACTTGATAAATGATAAATTCAAATTACTGTCATTATTGACCTACCGTAATGATTGAGATCTTAAAGATGCATCATCTTTCCTGCATGCTAAAGGTTGTGTATTGCAAGTCTGCACGCTTTGTTGCACAGACTTGAATTGTACAGGCTGTTGCATTTTGTTATGGTCTGTCACAATTCCTGCTGGAAAGAGAGATGCTACAGAAACATTGTGCAAATAGAATGTGGCTTGCTCATTTGATCTCACTTTTTCAGTAGTTTACTCCTACCGCCCGCTGGTTTGACTTGGGTAGAATGAAATGATACTATCCAGTGAGATGTGCTTACATATGAAGTCATGCTTAATTTCTTTATTCTAGCGGTTTGAACACTCAGCCAAACTGAGACGAAAGATCACTACATATGTCTCCTTTCCGCTGGAGCTGGACATGACGCCTTTCATGGCCTCCAGGTATGTTCTAGGGCCTGCTCTTGTGAGAAACCATTCTTGTGTGGGGAGACTGCTTAAAAGGAGTTTTGGAGCCACTTCTGTGGAACAGCACGCAGAAAGAAATGAGTAAATGTCGCTTTCCGGTTGGAAACTAGTTGCAGCATGTTTTGGTTACTGGGGTTTTTATGGTGGGGAAATTTAAACTTACTTCAAAACTTGATTAAGTGAAAGTACTCCTGAACTGAAAGGAGTCTGATTCAGCTCCCCGCACCCCCCGCCCTGCCTTAAGGCATAGATATCATTCAAGTAATTTAAATAAAATATCAGTACCTAAACTTCCACTTGTGGAATACCTGGTTTAGCTTTAATCCTAATTAACCAAGATATATTCTCTCTTCCCTGATGCTTCCGTTTGCTGGAATACTTTAGGGAGAGGCATGTTCACAAATAACTCCTGCCATACAAGCTCAGGCTAATGAGTTGTTAGACACGTCAAAATATACTTGCCCATAGGAAGTGAAAGTTAAACTCTTTTTAGTGGCAGCTGACAATTTCAAAGCCATTTCCTGCAGAAGTGGGTAGAAACCTTGCATTTTAAAACTAGTCAGTGTTTTGATACTTACTGGTAAGTTCACACCAATCTTTGGATTCCTGTTCCTATTGTTATTTTACTAAAATAACATTTCAGATGTTAGCTAACATATCGTAAGTTCAAATTTATTGGTTTCTCCACCCCTTACACAGGGAGCTTTAGTAATCATTTTCACTGGTGAAAGAGAGTAATCCAATTGCCATAGTCGAAATCATAAAATATGCTAATGAACAAGAGCAAGTGTGGTTCAGCAGTGTAAAGAGAGCTAATGCAATTAAGGTTTTCTTTTCAGTGAAGAATTGGATTAATTTTCTCTTCCTTTCAGTTTTGGGATTTACACAGAAGTATCCTTAGTCTTAGATTGTCATGAAATCTGTCATGGATGATCTCAACACAAAAGGCTTCCCAGGGCTCCTTTCTTTAGCAAAGCATCAAATATAGGACATCATTGTGATTGGATAATGAGAGAGGCATGTTTGGAGTGCATAGAGCCACCCATTGGCCATCCTGCTACACTGATTTTACCTATCATAAAAGAAGAAATCTAAATGAGTGTAAATTGGTCAACACTATATTTTCCACCCTTAAAGCATCTGTCATTTCCAGACAGTACAAAACAACGTCCAACTCTGTGATTCTATGATCATAAGAGAGCACCCTGGAAACCTATTGAGCCCTATATTGACCACAAGGGTGGCTAGTGTTGGGACCTCCAGATGCAGCTTGACTTCAGCTCCCATCATCCATGACCATTGGCCATGCTAGCTTGGCCTGATTGGAATTGTAGTCCAACATCTACACATCTTCCCAAATACCCTGGGGGGAACCCACTGTGTGATTTTTAGAATTTAACTTCGGGATGTTTCCATATGACTCCAGTCCAGATTCTGGATATGAAGCAGTCCTTCCCCCTCCCTCAAAGATAGGAAGGGAGCATGACCTGTAAAAAAAGGCTGTACTTTTGCCTCAAGCATTTTAGCTCCCAGACACACATGTCCTCATCAGACGGTTCATTCTGTCAGGTGCATTTCACTTACCTGTGCTTGCTTTAAAAAAAATAAAATCATTACGTTGGTTAGTTTTTACAGATGCAGCCTGAAATCTGGTATTGTCCCTTTCTTTTTTTGAAGCAGTGTTAGCCTTTTGTACTGTGTCCCATCTTCTCCATCAGCAAGTGTTTTATAAGTCAACATACTGGCTGGGGCTGATGGGAACTATAATCCAAAGCACCTAGAGGTCACCAGGTGGGCGAAGGCTGTTCTAGGGTCTTAGCCTTCACTATCCATCTCAGTTTTGTAAGGCGAAAGCTTTGGTGAGCAGAGCAAGCGTTGGAAGCATATGGGCACATTATGATTTCTCCCCTTGCCCTGCCGATTAAGAGGCTGCTTTATTCTGATTGGCTGAGATCACTGTGGGCCAGGAGTAGACTTGATTCCCACCCTGGTAGTACGCCTTTGTTTCCTCTGTATAGGCAGCCCCCCTGTTTATGCACGTTCAATACACACAACCGTGTATATACGCACATTGCAGTGAATCTGGAAATGACCCAGAAACGTCATAAAGATGCCTGTGAAACGTCACTAAAAGGGCAGAATGGGTGGGGTGGGGGCGTAAAGGTAAAGGGGCCCCTGACCATTAGGTCCAGTCACAGACGACTCTGGGGTTGCGGCGCTCATCTCACTTTACTGGCCGAGGGAGCCGGCGTACAGCTTCCAGGTCATGTGGCCAGCATAACTAAGCCGCTTCTGGCGAACCAGAGCAGCGCACGGAAACGCCATTTACCTTCCTGCTGCAGCGGTACCTATTTATCTACTTGCACTTTGACGTGCTTTCGAACTGCTAGGTTGGCAGGAGCAGGGACCAAGCAACGGGAGCTCACTCTGTCTCGGGGATTCGAACCGCCGACCTTCGGATCAGCAAGCCCTAGGCTCTGTGGTTTAGACCACAGCGCCACCCGCGTAGCTGAGTGTTTGCAGGCTTTTTCAATGGGTTTCAATTATATGTGATTTCACCAATGTGTGCAGTGCCTCGGAATGGTACTCCCACATAAATGGGGCTGCCTGTATAGGGAAATGATTTCTCATTCATTCCGGGGTGGGGTGGGGAGTAAAGTATTGCCCATATGTAGCACAATGCTACAGGGAGAGCCAAATCTGCCTTCCACCCTCGACCCTAAGTTGTGCAACCCTCAATGGCAGAGATCTTACAGAAAGGTGTAAAACACACACACACAGAAAGAGAGGGGGGGTACAGGTCCTTGCAGTACACAAACCCTCCCACACACCCCACAAGTCACAGTAGGTGTTTTTTTATTAGTACTGCAAACACCAAGTTGTGTTGATGCACGGGTAGGTGATGCCAGTTCCAGATGGCTGTTTATATTCAGCCCCCTGCCTCCTCCTTTTGAGAAGCATCTTCATAAGTATGAACAAAGATTTTTTTAACCCTCTTATATGATGTACACCTTATAAATACAAATCAACGTTTGGAATATACTCCGTTGAGAGAAACCAAGGAACTACTTACAACCCTTTGTCTTTTTAAATGATTCTGAATATTTGTGTGTGTGTTTTTGTTTTTTGCTGTAGTAAAGAGAGCAGAATGAATGGGCAGTACCAGCAGCCGGCAGATAGTCTAAACAATGATAATAAGTAAGTAGTATTGAATTCTGTGGCTCTCCCTCTTGGATGAGATGGACTAAATTGGTTGAAGTGGAATAGAAATCTGTTCTGTGTCCTGCAAGAGTGTAGAAAGGCGTGGGTGTGTTGAGCATGTGGCATTATATACCAGCCCTGATAATAAAAATCCAAGAGCTAGGTCTTGTGCTTGTTCAGTTTGCTGCTGTTCCTCTTCCGTTTGCCTCCTCTGCCATTGCCAGCTACCAAATCCTACAGTCAGCTCCAAATCCTACTATCAGCTATCCAATTTTAGCATCTGTACTGTAGCTGCCTCTGCCACCATTGCCTACCCACTAGCCCAATGACTGACCTATTCCTTTAAATAAAAATAAAATAAAAATTTTTCCAATAGCACCTTATAGACCAACTAAGTTTGTTCTGGTATAAGCTTTCGTGTGCATGCACACTGCTTCAGAAGAAGTATCTGAAGAAATGTGCACCCAGTGAGATGCTTGAGTCCATTTACTTCAGCCCATAGTTGAAGACCCAGACACAATGGAGACCTTGTGCCACCATGTTCTGTTTTATGAGTTTCCCAGAGTCATTCAGTTGGCCACTGTAGGAGAGTGAGTGCTGTGCATGGATTAACAAGTCAGTGCTGAAGTCTTCTAATATGTACTACTTACAAGGAGACTTTTGAGAGTTACATTCCATATCATATCCCTTATTAATAGTTGTTCTTATAGTTTTGGTTTTAAACACTGTTGGCATTTCCCAAAGTTCTGGGTGCAGAGCACAGGAAGCACCCTTGTGGATATGCCCCGCTTTTGCAAGTATTTTATAAAGACTCAAGTAACATTGATTGAAATAGCTGCTGCATTTCCTCTTGACCTAATTGCGTTCTCCCAACTTGTTTTGCCACCAGGTATTCCTTGTTTGCAGTAGTTAATCACCAAGGAACCCTGGAGAGCGGGCACTATACCAGCTTCATCCGGCAACACAAGGACCAGTGGTTCAAATGTGACGACGCCATCATCACCAAGGCTAGCATTAAGGATGTACTAGACAGCGAAGGGTATGTCTTGAGCAAAACACAGAGGAGGGCAGCCTCCTGTTTAAGCCATAAAATGCCAGTTTCGATCATTTCCTTTTCAGTACGTTCATGAAGTGTAAAGTGCAGCAGACTCCAGATGAGGAGAAATGGAGAGGAACATGTGCAGTCAGATTTCAGGCTGACCTTTTGGATTCACTCACAAGGGACAGGCAGCGGGGATTCTAGCGCCTTTCCCTTGCATATGTAGTCTTGGGTTGAGCTTGTTTTGTCCAGCAGAATCCAAACTGCATACTCAACAGAACTTAAAAGGTTGTGCTCAGGGAACCTAATAAAGTTCCCTATATAGAAACTCTGCAATTTGTGAATAATGCAGAAGCCACGCCCCTAGCTGCCAAAAGTCATACACTGCCCCCTTTTGTTTATAAGATTCTGATGCGCGTTGATCACACGTGTTTTGCAAGCTGGTCTTTGCCGCTGATGTCAATAGAAATTTTATTTTTGTGTGTGTTTGGCTTTTTAAAAAATTTAAGCTGAAAGCTGCACTTTGCAGACCTGTGACATACATAGCCCTCTGTACAAGACACCCAGTGGTTGCCAGTCTCCATGTCACATTCAGGGCCTGTAACTGGTTTGGCATAGGATTCTTGCCACTATCCATAGCTAGGTGTTGTTAAGGCTGCAATATATTGTGATGTTCTTTATCACTGTAGAGCTGCATTCTATTTTGGGGGGTGGATTGGGGGTGTGTGGAAAAGCATGACAGTTTGAAATCTGGAGTTGCCTCCGCTTCTGGCATTCCACGCTCTTGGCTATGATAAGATCGATCCCATCATCCTGTTCTTGTTTTCTTAATTACACCTGACATTTTCTCCCCACTGCTTGCTTAAAAGGTAAATGTGTGAGCTTGGAAGTTTTAAAAAATGACTCATTTGAAATCTTGGGAAGGGAACGGTCTCCTCCGAAGGCAGACAATTTTTACTCTCTCTGTATTTCTCAAAAGTGGATCCTTGAGCTGTTTTTTAATTCAGAAATGTTGTACCACGGCTTTTAGAGGTTTGAGAAATGCTGATTATTTATCCAGAGTGAAACTTAACTGTAGAGGCCAGGAGCCTGATTGCCACAATGTTAACCATCTTGGTGCCCCCTACTGGCTTAGCATCATCATTTGTGTAGCTCTGACCTCGTCCTTTAGGCCTCCTTTCTGGGTACCAAACTAGACCAATCTCTGCATTAAGCAGTCTAGTACAGATCCAGAATAGAATGGGCACATACCATGATGAGTCATTGGCTTTAAATTATTTAGAGATTCACAGTATGACCACGAAAGAGAGCTAGCGTTGCTGCCTCCCTGGAATAATTCCTGCCTTGTGAGAAGTAGTCCTGCTTTTAACATGGCCGAGAGAGAGAGAGAGAGAGAGAGAGAGAGAGAGAGAGAGAGAGAGCTGTATGGGAATGTCAGTCAGTTGCTGCAGACAGCATTAAAATGGTGCCTCGTCCTTCCTCTTTTTGTCATCTTCCTGCAGATATTTGCTGTTCTATCACAAACAGTTCCTGGAGTATGAGTAGCCTTCTTCAGCAGCTCAAGAGAGAAATGAAAGGAAGTGAAATGAATGGCAGCCTTCTGAAAAGACACACAAACCTACCTGAAATGAAAAAGACACTCATTCGACATCTAGCACCGAGCTGCGACAGGACCTGCTTGCCGCTGGCTCGTGGCCTAGAGGAGTAAGAAACGAACAATGTCCATCGTGTACGCAGTCCTGCAGGGACAGAAGAGGGGGGGAATGTAAAAGAGGCTACAGTCAGTGACTTTGAAAGAAGAAATATAATAACGCAAAGATTGCTCTGGGTGGGGAAAATAGGAGCAGAGGAATCCAGGCGCTGGCACACCTCCCTCCGTTCCTCCAAAATGTGTGTGGGAAGGCCGGGGGGTGTACTCTCATCTCCATAAAGCATCTTCTCCATTGGTGCTTCAGCTCCAACTGACCAATCATACAACAGTTATAATTAAAAAAAGAAAAGAAAAAAGTCCAAGCCCATTTTTTTTATGCCTATGGGTCTGAAAGCAGTAAAATGGAGGAGAATTGGGACGACGCAATGAAATGGACTTTGCAAGTACCTTTTTATTTGTGAATTTTAGTTATTAAATAAATACAGTATGAAATTATCGGGCTCTTTGTTTTTCGGAAAAGCATTAAAAGGAAGTCCGGATATGCGGAGCCGAAGTCGCGATGCTAAGCGAGGCTTTCCAGCATGCCTCCTCCTGCTGCTGTTACTGCACAGGTAACCTTCTGACACCTTGGGACTGCTCATCAAAAGTGTCAGCACTGATTCTTTTTCTGTCTGAGCCCCCCCCCTTTTTTGTTTTCTATAAATAGCTATTTTCTTAATTTCCACACCCTTTTGTTCACCCTCCCCACGAGAATGAAATTCATATTTGCAACCATCAGTAAAATGAATGAATTGGCGTGTTTATACTGTAAAAGTGGTCTTGATTGTTTATTTTTTTGTGGGGGGCGTGGAATCTGCGAATTAAGTTGGAATTCTCTGGACGGTGTTGTTGTTGGGTGTTTTTCTACCCTCTCAAAGAAATACTGCACTCGGGAGACACTTGGAATCGAAAAACCTGCCATCTGCTAACTCTGGTAACTGGGTGCCACTGTTGCAATTAATTTTCAACTATTGGACACCTCTGCCTTAGCACCAGACACTAAGTAAACAAAGGATTTCCCTACTTGCTCTGCTTTTATTGGTCCCTTATCTCTCAGATATATTAATTTTCTCATACATCACTCCCATTCTGTATACAAAGCCTCCTGGCTTTGTCATTACCTCCCAAAAGCCCAGGAGCTTGCTTGCTTCTGCCTTGTCACAAATGTGTTTATGTTCTCCCCCCCACCCTCTGCTTCCTTCTCCCCCCTACTTACTGTCTAGACACTGGCTGGGAGTCCACATGGGCTGTATATTTTATGACCCAGAGGTGGGGCTGCGTTTGATTTGCTGCTAATGGAGAAAGAGGCTTTCTTGCCTAGTTTAAAAAAACCCAAAACCTGCTTTGGGTGTGGGTGGGTGTGGTTTTTGTTTTGTTTTTTTAAAAAAAGATCTGTACACAATAGCAAGAGTGACTGATTTTGTAACCTCTTTTCCATTTACAATCACTTTAGCATTTCTTTGAGTAAAGAAACACTTTTAAAGGCCCGCTGATGGTGCTTGGGGTGCCAGCTAAATTTCTGTAAAAATCTCCCTAACTTTTTATTTTGAAGGCTGCCTCCTACTTTTAAAACAACAAGCCCATCATTTATACAAAGCCTTTTGGGGGGGGGACAACCATTCAGCATTCAGAGCTTGTTACCAAATTCAGCAGTCTTCTAGCACATGTAGAATAAGCGCTCTATGTATTAAGACCAGCTTCCCCACCCTGGTGCTTTCCAGCTGTTTTTAGACTACAACTCCCATCAGCTCCTGCCAGCACAAATGCTGACTGAGGCTGATGGGTGTTGAAGCTTGGTCGAGATGGATCCTGGATCCCATAACATTTGGTGGGAGAGAAAGGGTAGTAAATTCATTGATCCAGCTTTTGCATGTTCCATCCAAAATGGGATCCTGCGGCACACGGAGAAGCAGAACAGTCCTGTGCAACGAGAGCAGATCTTTGGCACGAAGCTGGAAGTACACAAGGATTTCTCTAGGAAGAGGTGAGTACAACTCGGGTGTCTCAGACCAATATGCAAGACACTTGCTTCCATTCTCATGAGCATCTCGTCTGTGCTTGTCTCGTGGGGTTTTTAGATGTCAACGTGCTCTTGCAAGATGAATTCAAAAAAAGAACAAGGGGATTTCTTGTGCTGCTTTTCTTTAAAAAAAACCAACAACTTTTATTTCCGGTTCTGAAGATAAAGTAAGATCGGTACTTCCATTCAAAGTTAGATCATGTCCTTGTGCACGTTTTTAAAGCTCTGTTCTGAGGAGCCCTGTGCTATTTAGGAAAGATTACTAGGAGCCCCTCGTGTGAAGTCCCGGGGTTATTTTCAAGTGCATATCACCATTTGATATGTACAGATTATGTAGAAATCCCAAAAGATGCCCTGACTTAGAGAGCTGGCTGATTATTGTAATGTTGGCTTCCTTATTCCTTTTCAATAATGCAGCAAGCTTGCAGTGGAAGAGGAGTTGGCCTACTGCTTCCTGCCCAGCACTGGAGCGCATTAAAGTGGGAAAAAAATAGAGGTATGGCACCCCCTTGTGGTTGAATGATACATAGGATCTCTCTCCACTTCCAAGCTCTCTATATTTACTGTCAGATGTCAAAACAATTGACAATTGCTTAGGCAGAAATTGATGTGATCCAGTTTAATAACCAGGAATAACCAGCTGCAAATACCATCCCGCCGCAGCAGTACCTATTTATCTACTTGCACTGGCATGCTTTCGAACTGCTAGGTTGGCAGGAGCTGGGAACCGAGCAACGGGAGCTCACCCCATTCGAACCGCCAACCTTCTGATCGGCAAGCCCAAGAGCCTCCGTGGTTTAGACCACAGCGCCACTTGCATCCCATAAGACGGCTTACCAGCCGTACACGTAACAAGGATCTAGGAGTCTTAGTTGACCACAAGCTTAACCGAGTCAACAGTATGATGAAACAGCAAAAAAAGCTAATGCTATTCTAGACTGCATCAATAGGAGTATACCGTGTTTACGCAAATCTAATGTGCACCTCAATTTTCAAAACCTTGAAACCAAAAATGTATTTGCTTGCATCATCAAATCTAATGTGCACCCTAATTTTTGTGAAGTAATTTGGCCAAAAAAAGGTGCACATTATTCGAGTAAATACGGTAGTTTCCTGATCAAGGGAAGTAATAATGCCACTCTTATTTTGCCTTGGTTAGACCACACCTGAAGTACTGAATCCAGTTCTGGGCACCACAATTTACTAAGGTAATGTACAAGCTGGAATGTGTGCAGAGGAGGGCAAGCAAGATGATCAAGGGTCTGGAAACCAAACCTTATGAGGAACGGTTGAGGGAGCTGGGTATGTTTAGCCTGGAGAAGAGGAGACTGAGAGGAGATAGGGTAGCCATCTTCAAATAACTAAAGGGCTGTCACATGGAAGATGGAGCAAGCTTGTTTTCTCTCCAGGATAGGTCCTGATCCAATGGATAAAAGTTGCAAGAAATGAGATTCTGACTAAACATCAGGAAGAACTTTCTGACAGTACAAGCTGTTTGACAGTGGAATGAACTCCCTTTGGAGGTTGTGGACTCTCCTTCCGTGGAGGTTTTTAAGCAAAGGTTGGATGGCCACCTGTCATGGGTACTTCAGCTGAGATTCCTGCATTGCAGGGGGTTGGACTAGATGACCCACTGGATCCCTTCCAACTCAACAATTCCATGATTCTAGGATGCCACATTCCACTTCCCAGGGCTGCAACGTATAGAATTCCCCGCAAAGGAGGACTGATTGTCAAACTACTCTGGAAATCATAGTTCTAGGAGGGGAATAGTGGTCTCTCCTAACTACTCTACAGTCTTACCTCCTGGAATCCTTTGGGGAAAGCCATAGCTCTTTAAAGTGGTTTGATGCTGCTTTAAATGTATGGTGTGAATGTGACCCAATGTCAAACATAACATGGAAGAAGGAGAACTATTTGTCATCTTCCAATGGGTCACTTTAGCGAGATCACAAAAAAACCAACCTTGAAATATATTGTGCAATCCCTTTTTTTAATGAGCATGTTTTAATTAATTTGGGGTTACCTTTTGGCCTTTTATGTTCCAACTCTTCTGTTTCAGTTGTGCTTTTCAAATGCAGGTGGTGGGGAAGAGATGTGGCTTAGCTCAGTCTCTTCCAACCCCCTTCCCCCCCCCCCAGTTTATCATTATTTTGAAAGCACTCCTTGACAACAAGCCATGCCCATTTGAAATTCGGACAATACAGGCTGCATTGTATCTTTTAGCATTGTGGACTTCTCCTTCCAGCCTGCCGCACAGTAAGCGCTGGAAGAAAGAGTTGCCATCCTAACATCCGCTCACATGCATGGGCAGTGCTCTTGCTCCGGTTGCCTGGTAACCAGAGGGAGGCCTGCCCGAGGGCGAGCGGATGCTGAATTAAATAGCATCTCGGGTCGGTCGGTCTCAACGCTACTTTCTGCTTGCTGTCAGGGGCAGGCTGGGAATGTGCTTTATTTACAACTGATGGATCAACTTGTCTTTGTTCTGCAGGGGAGCATTTCAGCCCAAAGAAGCCGTCCGTAGTTGGTGATGTGCTGGTGGTGACTGGGGCGTGGCCGGCTTCCAACCATAAAAACCATTCCTGTTTACTGTAATGAACTTCCAAGTATTACATGTGTTGACACATAGTTCAGTCTCAATATATGTGGAGGGATTTGTGTTTGCTGGGGCTCCTACCCCAGTCAAGAAAGGAAGCCATAGAAGACTAGATAGAAGACTAGATCGATAAGAAGAAGGGGGGGGGAGAGAGAAGCATTTAACTCTTTGCTTTCCAGCTGTGTGTTCATTCTAAATCTCCCTGGGGTGGGGGGTTGGGACAGAGTGATACAGGGATCCACATCTTTCCTTGTCATGGCTGGAACCAGCTCTCCACACACACCCCACACTCCTAGAACTTGCAGAGAAATGAAGAAGGCACAGATGCAGCCTGAGACTGTGTGGGAAAGACCCTGGAGAGGAGGGGTCCTTGCTGAGAAAGTAAGGGACCTTTGGTCCTCTCAACTTCCGTGTGAAAGCAAGACCTACTGGGAAGAGTTGGTGAGATCGCTAGGCCTACGCTGTTTTCGGTTTCTTGAATAAAGAGTTGACTTCACTGAGACCATGTTTTTCTGACAATTAAAATAATAATCTCCCATCAGCCCCAGCCAATATGGACAGGGAGGGTGGGAGCAGTTGTGCTAAAACACCTGAAAGATTGTGAGTTTTCCATTTCTGGGGGGGGGGGGGGCGCTCCTTCCCCAGTGGCTGGGAATACCAGATGCTGGGAACCATAGAGTGTGGTTGCACTCATGACCTGCTTGCAGACTTTCAATTGAGGCATCAGGCTGGCCACTGTGAGAACAGGCTGCCGGACTAGATAGGCCTTTGGCCTGATTCAGCATGAATCTTCTCTATGTTCCTACATCTCTTGACATCATAAGCTGCTTTTTGGAGGGCAAGGAAAGGCGTTTGCTTCTTAAGCTATTCTCATCTGCCTCTGACATTACGCTTTTGCTCTAACTCTGCAGCTGCTTTCCACCGCCTCTCGAAAAAGCGTTTGAGATCGAGCCTTTGCAGTGATCGTAGCTCTACACTCACAAAAAAAATTCAAATAGGCATGCCTAATTGGGCCCCGGTGCAAAGTGTTGTTCAACCATTTCCCTGGGAATCCACCTATCCAGTAGGTTTCTTAGGCTTTTGCATGAAATCTAGGGAGATGTGGACCAAGGGATGCCCAAGTACAATAAAGCCTTCCATGGCAAAATGACTCAGAGCTGATGTACTTTTTAGGATGGCGAAAAGCCTGCCATGTAGCTGTGATGGGATTTGTTAGCAGTCCTATTGAAGCTGGCTCATTTCATGCCACTCTTTAGGGAAGGTAAACAAAATATATGCCTTTCAGCTGCAGGGCTAAGCATGCAGAATTTGTAAGTGAGTGCCATCGAAATCATATAATTGCGGAAGGAACCCCAAGGGTGTCACCGACTGGTTGGATGCCAAGGAACCAGCTGGGAACCCCCAAGGGTAGAAGGCTCAGAGTCTGGGGATTGGTGGTGGGATGTTAATGAGTGGTCAGAGGGAGAAGACGGGGAGGAGGTCGTTTCAGAAGCTGAAGAGCTAAGAGGGCTTAGTGAGATGGGAGAGTCTGTGGCAGAGAGAAGTCCAGATACAGAAATGGAAGCTGAAGCAGGAGAGGAGGGAGACCAAGGCGAGGAAGCCAGGTTCCCTCCCCCTCCTGATGTGACCAGCTCCCCTCTTCCCTGGTCTCCCAGAACCAAGAGAGGCATGAAGCGGGAGGAGCAAAAGCAGGCATGCCTGCAGAGTCTCAGATTGCTTGGGGAAATGATTAAATGAGAAGGGGATCCATGTACACTACTCCTTTGAGGGAAAGGGGGTGTGTGCAAATGCAGTAAAATAAACACTGTTGTTGTTTAGTTGTTTAGTCATTTAGTCGTGTCCGACTCTTCATGACCCCATGGACCAGAGCACACCAGGCATACCTGTGAATGATTGCTGTGGCACGTATTGCAGAAAGTAAGGCATGTTTATTTGAAATCGGGGTCAGTATAAACGTGATCTTTCATTCAAGCGCTCTCAACACTTTTCCTATTCCTGTGAACAGACAAAGAATTAGGCTTTCTTCACTAGCTGCTGGTTTTTGTTTTGAAAGAGAGGCAATGAAGGGCTTTCCCCCTGGGATGTCATGCCCACTGCTGATCTAGAACATGTGCACAGAGGAGAGCAGGGAAAGACTTCCTAACTGTTAATGTAAGTAGCAGGTATGTCAAGAGAGAAGGCTAGGCTGTAAAACTCTTATTCCTGAAGCCCTGGCTTTCTATATGCGGGGAGGTCTTTCCAAGGAGGGTAGAATTCAGACATGCAAATCGCTGCCACCTGCGGTCCTGAAGTGGCTGAGTCCAGGAATTGTTTTACCTGCCGGATTCTGCAGATTGTGTAAGGAGGCATTCCCAGGGGAATTGTGTGGAGGAAGAACCTGGAAAATTCAAGCAGCTTTGCTCTAGTGTGGAGGGGCGGCTATGGTCCTGTAGTATCTCATTGCCTGGTATCTCAAGTCACCTGCATCTTTTCTTGTGAGGGAGAACAAATAATTTGGAAGTGGCCGTCTTCAGGGGTAGCAATGGTTCCCATACTCCCTGTGCCAGCAGTCCCTGCCACGGCTGGATCCCCTTCCATCCCAGCTTGGTAAGTTCTGTGACAAGCCCTGGTTTCTTGAATGGCGGGGCTTGCTTCAGGGAAGCAGAAGCCGCAGGTTTCAATGGGCTCTGGTGTCTGGCTGCCGCTGGATCCGCTCCCCACGCTCCCTGCTTCCATTAGACGATCTGAAAAATAAGCCCATGTGCATTAAAGTGGGAGTCATCCCAGAAGCTCCCAGTGTGGTGTATCAGGCAGTGTCAGGTAAGGAGCATGGAGTAAAGGTAAAGGGACCCCTGACAGTTAAGTCCAGTCGCGAACAACTCTGGGGTTGCGGCGCTCATCTCGCTTTACAGGCCGAGGGAGCCGGCGTTTGTCCGCTTCCACAGACAGTTTTTCTGGGTCATGTGGCCAGCATGACTAAGCTGCTTCTGGCAAACCAGAGCAGCTCACAGAAACGCCGTTTACCTTCCCGCCGGAGTGGTACCTATTTATCTACTTGCACTTTGACGTGCTTTCGAACTGCTAGGTTAGCAGGAGCAGGGATCGAACAATAGGAGCTCACCTTGCCGCAGGGCCTCGAACCGCCGACCTTCCGCTCGGCAAGTCCAAGCAGCAGAGTGATTTAAACCACAGCGCCAGACACAAGTTCAAATCTCAACTCGGCCATGAAAATCACTGTATGAGGTTTGGACTTTTATTTATCCAGGCCAAGTGTTCCTACTTTCCAGGGACAGTCCCAGATTTACAGAAGCTGTCCCGGTTTCTGGCTTTATCCTGGAATGTCCCACATGTCCTTAGGACGTCCCTACTTTGCATCAGAGAAATGTTGGAGGTAATGGCAGGGTGATCCCTGTTTTCATTGGAAAAATGTTGGAGGATATGCAGTTATGCCAAGGAGATAAGTATACAACCTTTAGAAGACATCTGAAGGCAGCTCTTTCCAGCCTAGGAGAGCCCTTGCCCCTTCCCAGAACTATTCCACAGGGAAGCAAGAATTAATGTCAAAGCCTAACCCTGTAGAGTACATACTAGTGTAATGTTGTTGTTTTTTAGCTGCACAACTGGGACCTGTAATAAAATGTTGTAGCGTGAAGGCTCTTTTGGGGGGTTCCTTCCCTCTTGTGCACGAGCAATGCTGCTTTGACTACATAAACAATAGCACCCCCAGCCTGAGCATTAGAAATAGGTGGAATGGTACTTTCCTCTGTTTTTCTCCTTTCTCTCCCCATCACTGTAATTTTAAAAAGTAAGAAAATAAGAGGGGAGGGGAGATAAAGGGGTGGTTGTTGCAACGACCTGTGGCATAGCCTACTTGTGGAATCTTTCCTTCCAGTTGAAGACCAGTGTGGTATAGCACTTGAGAGTGTCAGACTGGAATCTGGGAGACCAGGGTTCAAATCCCCACTCTGCCACGAAGCTCCCGGGCTGACCTTGGGCCAGTCATGATCTCTCGAGACTAACCTACCCCGCAATCTTGCGGAAATATGATTGGCAAGGGACCGGGGGGAGAGAACCATGAACGCTCCCTTGAGCTCCTTGGAGGAAGAGCAGGCTGTGAATGCGGTAAATAGCAATGCCGTAGATAAAAGACAAATGCATTAGAAAAAAAAGCTGCTATGAGACTGAAAATGTAAACGAAAAATAGGCAATGGCATGGTGCTAGGGTTGCCAAGCCTCCAGGCCTCATCCAAAGTCTCAAGGTTTGCCTGGCTCCCTCCAGGTGGCTAGTACGTTTCCAAGCACAATTCAAAGTGTTGGTGCTGACCTTTAAAGCCCTAAACAGCCTCGGTCCAGTATACCCGAAGGAGCGTCTCCACCCCCATCGTTCTGCCCAGACACTGAGGTTCAACGCCGAGGGCCTTCTGGCGGTTCCCTCACTGCGAGAAGTGAGGTTACAGGGAACCAGGCAGAGGGCCTTCTTGGTAGTGGCACCTGCCCTGTGAAACGCCCTCCCATCAGATGTCAAAGAGAAAAACAACTACCAGACTTTTAGAAGACATCTGAAGGCAACCCTATTTAGGGAAGCTTTTAATGTTTAATAGACTATTGCATTTTAATATTTTGTTGGAAGCCGCCTAGAGTGGCTGGGGAAACCCAGCCAGATGGGCGGGGTATAAATAATAATAAATTATTATTTATTATTATTATTATGTGGAGGGCTGGCATCAGAGTGCGTTTAATAATTAGTATTAAGAAGACTGTGTATGCATATTGCAAGCTTCTGCCCAGCAGGAACCGACTGCGAATTATAGCACAAACAGTCTGGGTGTGTGTTGACTGCCTTCTTCCATTTCCCCTTCCCAATTAGCCTCCGTCTCCAAGGTTCACTGATGTGAGGCTGCTTCTAGATCTCATGCATGCGCTCTGAAATCTCGGGGTCTGGGGTGCTCCTGGCCCGGCAACCCTACACAAAGCAAGCCACAATGGAGTGAGGAATCCAGCAACCCAAGAAGCCTGAATTTTGCTTTGGGAAAGGTTCCAAGTCCTAATGGCAAAGACATACTTGAAAATTGTAGACCAGGGAGGTCTGAGGAGATGGGGTGTGGGCTAGGGAAGAGTTTTGGTGGTGAGTGCATGCTTTGGAGATGGGGCTTTGGAGTGTGGGGCTTTCATTATCTTCATAGTTTCCCGCAAAGTCCCCCTGGCCTGGCAGAAGCAGGAAACAAGCGAGCATGTTTTTAAGTGGGTTAAATAATTTATACAGTTTTTCTTGGCAGAGGAGAGAGAGAGGGTGTGTTTTTGGGCTGTCCCCCATTTAAAGAGATTTGTTTGATTTATCATAGGCACTTGATCACTTAATCTAGTGAAATACAGAAATCAACATATGGGTAAACAATTATAAAAGGGGTGGGTGGGGGAGAACCATTTTTTTGTGGTGGTGGTGGTGGGAAGGGTGTTAGTGCCTGCCAGAACAGATGAAAGCATTCTCTGTCCTGTGTATGTCACTTTTTTTTTGCAAATATTTAACGTTTAAAAAAATTAATGCCAGCTTTTCTATTAATCTAATAGATTAATTTACTGTGCGTTACATCCTTAGACCAGGACAGTTTACTGTGGCATAGACACAACTCTGAGACCTTTGATGAAGCAGAATGCTGAGGTGGGAAAGCAGACTGCGCTCCTTTAGACTTCAGTGGGGGAATCGTAGTTTTTAACATTCTTCAGGCAAACCTCGCTGCAGTTAGAGTTCTAGCTCAGCCAACTTTACGCTCTGCTTTTCCTCTTGCGGGGAAAGCTTAAAAAAAAAAAAATAGGAGGAGTATCCACCAATGTGATTGCCACACCTACTTATCTAAAGCATACAGTCATCCCCAACACCCGATTCATTTTATTTTATTTTATTATCTTGACAAAGTAATAATCATAAATAAATAAGAATAACAATGTGCACCCCACTACCGAGACCGTTCCATTGTAACTATCCAACCTCCCAAAACTTCAACACCTCTTGTGATGGTTTGACCCCTTTCCGTTTTAACAGTACAAATTCTACAAACGCCCTCCCTACCTCCTCAAAATCATTCCTCCTGCATATTCCACTGTCTTACCTTAATGGCACATGTTAATTTATCATTAATAGCTATATCCCACACCCCTTTATACCATTCTTCCATTTTATATTCTGCTTGCCCCTTCCACTTCCTAGCTATAGCAACTTGTGCAGCTGTCAATAAATTTGCGAGCGAGTCCTTAGTCGCCTCCCACCACCTGATTCTGATGCATCTGTAGATCTGGCCCAATTCTATGCTGGGCAATGCAGACTCTGTGTTTGGGGGTGGGTTGAGAAATCTGAACTCTGCAAACCTTATATATCAAATGATAGAAAGCATTTACCTTTGGGGCTGTCGTTTCCTTTGCGGCAAGCGATGGTACCGGCTCGGCAGATCACCGCATCCCCCCATTTCCTAAAGTAAACCCAAGTCAACAGCAAGGAGAAGAGCAGAGTACACAGGCAGATGCCCAAGACCATGTAGATGACCGTTCGCTGGTCACAAGCACTGTCCATCTTGCACTGGACAGCCTGGAGAGCCGCCACTGCTGGTAAGGTGGGGGCAGCATCCTCTGAAAGTCAATGGAGGGGCAACAAGGTCAACGGCTGCTTATCTAGCAGGCATCCCCCATGGAGCTTTGGTGAACATCCTGTGTACAGTGCCTAACGCAGGGCGGGAACCTTTACCAGCCCAAGGGCCACATTCCGTGCTGGGAAACCTTCTGAGGGCCACGTGCCAGTGGTGGACAGGGCCAGAGGCAAAAGCTAAATCTTACTTTGTATGCACACGTTACACTATTACCCCCCCCCCTGCAATCTGCCTGGTGAGTTGGCACATCCACTGTACACGCTATATACCTTTAAAGCCTTCCCTCAAATAATTCTGGGCACTGTAGTTCCCCCCTCACAAAGTTACCATTCCCAGCACCCCTTAACAAACTACAGTGCCCATAGTTCTTTGAGGGGAAGGATGTGCTTTAAAGGCATAGTGTATACTGGATCTTAGCGGGACGCGGGTGGCGCTGTGGGTTAAACCACAGAGCCTAGGGCTTGCTGATCAGAAGGTTGGCGGTTCGAATCCCCGCAACAGGGTGAGCTCCCGTTGCTCGGTCCCAGCTCCTGCCCACCTAGCAGTTCGAAAGCACGTCAAAGTGCAAGTAGATAAATAGGTACCACTCCGGCGGGAAGGTAAACGGCATTTCCATGCGCTGCTCTGGTTCGCCAGAAGCGGCTTAGTCATGCTGGCCACATGACCCGGAAGCTGTACGCCGGCTCCCTCGGCCATTAATGCGAGATGAGCGCCGCAACCCCAGAGTCGGTCACGACTGGACCTAATGGTCAGGGGCCCCTTTATCTTTATATTGGATCTTAGCAGCAGCATAGAATTCTGTCCTTTATCCCCCAGTGTTTTGGTTTATACAGGCATCCTCCGACACAGAAGCTCTGTAGCCTAATTCTGGGGTGTTGCGTTTGGGCGGGGCGGGGTGGGAGGGAGTTGAGCTGTATTTACACTCTTGAGAGGGACAGCTCTCTCTATATGCCTGGAGGTTATCACCCTAGACGCTTACTTTTGCAGAAGGGGTTGCATTCCCTGGGGTGCTGCCCACAGATACCAACACAACTGAAGCACTGCCTCAGGAGCCAATCGTAGTAGAAGCCCTCATGCTTGCTGCAGTCCATGGAACCTGAGGAGGAGAAGGAGACAAAACAGGGTTTGCATCCATTGTATTAAATAAATAACGAACGAGATGCTCCAGTCACGAGTCAGCATTTTCTCCGGTCCAATCTTGGGCCCGCCTGCAGTTCATTGGCTACCAGCTCATGTTGCCATGGGAACAGCAGCATCCTTGAGGTTGGCGAAAGCTGGAAGAGGGATTGCTCTCCTCTCGCCACTGAACTGCTGGAGCATCTGGCTTGCCAGCCGGTTCACCTTATTCAGTGAAGCTTTTTGCACCTATTGCCAGCTGTTAACTCAGCCTGCATCCACCAAGCCTGGCTGATGCGCCCTTCAGATGTTGCAAAGCGCTTGTTGTCAGAAATAAGTGGTGATAAATAGTGATCGTGATTATTTTTATGGGCTTCATAAATCAGCTCATTATAATATTTTGTTGTGGCGGGGATGGGAGGGGGGGGGAGTCTGTGCTGCTCCCAATGTGGTTAGACTCCAGCTGCTGTCAACCCCAACCTTCGTGGTCAGGGATGATAATAGTTGTAGTTCAAAATATATATAGTCACAGATTCAACATCCCTCTTCGTAAATGAGCTCCATAAAGGTAAAGGTAAAGGGACCCCTGACCATTAGGTCTAGTCGTGTCTGACTCTGGGGTTGCGGCGCTCATCTCGCATTATTGGCCGTGGGAGCTGGCATACAGCTTCCGGGTCATGTGACCAGCATGACAAAGCCGCTTCTGGCGAACCAGAGCAGAGCACGGAAACGCCGTTTACCTTCCCACTACAGCGGTACCTATTTATCTACTTGCACTTTGACGTGCTTTCTAACTGCTAGGTTGGCAGGAGCTGGGACAACGGGAGCTCACCCCATCACGGGGATTCAAACCGCCGACCTTCTGATCAGCAAGCCCTAGGCTCTGTGGTTTAACCCACAGCGCCACCCGCGTCCCTCAATGAGCTCCATAACCCATGCCAATTCCAATTAGGGTTGCAGCTATATTCAATTAGCCACTAGACCGATTGATTAGAACCTTTTCAAACAAAGAAAATATGCTTCTTGCTCTGGAAATTATTATTGCATTGCATTTATAGCCCACTTTTCCTCCCAGGGGCTCAAGGGGGTGTGTGTGGTTCTTCGCCTCCTCCTTGAATCTTACAACAACCCTGTGAGGCTGGTTACGCTGAGATGTTAGGCTGGTTAGTGACTGGCCCAAGGTCGATGTCATGGACTGGCTGTGCACTGAGGAGTAGTGGGAGCAACCAGCTGGGGAACCCCCAAGAGACAAAGGCTCAGATCCCGGAGGTTGGTGGTGGGACGACAATGAGTGGTCACAGGGAGAAGAGGGAGAAGACTTGGAGGAGGAGGTATTGGAAACTGAAGAGGTAACAGGGTTTAGTGAGCTGGAGGAGCCTGTGGCAGAGAGAAGTCCAGAAGCAGAAGCTGACGCAGGAGAGTAGGCCAAGAGTCAGAGATGACTCAGGCTGGTGAAGAGTTATGGGCGTCTCCTCCTGCTGCTGCGACAAGCTCCCCTTGGGCAGTATGTTGACCAAGGCTGAGCACCAGTGGGAACACCTGGTGGACTCTGGAAGAGGACTCTGATGAAAACACTCCCCCTCCAACCCTAGAGCTTCTTTCCTACTTGGTGGAGCCCCCTATTTGAAGGGCTGTCCAGTCCAAGTCTGGCCAAAAGATAAATACTAGAGTTGTCAAATAAGAAGCATCCCAAATCCTGAGGTTTCACATCCCAAACCTGTGAGCTAGGGTGGCCCCTGGTGATGTCACAGGATGGAACCTGGAGATGGAAGTTAATTGGGAGGGGGGACAGATCCCCACCTCCGAGTATGCTACAATTTGTAAGCTTGTAAGCTGCATGTAAGTCTTCTTAATAATATGTATTATTATTAAAATGACTTTTGTCCACCTGGAGAGTCACCTCCACCTGACATCTACAGGGGACCAGGCACACCTGGAGACTTCAGGTCAGACTGGAGGTCTGGCAACACCAATAAATACCCTTTAGAAAGGAGGGCAAGAGGGCCCTTGCAGCTTCCCATCAAAGGTTAGTAGCACCTGAACAGCAGGTTGTGCAAAACACACAGCTCACCTGGCCACCCATTTCCCCAGGACAGAGAAATGCAATCTTAAATCATAGTCATTAATTTTGCATTTAAGCTTACAAATTAACATACCGTATTCGATTTTTGTGCAAATTTTATGCAAATGAACATCCTATTTTGTCTCTCTCTTTTTTACACTGTATCCCCATTTCCTACCACTATTTTTCCAGGAAAGCGAGCCAGGAGCCGGGAGAGATGATCTTTCTCTGGGACCATCAAGGGATATTTCAGAGCTCTCATTGCAAGGGGAATGCAGCAATTGATGTCAGCTGATCTGATTCCACGATCTGGGAGCAGCATGGTTGAAAAGAGGCACGCAAATATTGCAACGTTTTTTAAAAAAATAAAACAGCACATGTTCCCAGGACACTCACTGCAGGCATCGGCACATCCTTTAAATGGGCGCGGGTAACATGTGACAGTGCAGGATACACAATCTTGCAAGAGCTCGTCCCAGAACTCGTCCTTTGCACACGGCATGGCAACCCAGGAAGACTGTGGAAATAGAGAGGGGTAGAGTGAAAATCCCACTGTTAAGTGGCAATAGCGCCAGGCTCACTCTCTGCAAAAGAGGAACTAGGGGGACCACAAAGAAGGGTACCAGGGGTGGGTTTCTCTTAGCCCACAATCTCACCGTACATTTAAAGCAGTATCATACTACTTTAAACAGTCGTAGCTTCCCCCCAGATAATTCCGGGGTTGTGGTTTGTTAAGGGTGCCAAGAGTGGTTAGGGAACTCCTCTACCAGTGTGGTGTAGTGGTTAAGAGCGGTAGACTCGTAATCTGGTGAACCAGGTTCGATTCCCTGATCCTCCACATGCAGCTGCTGGGTGACCTTGGGCTAGTCACACTTCTCTGAAGTCTCTCAGCCCCACTCACCTCACAGAGTGTTTGTTGTGGGGGAGGAAGGGAAAGGAGAATGTGAGCCGCTTTGAGACTCCTTCGGGGAGTGATATCAAATCCAAACTCTTCTTCTTCTACCCCTCAGAGCTACAATTCCCAAAGTGGATGAACAATCAACCCCTCTTCACAGGGAACTCTGAGAATTGTAGCTCTAGTGAGGGGAACAGGGGTCTCCTAAAATGTCTCAGCACCCTTAATGAACTACTGCTCCCAGGATTCCTTGGGGGAAGCCATGTTTGTTTAAAGTGGCGTGATACTGCTATAAAGGCATGTCATGAATGTGGCCTTAGTTCTCTCTTCTTTTTTCAATCTTAAGCAGGGGTCAGCAGCCTTTCTCAGCCGTGGGCCAGTCCACCGTCTCTCAGACCATGTGGTAGGCCGGACTATATTTTGAAGGGGAAAAATGAACGAATTTCTATGCCCCACAAATAACCCAGAGATGCATTTTAAATAAAAGGACACATTCTACTCATGTAAAAACATGCTGATTCCTGAACTGTCTGCGGGCTGGATTGAGAAGGCGATTGGGCCGCATCCGGCCCATGGGCCTTAGGTTGCCTACCCCTGATCTTAAGTTTCAATCCCCAGCATCTTGTTCTCACAGTGGCCAACATAGGAGCTAACTCCTAGGGGCTGAGGTCCCTTTGCTCCCCTGCCCATAAACTATCTGAGGGGGCATTGGACCCCCCAAATTGATGGGCACTGGCATTCAAATGCTGTGTGTGTGTGTGTGCATGTCTTGTAGTTGATCATGTGGTGCGGGGCTTAACTGGGGCCCCCAACATTTTGTTCAAGTTGGCACCCCTGCTGGCCAGCCACATGCCCATGGTTAGAAATCATAGAAGAGTTGGAAGGGAGTCCAAGGATCATCTAGCCCAGTGGTGGCTAACCTTGGCACTCCAGATGTTTTGGGACTACAACTCCCATCATCCCTGACCACTGGTCCTGTTAGCTAGGGGTGATGGGAGTTGTAGTTCCAAAACATCTGGAGTGCCAAGGTTAGCCACCACTGATCTAGCCCAACGCCCTGCAATGCAGGGATTTCTGTTGTCTGTCATGAGTCTTCAAACATTCTGCATCTTTGGCTCCCCAAGTGGGTAGGCAACCTAAGGCCCGTGGGCCAGATGCGGCCCAATCGCCTTCTCAATCCGACCCGCAGACGGTCCGGGAATCAGCGTGTTTTTACGTGAGTAGAATGTGTCCTTTTATTTAAAATGCATCTCTGGGTTACTTGTGGGGCATAGGAATTCGTTCATCCCCCCCCCCCCCAAATATAGTCCGGCCCACCACAAGGTCTGAGGGGCGGTGGACCGGCCACAGCTGAAAAAGGTTGCTGACCCCTGTTCTAGCATTTTGAGGGAGAATAACTTCTTCTCTGTGCTATGTATAATTTTATGTGCTTCTATCATGCCCAAAATGTTATAATCTGTCCTCACAGGGGAGTCGCTTGATAATTTGGGTTGCCTTCTCTGAACCTTTGAGGGAACAAGGCTCCAAACCCGGAGGTGGAGCCCAGAGCCTATGACAGGCAGAACCGACAAATTCCCCATCATTGTCCTTGCTTATTTCCACAAGGGGCAACGTTGAGATTTAGCTGACTTAGTTTATATTGAAGAATGGAAACCCTTTTTGGAATACCTGGGAAAGAACTGTAGTCAAATGAAATCGCAGGCAAGATTTGAATTATGAGCAGCGGATCGAGAGTGGCAATACGTGTAACAGAGGAAATACGTATTAGATATCGTTTGACATAAAATGCAGCAGATTATGGGTGGGAATAAAAGCACCACGGTAAGGTAAGGGTGTGGAGCCACCCTGTTCATTTTGAAATAGAAATGTATTCTGAATTTGAAGTTCATGTGTTTTAAGTTTTCAGGTGCGCAGCCTGGGAGTCATTTTGGACTCACAGCTGTCCATGGAGGCGCAGGTTAATTCTGTGTCCAGGGCGGCTGTCTACCAGCTCCATCTGGTATGCAGGCTGAGACCCTACCTGCCCGCAGACTGTCCGCAGAAGGTGAAGGGGTGATATGATAGCCATGTTCAAATATATAAAAGGATGTCATATAGAGGAGGGAGAAAGGTTGTTTTCTCCTGCTCCAGAGAAGCGGACACGGAGCAATGGATTCAAACTACAAGAAAGAAGATTCCACCTAAACATTAGGAAGAATTTCTTGACAGTAAGAGCTGTTCGACAGTGGAATTTGCTGCCAAGGAGTGTGGTGGAGTCTTCTTCTTTGGAGGTCTTTAAGCAGAGGCTTGACAGCCACCTGTCAGGAATGCTTTGATGGTGTTTCCTGCTTGGCAGGGGGTTGGACTGGATGGCCCTTGTGGTCTCTTCCAACTCTAGGATTCTAGGATTCTATGATTCTATGTCTCGCCAGAGTGGTGCATGCTCTGGTTATCTCCCCGCTTGGACTACTGCAATGCGCTCTACGTGGGGCTACCTTTGAAGGTGACCGGAAACTGCAATTAATCCAGAATGCGGCAGCTAGGCTGGTGACTGGGAGTGGCCGCCGGGACCACATAACACCGGTCCTGAGAGATCTACATTGGCTCCCAGTACGTTTCCGAGCACATTTCAAAGTGTTGGTGCTGACCTTTAAAGCCCTAAACGGCCTCGGTCTTGTATACCTGAAGGAGCGTCTCCACCCCCACCGTTCAGCCCGGACACTGAGGTCCAGCGCCGAGGGCCTTCTGGCGGTTCCCTCACTGCGAGAAGCAAAGCTACAGGGAACCAGGCAGAGGGCCTTCTCGGTAGTGGTGCCCGCCCTGTGGAACGCCCTCCCATCAGAGGTCAAAGCGATAAACAACTACCTGACATTTAGGAAATACCTGAAGGCAGCCCTGTTTAGGGAAGTTTTTAATCTGTAACATGTTAATGTATTGTTTTTTAATATTTGCTGGAAGCTGCCCAGAGTGGCTGGGGAGACCCAGCCAGATGGGCGGGGGTACAAATAATAAATTATTATTATTATTATTATTATTATTATTATTATTATTATTATTATTAAAATGTATTAGAAATGGAGGGAGAGACCTAGCTGATACTACGATCCTCTGGAGTGGTTGCAAGTAAGAAGGTTGACTGAGGCTGGTGGGCAGTGCCCCCCATCTGCCCTAATGGTGAAAGCACCCCTGAAGCTGGACAATACATTGAGGCCACTGTAAAAGGAATGTGGCAAAGGAAAGTGATACCTTTTTTTAACCTAATTTCCCAATGAGAGTATTTGGACTCCATTCTAGTTGTTTGCCCTACATGTACCTTTGGAAAACCAAAAAATTATACAAGACGCAGCAATGGTTATATATCTCTCTCTTTCGAACAGTTGTCAGAGCCTGCATCAGATGGCCTCTCCAACCTCATTCTCCTGTGATGCTTTCATTGAAAAACTGGCACTGTTAACTGTCTCTGCGCTGTGACAATTTCAGCTTCAATACGCCCTCCTGTGGTCGGATCTGGTTGTTGCCATGGCAGGAGGGCAATGCTTTCTTCTGTGGCAAATGCCAGAATGTGGTTAAGGATGTGTGGCTCTGGCTATTTCCATTCTGTGCCTCCCCCCCCCCCCTTGCAATATACATTTAAAGCAGCAGCATATCCCCCTTAAAGCGGGGTTGCCATATTTCAGATGGAGAGCCCATATGATGCAGGCTCTGACAACCCTGAAAGTTGTTGAGCTTTATTTAGGAACACCCCAAAGTTGTTGAGCTCTTTTAAACAAAAACGCCAAAAAAACTGCAATTTTTCGATTGACTTGCCTAAGATCCAGGACAACGTGCCACCTCCCCCCCCCCCAGGATGTCAATTCCACCTTTGAAAACCTGGACGTTTGGCAGTCCTATTTAAAGAGTCAGGAGATATCCGGCATCCTACCGGTAGAAAACAAACACAGAAGAGCAGGGTGGGATCCAGCCTCCTTCAGGAGGGGCAACATGCAAGGAGCTGTGACTTTTCAGAAGTTTGAACCGTCTGTGCGCCAATCTCTCGCGAGAAAGAGGTCTGGTGTGCCTGTCAGTGATTTTTCAGCACCAAAGACTTTGTTTTTGTCTTTTAGCATCTCTAATAGCTTTTAACACAATTGATGCCATTATTATTATTATTAAGGCAACTCATGAAGGAATAAACATGGAGAGGCTTTCATAAACAGCATTTCCCAACAGCAATGGTTGTTGGTGTCCTTTGGAACTGATGGGGCAGAAGGCAGGGAGGTCAACAGGAGGGCCAGCCAGAGCCAATGACAGGCAGGGCCAAATAATTCTAGATTCGTCCTCCCTCTGCCTCTCAGCTGAGTTCTGCAAGGGCAACGCTGAGGCTGAGGAGGGGGAGCAAACTGATAGACAGCACACACACACACCCTAAGAAGGCACCCTCCAACATTTCTCCAGTGAAAATAGGGACTTCCTATTCAAGAAGAGGAGGAGGAGGAGGAGGAGGAGGAGGAGGAGGAGGAGGAGTTTGGATTTGATATCCCGCTTTATCACTACCCGAAGCAGTCTCAAAGTGGCTAACATTCTCCTTTCCCTTCCTCCCCCACAACAAACACTCTGTGAGGTGAGTGGGGCTGAGAGACTTCAAAGAAGTGTGACTAGCCCAAGGTCACCCAGCAGCTGCACGTGGAGGATCAGGGAATCGAACCCGGTTCACCAGATTACGAGTCTACCACTCTTAATAATAATAATTTTACTATTTATACCCCGCCCATCTGACTGGGTTGCCCAAGACACTCTGTGTGGGTTCCAACATAAATAAAAACATAATAAAACATGAAACATTGGGGAAACTTCCCTATACAGGGCTCCCTTCAGATGACTTAGGGGTCGGATAACTCCGTACCCTCCAGTATTTCTCTGATGAAAATAGGGACATCCTAAGGAAAAGTGGATGCCATGGGATCAGATCAGAAACCAGGACAGCTTCTGTAAATCCAGGACTGTTCCTGGAAAATAGGGACACTTGGAGGGTCTGGGGGAGGTGGGTACTGGCTGAGGCCAGACTGAGGTTGCCCTGTTTATCCTAATGGACAGCAGCCTAAAGTGAGCCAATCTACCTCAGGATTCAAGATCTTCACCCTCTTGCAGGTGTGGCCCTCCAGAGATTGCTGGACTACAATTCCCACCAGCCCCTGCAAGCATGGCCAATGGCCAGGGATGATGGGAGTTGTAGTTCAAGCAACATCTTGAAGGGCCAATGGTTCCCCACTAACGGTTCTCTTGCCTGTTTTTCACCAGGCTTTATAGATGCTGGCTCTTTTTTCTTTTAAGTTTTGCGCTGACAGAGCCCATACAGTTAAGCAAGCTGAGGTGACGGACAGGGTGGGGCACAAGTTGAATTTTCCACCTAGGGTACTGACAGCTGGGCTGTCTCTGGGTTTTGGTACTGACTTTCACAATGGCGTGGCTGTTTTCAAGCTGCGTTCCGGTGAACTCTGGGGTTCCTCAACGAAAACCGTAGTAACGGTGCTCCGGCTTCCCTGAAAGCCAGGCAGCCTGCCATTGCCCATCTCCACATGCAATACAGCCTGCACAAGAGCGGTATTGACTGCATTCGTGGCCACACTCCAACTAGACCAACAGGCCTAGTCAGGGAATGGAGAGTGAACCCCTAAAAATATGCTCTCCCCACCCACCATCACGATTCTCTGTACTGCACAAGGGGTTCCTGAGATTCCACATCAAACAAGCCAGAAAGTTCCATAAGGTGGCAGTTTTGAAAGCTACTGGTTTTAGTGACTCAGGCCATATCCCCACAGTACATTTAAAGCACTCTCATGCCATTTCAACAGTCAAAGCTTTCCCCCAAAGAATCCTGGGAACTGTAGTTAAGGCTGCCGAGAGTTGTTAGGAGACCCCTCTTCCCCTCACAGATTCCCAGAGTTCCCAGGGAAGCAGGATGGACTGCTAAACCACTCTGAGAACTTGTAGCTCTGTGAGGGGAATGGGAGTCTCCTAACAACTCTCTCTCAGCCCTAAAATGTTGGTGTTGACCTTTAAAGCCCTAAACGGCCTCAGCCCAGTATACCTGAAGGAGCGTCTCCACCCCATCGTTCAGCCTGGACACTGAGATCCAGCGCTGAGGGCCTTCTGGCGGTTCCTTCACTGCGAGAAGCAAAGCTACAGGGAACCAGGCAGAGGGCCTTCTTGGTAGTGGCGCCCGCCCTGTGGAACGCCCTCCCAGCAGAGGTCAAAGCGATAAACAACTACCTGATATTTAGAAAATACTTGAAGGCAGCCCTGTTTAGGGAAGTTTTTAATGTGTGATATTTTAATATATTTTTAATCTTTGTTGGAAGCCGCCCAGAGTGGCTGGGGAAACCCAGCCAGATGGGTGGGGTACAAATAATAAATTATTATTGTTATTACTAAATAAACTACAGTTCCCATAATTCTTTCGGTGTGGGAAGCCATGGCTTTTAAGGTGATATATGTATACTTTAGAAGTTAATGGCGTGCAAGTAACCTTAGCGTGCTTCCACATGGCAGCTGTTGCAGACTTGGTACGGCTCATGCATGCAGGGTTTTTGAAATGTCTGCACCCTGTTGGTGTCATTCCATACTTCTTCCTCCATGTAAACTGGGTTTGCTGTTTCCATGTTGTTTGGTTTATTACTTATTGTTACAGGGAGGAAATACAGGAGGGCATTTGAACGGCATTGCAAGGATGGTGTGCATCCATGAACAGCATCGAGTCCATAATGCAGAAGTGTCCTAGCGAGCATGGGCAATGGCGAGGGATGTTGGGATCTGTAGTTCAGAACATCTGGAGAGCCAAACACACAGCTGCTCCATTACGTGGATTTATTGTTAACTGTTAGCGACGTCGCACATTGGAAGAGATGGCCTATGCATTTTAGGCTCCATCTGCACTATGCATTTAAAGCAATATCAGACCACATCATGGCTTCCCCTGAAGAATTCTGGGAACTCTATCTTGTTAAGAGTGCTAACAGTTCTCAGAATCCCCTTGGAAGAGGGGGTTGATGTTTAAATCTCTCTGGGAATTGTAGGGAAATTGGGATCTGCTAACATCTCTCAGCACCCTTAACAAACCACAGCTCCCTAGATTATTTGGGTGAAGCCATGACTGTTGAAAGCGGTATGATACCACTTTAAATGTATAGTGTAGATGTAGCCTTTAAAATGTAATAAACCTAAACATTATCTGTGCAACACTGATACTTTATTCAGAAGGCATATTGAATAAGAATAATCTTATTATTTATACCCTGCCCATCTGGCTGGGTTTCCCCAGCCACTCTGGGCAGCTTCCAGCACATGTAAAAACACAATAAGACGTCAAACATTTAAAACTTCCAATAATAATAATAATTTTACATAGCCACCACTTGAAGCAGGGATGGGATGTTGCTGGACTCCAGCTCCCATCATCATGGCTCCCAGTACGTTTCCGAGCACAATTCAAAGTGTTGGTGCTGACCTTTAACAGCC
Source organism: Darevskia mixta (assembly GCA_034641385.1). Classification (NCBI taxonomy): domain Eukaryota; kingdom Metazoa; phylum Chordata; class Lepidosauria; order Squamata; family Lacertidae; genus Darevskia; species Darevskia mixta. The sequence continues at coordinate 1,012,298 of JAWWNH010000050.1, forward strand.
TCAGCCAGTATACCTGAAGCTACGTCTCCACCCCCATCGATCTACCCGGACACTGAGATCCAGCGCCGAGGGCCTTCTGGCGGTTCCCTCGCTGCGAGAAGCCAAGTTACAGGGAACCAGGCAGAGGGCTTTCTCAGTAGTGGCACCCGCCCTGTGGAACGCCCTCCCACCAGATGTCAAAGAGAAAAACAACTACCAGACTTTTAGAAGACATCTGAAGGCAGCCCTGTTTAGGGAGGCTTTTAATGTTTAATAGACTATTGTATTTTAATATTCTGTTGGAAGCCTCCCAGAGTGGCTGGGGAAACCCAGCCAGATGGATGGGGTATAAATAATAAATTATTATTATTATTATCATCATCATCATCATCATCATCATCATCATCATTATTATTATTAATTACCCTGGCCATGACCATGGTGGCTGAGGCTGATGGGAGCTGGAGTCCAACACTCTCAGGAGGACCCCTGGCTCGATGCCATTTCACAACCAGGCCTTGTCATACGTGACGAAAGAACACGGCTCTGTGTGTGTATTTGCAAGACTGCATAACTCTTGCATGTGCCGGGGTCAGGCGGAATCCCAGGTTTGTAAGGGCGGGGGGGGGGGGAATTGTCACAAGAGAGCAACTCTTTGAGGTTTGCACAAGGCTCCTGTCATCTTGAATACAGCATGGTTGGCTGCCTGGACATGGCTTTTGTGCTGTTTTTCCTTTTTCTTTTGGGGGGACAGAAAGCTCTCAACAAGTCACTCTCAGAATTAGTTCTGACTGAAACCAAAGCTGCGTAGCTGGGTTCCTTCTGACTTGCCAGACCTGTTTGTATGTCCGTATGTTAAGGCGTGCTAACTATTCTGACTCTCTGCGGCTGCTGAGAAAGTGAGGTTATTAAAGGCTTGGAATTTCCACAGCTCATATGAATTTTAGAGTCGGGAGACCCCAAAAGGATTTCCCCTGACACTTTTCATTTCCTTACGTCACAGCTTGCGATATCTATGCCTGCAGCGTGCTCTGGGTTATCTCAACCAATATGGATTGGGCCCAGAGTAGGGATGGATGGATGGATCCATCCGTTCCAGTTTTATCACCCCCCCCCCCCAGTTTTAAATTGAGTTTTCCCTGTTTCTACACCAATTCATGATTCCCCCCCCCCAAAAAAGCTCATGAAAATTCACCAGCATTTTAGTGTGAATTTCTCATAATATACACGTCACTATGCAATTATGCAGATTTCTGGAAAGCAATTTACCCTAATAGAATGCATTTTTGTATGCTGTTTTCAGTATTATATGCATTTTTAAAAATGCGCAATTTACCTTATCAAATGCATTTTTGTACAAATTATTTGGCTAGAGAACTACGCTGCAAGTGCAGGTTTCGAAAGGTGGTTGTGCTTCCGTTCGCATATTGTTTTGGTAGGTGTGAATTAAGCAGCTTTGCCTATAAATGTGAACTGAATAAAAACTCTCTCCCTATCCAGGAGGTGAGGATAAGCAAATTGGACCACAGTGAATGGCCGGGAAGAGGCTGGCCCATTCCTAGAGGGAGCAGATCCACTGAGGGCCTTTTGCCCAAGTCCTCCAGAGGTGGGCAAGCCCAAAAGCTTGTAGCATTTGTTCTGCCCAGGAAGTTGCCTTATACTCTCTCAGAGCATTGATACCTCTAGCTCAGCATTGTCCACAATGACTGGCAAAGGTTCTCCAGAGTTTCTTGCAGGGGGTCTCTCCCAGCCCTACCAGGAGATGCCTCTTACCTGGAGATACCATTGGCATGCCTGCCAAGTGCCCTGGGGAAAATGGGACATCGGTTTTTTTGCCTGGGATAATGGGTGCAATTTTGGGTGCTGTGCCCTCACACACTCTTGTGCTTTGCTCTTGCCCCCCAAAAGTGTTTTTTTGGGGGGGTGAGAGCAAGGCGTGGGTCACGTGACACACCTGGGAGTGCATCTTGGAAGACGTGTGTCTCTGTTTTGGGTCCCCAAAATTGGGACGATATGCATTGGGGATTGAACCTGGGCCCTTCAGCTGCTCTACCACTGAGCTATGCCTGTATCCCTGCTGGATCCTGAACTGAATTTGTGATATAGGTCTCCGCACTGGTTGCAGATATTGTAAGGCCCCTTGGGCAAAGCACCCTCTGCGGAGACCCCTCCTTCTTTCTTATTGCTCCAACAACCTGCTTTCTAGCAAGGCAGATGGCCGCTACATAAGTTGCCATCGCTCTTCTTTCTCACCGCTGCTTTTTCCTGGGCCAGAGTGAGAGGCCAGTGAGCAAGCCAGCAGGTTTCGGCGTATACCAGGGGGAGCAGGTCCAGGGGTCTCTTGGCAGTGGGCCCCCTAACTGTGGTAGGGCCCCTCAGCAGATGCCCAACCTTGCAAAACTTTGAAGCCAGCCCTGATATAGAAAAAGCCATGGTTGGTGAAATTCTCATTCCTAGATAGTTCTCAGGGGTCCCAGAGTTGTGTCCAGGCCTGAGCCTAGCAACTAGGGCAACTAGGTCCATTAGGACGAATGAGTTACTGACCCGCCAATCTCAGCCAGGCTCACTCGCCCGCCTTCCTACTCCTATTCATCATCCAGTCTTGGCCATGCCTCCCTCCCAGACCCTCGCAACCACGTAGGGAAGAAAGGGACTTGCGTTTACTTACACTTCCCCACCTTCCTGGTCTGCTCAGAGGTTCTCCCAGCTGTAGGTCATCTCCCCTTTGAGCCCTGAGCCCAGTCACTCTGGTCCTTGCCAGAGAGGTTTATTATTAGTGCTCGATTTGATTAGCCTCTCTGCTGTGTGTTTCCTGGGGGGTTTCCCTTGCATTCTTTTGATGCAAATGAACCCCACAATGAATCTCTTGAAATTGTAGGAGGCCCTATTTTCTCAGCTGTCCCAAGGGGATAGAGAAACTCATTGTTACACCTTTTTTTCTGGAGAGAGAGGGTGCAGTTTAATTTGTAAATACCCAGGGGTGTGAGTTGCCAGTTCGAACCTTGCCAGGGGCCGTGGTCCTATAAGAAGGGGCAGATTCTTCCAAATACTGCTCCGCCCCCCATTGCTATAGACGTACTATTCCCAATTTAGGTTTTTTTTTAATCTGAGAGGTTGATCAATGTTTTCCAATACTAACTGTTGGTTCAGGTTTTTTTCACCATCACATTGGCCCTAAAGCTGGGGAGATGGACTAAGGGTGGGAGAGAAATTAAATTTGTCTGCATTTTAATGAGAAACTGCATCATTCATACGTTATGAATTTGCACTAGGCAACCTGAAACACAGTTCACGCTCCTCCGAATTTTGTAATGCCATTCTCCAGCTCAACAAAGTTTACGAAAAAGCATAGAATGGGGAAAATGTACATAAAAGGCATATACAGGTATAGGGGGGCACACACAAATTCATTATATTGCGAGAAATTGCTTGCAGAAGTGTGTATATTAGCCGAAATTCCCTCTGGTCTCTTATTCCCCACCAACTTTCTTCAGAAGCGTGCTTCCTCCGAGCACAGAAGTGGCAGCTTATAGCCATCATGACTAGTAGCCATTTTTAGCTTCATCCTCTTTTGTTGGCGGCCATCGCCACAAGTCGTGGAAGCGGATTCTACAGCTTTAAAACTATGGTTCAAACAAACGTACAAAGAGCCTTCAGCAATGTGTATCAGTGGAAGGGGCGCCACTTGAGAAGTTGTCTTTCCCAGTGCTTTTTTTCCTTAAAAAAATGTTTAGGGGTACTCTCATTTTCCTACTCATATTGAAATACTGCCCCTCAATGAGGCCAAACTTAGATTCACAAAATGTTTAGGGCTATGCGTACCCCTGCGTACCCCCCCCCCCCAGGAAAAAAGCACTGGTCTTTCCTATGAGCACAGGGGTGCTGCAGCAAGCACGCCCCTGTTTTTCACTACTGGGAGGGTGCTTCTTCCTTGCACATTCTGGTTTTCTGCTTCAGCTGCTTCTGAGATTTAGGTCAACTTAATGACACGCATCGGGCGGCTGAGCATCCAGAAGACATGAAACCAAACAGCCATCTTTCTGTTCCACCTTGTACTGCTGCTTGTTGTGACATGAATAATTAAGACCTTCTTCCGCCCGCCCTGCCCCGAAAGGTGGATATTTCATGGGAAATATCCCTTGGCATCTTTGATTTCGTGTGAGAAGCATCAGCAAGCGAGAGGGGGACCTTTGGTGCAAAGCAGCAGCCTCGCTCTACGATTCAGCTGGGCACCTGTTGACTACGCTGTGTTTTTTGGCGAGGGTGTTGAAGGGAGAAGCATCCTCTTAGGCTGCAAAACTGCCATCTGCGGGTGTGCCCCAGATTTCTTTTCTCCATTTTAGCTTTGCACGTAGCCACTCTAAGCCTTGTTTACCTACATAGCACAATAGCGTGGCAAAGGGCCAAAATGCAGAATGGACTGTACCACTTCAGACAGTTGTTAGGGAATGGCTTTTTTGAAAGTTCTCCTTTGTAAAAAAAAACTCCTTGCAAACAGAAAACCAGCACAGCAGGGAAATAACTGGGGCTGGAGCCTTTCTCCTTGATGTGCTAGCTTTCTGCACGTGGGGATTTATTAACTTTATTTTACACAGGAGCATGTACAACTGAAGTCCACCACAGTCATTCGTGTTTAGATCATGGGTAGAGAACCTTTTAGGGGCAGAGATGGGCAAATCTGGCAATTTCAGTTTCTCTCAGTTCTAATTTTTCCAATTCTTAGTTCAGTTCCCACATTTCCACATCGCTTTGTGAATCCTTAAAAAAACAAAACCCTTGTGAAACTCCATCAGTATTTTAGTGCCACTTTACCTTAAATACACAAATTTTTGTGAGTACATTTTCCTAATTTATGTATGTTGTTTTCATTAATATGTGATATATATATCTCACATGCATTACTTTGTTCAACACCTGCATGGCTGCATTCCATATTGTTTTAGAAAGTGCAAATTCAGTTGAATCACACCATGCCCTGGGCGCTCCTTGTGGGCAAGGCCAGAGTAATACAGTAGGTTGTATTTCAGCCCCGCAAAAATGCATTCCCCCCCCCACTCCTCCAGAGGTTCCCCATCTCTGTTTTAGGGGATGTCCATAGCCACAAATACCTTGTAGGCTGCATACACACCATACATTTTAAAGCCCTTGGCTTCCCTCAAAGAGTCCTGGGAACTGTAGCTTACCCCTCACAGGGCTGTATTTCCCAGCACCCTTAACCAACTACAGTTCCCAGGATTAATTGCAGGGAAGCTACTACATGCTGTAAATGTATGTTGGGTATGCAGTCCGAGTCACTGTCAGCATTGAAGAGGCATCCCCTCAGGTTTTAACCTATAAAGCCTTACGTGGCTCAGGACCTCAATAACTTAAGGACTACCACTCCCTGTATGAACCAGCCTGGACCCTGTGTTGGTCATCCAAGGCCCTTCTCTATGTCCCTCCTCCCACAGAGGTCCAGAGGGTGGCAACACGAGAACGGGCCTTTTCTGTGGTGGCTCCTCAACTGTGGAATGCTCTCCTCAGAGAGGCTCACCTGGCACCATCACTACATGTCTTTAGGCACTAGGCAAAAACATTCCTCCATACACAGGGCTTTAGCCATTAAAAAAATCTATGGCCTGCTAAAGCTGGGGGGACCAGAAGGCTGTTATTATGATCATTTTATTAGTATGCTATCTGTTATTATGCTTTTTATTATAGATGTTCCATAAAATGCACTCTTAATGTGTGGGTTACTCTGGGATCATTTCATGAAGTGCAGTATATAAATACTATTCCCAGTGTGTGGGGTGAGAGCTGTGGTCATTCAAGGAGCACTCTCTGCATGCCCAGAGGCAACCTCTTTATTACTTCTTCTCCTGTAATTCCCTCCCCCTCTCTTTCGCTTTCCTCACAGGGGTGGTTCCAGATTTCTCCTCAGGTGTGGTTCCAGATTTCTCCTCAGGTTCCAAGCTCCAGCCGTGGAACCGGGTTCTGGTGCCTAACCTCCAGCCGGTGTGACACCTCAGCTTGCAAATAAGCCCTGTTCACTCAGCACTTTGGGCAGTCACCAAGGAGGAAGGAAACCACGACGCAACACTGCATCATGGGAATCGGTTCGCAGGCGCCAAAGCGCTTCTGTCAGCCGTGAAGGCCTGAGGCCTCCTCAGGAGAGAGAAGACCTAGCAGTTTTCTGACTCAACCGAGGAAGGCAACCAACCGTGTCAGGGAAGCCAGTGCTCTATAAATTGCCAACTGAAACCCCCAGAGCATTGAGGCTGCCCCCCCCAGAGGGGATGGAAACTCCTGCGGCTGAAATTCGCCCAGTCAAGCCGACAGCAAAGAAAAAAGCCAGTCAGAAATATGATGTGATTCCGGCTTCCAAAGTCACTTACAAGAAGTGGGCCTCGTTCCTGCTTACAGGGCAGAGCGGGAAAACCTAGGGGGAAAGCCGTGTTGCGAAGAACTGCTTGTTTGTTATCATAGGTTTCCTGTCTCTGGCAAACAAGGGGGACAAACTAGCTGCGATGTTCGTCATGTTGTCTGTGTCGCTATTTCCCCCCTCGCTTTTTTAAATTTTATTTTACAAAAAGATGCTGCACTGTAGAGGATTCCAAGCAGGACCATGTTGGTGAGGAGGGTTAAGCCAGCTCCCTGCGACATGTCCCAGTCTGGCTTGACCCTCTCCCTACACACCAGCAGTGCAATATGCCAAATTTCATTTCGCTCTCATATTGCCCTTAATGTCTTCTCTGGAAGGGGGAAATTCAGACCTGAGGGCCCAGTGTGAACCTCCTGGCCTTTCTATTTGGTCCTATGGATTTTCCTCAGCGGTGCCTGTTTACTAGGCCTGCTTTCCACTTCCACTGAGTGGTTTTTGTTGTTGTGCCTGTAGTCCTGGCGGGAGTGTGTCCTTGCACTCGGATCATGCCTCTTGCTTGCGTAGACGCAGGACGGAGAAGGGTGTGTGAAGTGTCTACAGAAACTGACCAGAGGTGAGATTTGCAGTTGCTGCTCCATCCATTTTGGCCCAACTGGTTTGTTCATTTGTTCCAACTACACACACAAGAATACATGTTCGAGGAGTGAATTGCGTTTGGCTGCAATCTTCATTGGAACCGGTGGGATTTACTTCTGAGTAGGCATGTTTTGGTATCGCACGGTTAGTCTCAAACACACCGTAGAGGATAGTTCCATTGCAGCACTTTAAAAACTAGCAGGTGTCAGGGCCGGAGTCAGGCGCAGGTCAGCGCGAAAGAAGCAGAGCTCCCTTGTCGGTGAAGTTAACTCTTTATTCAAAGAAATGGCATACAACTCAGCAACCCTTCCCAGCAGCTCCTGGCCCTATGGACTGAAGTTCTCTGCCTCCCACCCTCCCTAATGCTCCTCTCCCAGATGTTTCCCAAGCAGTATCATGTTGCATCTGCACACCTCTGGTCTGCTCTCATTACTCTGCACTTTCTTGGAGACCAGGGGTGGAGCTTGTCGCAGCAGGAGAGGGAGACTCCCTGGATTCCCCAGCTGCCGCTTGACACCCCCCCTTTCAGCCTCAGAGTCTGAACTGCTCTCTGTCACAGGCTCTTCCTGATCACTAAACCCTGTTGCCCCTCCAGCATCCAGCCCCTCCTTCCAGTCTTCTTCCCCTGACCTCTCCTTAGTGTCCCATCACCAATCCTGGGGCTCTGAGCCTTCCTCCTCTAGGGTTTTTCTTGGGGGTTCCCTGGCTGGTGCCTCCCACCACTCCTCTTCATCCAGCCAGTCCCTGACAGCAGGTGTATTGAGACATTTATGCTGTCATATGCCTGCTCTAATAACTCTGATCTCTCTGCTCCATGCCCCCCCCTGCCGCTTTTCAATGCTACTGATTATCTGCAGGGCCAAACTACAAATGGTTGACTGACCACCAGTGCAATCCTATACATTTTCTGCTCAGGATTCCCACTGGATACAATGGATCCTACACAGAGTAGACCCGTTGAAGGCCATGAACATGCCTAAGTTAGGTGCATCAGTGCATCTGAGAAATAAATTAGTTGGATACAACCCATTTACAGCACATGGTTCCACCCCATAGGAATCTTGAGAACCATAGGGTGCTGGAGAACTATGTTTCCCAGGATTCTTTCAGGGGAAAACATGTGCCTTAAGGGCAGGTCCGTATTAGACTCTCCCCAAAGAATCCTGGAAACCCTAGCTTGCATAGGCTGCTGGGAACTGTGGTTCTGCACAGGGAAAACCTGCAATTCCCAGTACTCTTCGGTGGGGGAAGTCATGTGATTTAAATGTACAGTGCGGATCTGCTCGCAATCTACAGCAGGTGTGGGGGAACCCGTCAGTCCCTCTGAGCAGGGCAGCACCGCCTGTTCCACCGCACTGGGTGCCGAGTCTAGGAGGCACCTCAAGTTGTTGCAACTATGACATAGTGAACTAAGCAGAATGGAAGACAAGAGGTGTGGAGGGGGTGTGTGCCAAATTTGAAAGATCAGGTGTTGCTGAACTACAACTCCCACATGCTCCAGCAAGCCAGGGATGGTGGGAGTTGTAGTTCAGCAACATCTGGTGAGCCAAAGCCTCCCCACACCTGGTGTGTGTGTGTGTGTGTGATTGCACGGGGGTCAGATTGCACTGTAGAGCAGGGGTAGGCAACCTAAGGCCCGTGGGCCAGATGTGGCCCAATCGCCTTCTCAATCCGACCTGCAGACAGTCCGGGAATCAGGGTGTTTTTACATGAGTAGAATGTGTGCTTTTATTTAAAATGCATCTCTGGGTTATTTGTGGGGCATAGGAATTCGTTCATATTTTTTTCCAAAATATAGTCAGGCCCTCCACATGGTCTGAGGGACGGTGGCCCGGCCCCCTGCTGAAAAAGGTTGCTGACCCCTGCTGTAGAGCCTTCCAGCGCCACCCTCACCTGGAGATAACAGAACTCTCCTGTGCGTGCGCTGCCCCTTTAATATTTACGGTTCTCCTCCCCACCTCCCCGCTCGAAGTACAGTACCGTCAACACCAAGCCGGGCTCCTCCGCAGTGGCTTTTCTTCCTCTTAGGATGGATGATTTGAAGATGTAAGCCTGCCCGACTGGGGACTATGCCTAGCTGGGGGGCCACCTCCTGCCGTTTGGGGGGAAAGAGCCAGGATTTGCCCCACCCCACCCCCAGGAAACCCCTCCTGCCGAGGACCCCTTCCCAGGGTAATAATATTATTGCAGGAGACCTTCTTATGGTTACTAGATCTTCCCAACTAAGTCCATACTCGGGAGGAGACCTACTGAAGTCAATGGACGGAAGCTGGGCGTGAGGGGCCAGGGCTTTCAATGGGTCTACTCTTGAGTAGAAGCTTAGTCGGAGGCACAACCCACGGATCTCCTTTTCTCGCCCATTGCATCGCTCAGGAAGCGAGAGGCGGGGAAGGAAGGAGTACCGAATCTCACCCAAAGGTGTACATCTCCAGGCCTTCTAAAACTGAGAGGTTTGGTTGAGTGAAAAGGAAATAACGTTTGCAAAAGGAAATAAAACGTGTACAGAGGGACTATCCTGCTTGGGATCTCTATAATAATTGTGTGGATGGTTTATTATCCTAGCAAACCCCATCCTGTCTTCGGAACACCCTGTGATTATTCATTATTTCTTACTACTCCTGCACAGAAATAAGTATAATTGGTGTCACTACTTGCTGTCATTCCCTCACTTCCAAAATTAAAATTTAATTTTGGGGTATAAATGCACAGTTTACCTGGGAGTAAATGTCATTGAACTGGGTGAGACCTACACCTGAGTAACTGTGCCTAGGACTGCGCTCTTAGAAGGTTATTACTATTTTTTTGAAGTGGCGTTTTGGCAAAGCCGTGAGTTAGCGTACAACCAGGGTAATAAAAGGATATTAAAAGTATCTCGCACACATCAGCCTATCTAGATATGATTATATCTGGGGGTTTGTGCAAGGAAACCACAGGTATTTTCCTTTTTTGAATGAGGGAAATCCTGTGGACCTCTTTGTGGCAAATATACTTGCTTTTTATAGCAGAATTGTGAAATGGTTCTGTCCACAACATGCTACATCCAAACACAGCATGGCCGGGGGGGGGGGGCAGCCTGGAAGGCAGCAATGATGTTTTTCCTACAAGTAAATAATTGGCTTATAACAGGGATGCAGCCAAAGTTGGAAGTGCAGGTGGCTCTCCCCCAACAATATCTTCAGATATTTTAAATAGGATATAGCTCAGTTGGTGGACCACGAGACTCTTAATGTCTGGGTCGTGGGTTTGAGCCCCACGTTGGGCAGAAGATTCCTGCGTTGCAGGGGGTTGGACTAGATGGCCCTCTTGGTCCCTTCCAACCCTACAATTCTATGATTCTCTATGTCTTATGTCATGAGTCCTAAAAAGAAACATGCAGCAAGGTTTGAAAAAAGTGAAAACTAACGTGTGCTTGTAATGCAATAATAAATGCAGATGGAAGACTGTGCCCTTTGTATCTGAAGTATTAAGGTTTATCCAAAAATCACAGCCAAACTTCAAAGATGAATTCCCCAAATACTGGAGCCCAAACAATCCCTGTGTGCCAATGAGCAGCTTTGCATTTTTATTGTTTGCACTCCAAGCCAAGGCCTGGTTACTCCAAAGTAAGTCCCACAGATTTCAGTGGAATTTACTTCCATGTAAGCACACCTGGGCATTGCTGTATTATCCCCACAAGAGGCGTGAGGTAGAATTCTATTTAACTGCACCAACTGCCAGCAGGATGTCTCCTTTTAAACTGAAACATTCTGAAGCAATGGGTGATGCAAGCAGTTCTCTGTTGCAGCAGCCTATGTGAAGAAGAGACTTATTTGCATATGTTATACGATTGACTACCATTTACACCAGATTCTTCATTGGAAGATGCTCAATGACCACTTTGGGCTATGGTCCCAGGAGTCTAAGAAGCTGTTGTTATTACCTTGGGGTGACTAAGAGAGATTTATTTATTTATTCATAACAAAATTTACATATCGCTTGATTGTAAGAAAACCTCTGAGTGGTTTGCAAAAAAACCCCACAAACAAACACAGACTCGTTGAGGGTTATAAATGACTACCGTTCACCAACCCACCCTCCTCCCATTAAGTAAAACGAAAGCAAAATACAGCCCCAAAGCTGATATATTTTGTTTATTTCATACAATGATTTCCACCCAAGAACTCAAGGGGTATATATGCTTACTTCCTTTCTCATTTTTTCCTTGCGACAACCCTGCGAGGTTGGAGAAGCTGAGAGATCATTGTTGCTCCTTCACTCCCTACCAGGGTGGCAATGGGTGGCGTGATGGAGAAGCAGCTACATAAACTAGGCTATGGGTTCCTTCTATGCCCTTTCAGAAGCATACTGAGAGCCAGTGTGGTGTAGTGGTTAAGAGCGGTAGACTTGTAATCTGGTGAACCGGGTTCGCGTCTCCGCTCCTCCACATGCAGCTGCTGGGTGACCTTGGGCTAGTCACACTTCTCTGAAGTCTCTCAGCCCCACTCACCTCACAGAGTGTTTGTTGTGGGGGAGGAAGGGAAAGGAGAATGTTAGCCGCTTTGAGACTCCTTTGGGTAGTGATAAAGCAGGATATCAAATCCAAACTCTTCTTTATCCTTTTTAGTGCTCATTCATGATTATTTGGGTTCCTAATGCTTTTGGGATGGTCACGTATGACCCCACCCATACAGCGATAATATACTAGCATTGCGGAAGTGTCACAGAGCGAATGTAAACAGTATAATTCCACCACCAGTGCTTCATTACTGTGTGAAGAACATGTTGCAGAAAACACCAAAAATGTAATGCTTGATTTTATCTAGATCTTGCCAGATTGAACGCAATCTAAAAAAAGAGACCTGTCCCATGTAGGAACTCATTTCAAACACTTAACTGGACGGCACAGCGTTTACACAATTAGCAACTGAGATGATGACTTTTTGAAGTAAATTGAAGGCAAGGGAGCTCTGATCTGCATTGGGACCCTGCTGCTGGGGGGGGGGGGCAGAGAGGCTTTAAACCTTTGCTTCTTGCAAATGTTCAAACCTTTAAACCTTTGTCTCTGGTTGGAAATGAAGCAGTATGGCCACCCCAAACTTTTTGCAAGTGTGGATTGTATCAAAAACAGAAGTGTGTATGACCTCTGTAATAGCACTGTGACACAAATGATCACGAATGTGTGATAAAAAGGGATGGGGCGAGGTCATAGATACAGAGGATATATATATATATTCCTTAAATAAGAACCAGACTGAGAAACATGGAAATCTTAGAATCTAAGAATTGTAGAGTTCCAAGGGACCATGAGGATCATCTAGTCCAACCCCCTGCAGTGCAGGAATCTTAAACCCATGGCGCTGAGATTAAGAGTCTTATGCTCTACCAATGGAGCTGTTATTCCTGTAGCAACAGCAGCAACAAAATTGGTCTTCGTGCTCTTTAAACAGGTTATGAGGAGGAGATACCGTTGCTCCTACCTTGGTGGAGTTTTGTAATACCAGATCCGGTGGATCGCTGAGCACCCCCTTAGCGCGCAATGGAGAAATCTCAGCAGAAAGGCCGGAAAAAATCCAAATCCTCTAAACAAGATGCCCAGCCTGTTGAACAGAGACTTGACACCTGTAACCGAGGGCGGAAGAAAGTCAGCAACAAGACAGTGATAACAGGAGGTGCTGGCAATTTTGGCTTTAGCCTTGGCTGTGCCCTTGCTAAATCAGGAACCAGTGTAATTCTCTATGACATTAAGCAACCCCTCTGGGAAATTCCAACAGGCGTAGAACACGTACAGGTATTTATCATTTATTATTATGATCGTAACACCCCACTTTTCTTTTCCATAAGCAAAACATCATGTAGAGAGAGATTATTAACTTTTTTGGTAGCTGTTAAATGTAAATGAATCCACTGGAGTTGTTTGCAACCACTCAAGTTTGATCACACATAGAATCCAGTCCAATTTAGTTTATTTCATCCACAGGCCTTAAGTATCAAATGTATAGGGTTATCGAGGCAGCCGCAGCGGCGAAAAACATACAATACACATGGACACAAATTGTGCCTCTTTAAAACAAGTTTACAAGAAAATTGCAAACAATCAGGAACAGATAAACGTCAAGGCAATTTTGACTCTGAAATCATTTCTCCATGCATGCTAATTTTGATGGCTTCAACCAGGAACTTGGATATTTCTTCTGTAATTGGGGAGTTGGAGTAAGCCATTAAAATTGAAGCAGATAACTCATCTAAATTCCCCAAGTGTAAGAAAAGTACTGGGGAGAATCATCGGGATCTTCTATCCCAATTAAAATTACAGTATTGGAGAACATGGGCTTTCTATTATACACAGAAAGCATTAGTGTGATGAGTGTCGGGCTTTGAAACTTGGGAGAGCAGTTCAAATTCTCACTCAGCCAGGAAGCTTACTGAGTAACCTTGGGCTAGGCACCCTCTTTCTTAGATTAATTTACCTCACAGGGTTAAAATGATGACAGACGGCAGTGTCCCAGGAGCTCCTTTGACGAAGGGTGGTTTGAAAATGCTACAAATAAACCAGAAATAAAGCCCAAAACGTTGCTAAAAACAGTTTTCTGAATGGTCACCACAAGCGCAATTAACATCCCTTTCTCGTAGGATTGCCCATTTTAGTCTTACTTACTTATTTATTTCAGGAGGGCTCGTACCCCTTTAGCAATGGCACGACAGTCAGAAATTCAGGAGGGAAAACTGTAGTGATAAGAAAAGTTTTATCTGCTAGATTTCCTCAAGTTATGCCACTGTTAAGAGGCAGAGAGTGTGCATTGCTAACACTGAGGGGAAAGTATTTGTTTTGGTAAAATTTATTTGTTTGTTTGTTATGGTAAAATTTGTTTGGTTTGTTTGGTAACCCTGCCTCAGCGTTGGGGTACCTCTGGCCAGCAAACCTTAATAAGGCTTTCCGGGTCTCCCCAATTGGCCTGCATGGCCATTTCCCCAACCCAGACCCACCTGCTGTCAGGTGTAAGGCAGGTAAAGTGTGGTTGTGGGGAAAAGGTTTGCAAGCACCAGTGATCATTGGCACCTGCCACAATCGGTGGGTGGGGTAGCTGACTATGATCTCTGCAAGATCGGGGAGGGGGTGTCCAATCCTGCCTGTTTTGAACTTTCCAAGGATTAGGAAAGCCTTCATTTAAAGAGGGAAAGGTCCAGGACAACACTATGGGATGGGAAGGACAACCTGTGGCTATCCCTATATTAATGAGAAAGGCAAGTGCAAATCCAGAGTTCTCCGATATGGACAAACGCTCTCTCTTTCTGCACAGACACCTGTTGGATTTGCTTTGCAGTCCTTCCATCAGAGGGATGGATGGTGTGTGAGGCCCCCTCCTACTCTTATGGTGGCATGATTTGCACGGTATGTCTCGTGGCCCTTTGCAATGACAGAGAAAATCTGCATAATCAAAGAGCTGGGTCCTTGCCCTCTCTTCCCTGTTGCTAGTGACCTTAGAGCAGGCATCCCCAAACTGCAGCCCTCCAGCTGTTTTGGGACTACAACTCCCATCATCCCTAGCTAACAAGACCAGTGGTCAGGGATGATGGGAATTGTAGTCCCAAACAGCTGGAGGGCCGAGTTTGGGGGTGCCTGCCTTAGAGTGTGTATCTTGGCTTCTCAGCATCCTTTGTTGCCTGGGGGGGAAACGTTGCTGACCCCCCCAGCCCCCACTCAGGAGTATGTGATTTCTGTGTTCTAGGCAGACGTGAGGCACTATGACCCGCTCTATGCAGCCTGCGAAGGGGCAGACTGTGTCATTCACGCAGCCTCGTACGGAATGTCAGGATTAGAACAAGTGAGTCGGCTTCTCTTCGTCTTGAGTTTCTGCAAGGCATCAACCGCTTTCATGTGGCTTTTCCAGATTGTGTTGAACAGATTTTCAGAGAATTTCCCGCTGTCCTAAATCAAACGGAGATCTGTTGGTAGTTTTTTTTCCAGGGCCCGCCCCTTTCAGAAAGGAAAATAAAACACACTAGACTCTCAGGCAAAGAAGCCCTGAGTGGATACAGACAGTGGATAGAAGTCTGGGATAGCTCAGTCTGTAGAGCATGAGACTCTTAATCTCAGGGCCGTGGGTCCAATCCCCACATTTGGCAAAAGAACCCTGCATTGCAGGGGGTTGGACTAGATTACCCTCTGTCAAGGAGTTGTCAGGCAAGCACAGGTCATCCACAAGTCAGGAAAGAACTTGAGGCACAGAATGCAATTAGCTTTTAATTCACAGAAAGGAAGCAACACAGCAGGGTTCCTCTGGCTTGTCTCACTAAGCTTCTTCCTCTCTCACTCCAGATCCCTCCCAAGCGGCAAAATGCGACAAGGGGGCGGGCTCCTCCTCTGGGCTTGTCTGGCCCGTTGCTGAACAGTGTGCAGGACTTTCCTCAAGTGGGGAGTCAGGGGAGGAGGAGAGCCAGCAGGACTGGGGCTCTCCAGCTTCTTGGCAGCAGAGGCAGCCTCTGACTCGGTCTGCACTCACGCTGAGACTCTCAGCACCCAGAGCTGTCTTGGAAGACTTTCCTTCTCCTGACCCACCCCACCCTCCCTTGATAACTCAGCCCTCCGGCATCTAGCATCTCCCTGCTTGACACTTCTGTACACTGTCCCCCTGTCCCCCCCCCCACTGTCCTGGGTCTAAGTTGTCATCTTCTGTGTCCTCCCTGGGGGCCTCTTGGACGGGCGGCGCCCAACACTCTTCCTCATCCGGCCAGACCCTGACACCCCTCGTGGTCCCTTCCAATTCTATGATTCTTTGAAAAAAGATGCCTGAGTGATGCTGAATTAGATCACAGACATTCCCTTAAGCCAAGGCAACAGTAAGAATATGCACATTTTTTAAGAAGAGAAATGCTTTATTTTCAGTAAACAATGTACTGAGAAGGGTGCGTAAGTAAATTATCACTTGTGGTCTGAACCTTCTAACTGAAGATGCCAGAGATTGTACCTGGGACCTTTGGCAGGTACACAGCCTCTGAGCAATAGCCCTTCTTGACCGCTTTTTTCAGATAATATTTTTTTGGGTGAAAGTCAACTTTTACAAGCTGGCCTTCTTGCCATAGCTGTCAACCCTCCCTTTTTTGCGGGAAACTCCCTTATTCCAATGCCGTTTCCCGCTGCTATCCCGGATTGTTGATATCCCTTAAATTTCCCAGATTTCAAAGGAAGCAGCTTCTCTCTCTCCCTGCCGGCCAGGGAGGCTCCTCAGCTGCGTTGCTTGGCTGCCAATAAGGAGTCTGAGACAGACTGGGGGCAGAGCTTGCATGCCTTGTGCAGCCAGACCCTCACGCCCAACCAGACAGCCAGCCTGCCTGCCGTCTATGCGCTCGCTCTTTCTCTCACCCATTCACGCGCAGCCTCTGGAGCGCACGGCGGCGAGGCTACTTGGTGCCATTGCACCGCCCTCGCGGCATCCCTTATTTTCAAATCCGAAAGTTGCGACATTAAACCTCTTCCTGCTTTTCCTAGTTGCACAAGAAACATATTCGGTCTGTCAACGTCGGAGGAACTGGGGTCGTCATTGAAGGTGCGTACTGCCTCAGTGCTTTGTTTTGGATGAGCCCGGGCTGAGGATCGTAGATGGTTGGCTTGTTTACATACCACATCTCCCACAAATAAATCTGTGCTCAAAAGCAGTTTGCACAAAAGTCAGTCTAAATACAATGATAAAGAATAGTAATAGTAGTAATTTATTATTTATATGCTGTCCATCTCACTGGGTTGCCCCAGCCACTCTGGGCAGCTTCCAACTTAAGACATAAGACATTCAAAACTTTCCTATACAGGGCTGCCTTGAGATGTCTTCTAAAAGTCAGGTGGTTGTTTATTTCCTTAACGTCTTGTGGGAGGGCGTTCCACAGGAGAGGCGCCACTATCTAGAAGGCCCTCTGCCTGGTTCCCTGTAACCTCACTTCTCACTATGAGGGAACTGCCAGAAGGCCCTCGGAGCTGGACCTCAGTGTCCTGGTTGAACGATGGTGGTGGAGACGCTCCTTCAGGTATACAGGGCCAAAGCAGTCTAAGGTTTTAAAGGTCAGCACTGACACTTTGAATTGTGCTTAGAAAAGTACTGGGAACTAATGTAGATCCTCCAGGACTGGTGTTATAGGGTCCCGGCAGCTGCTCCCAGTCATCAGTCTGGCAGCTGCATTCTGTCTTAGTTGTGGTTTCTGAGTCACCTTCAAAGGTAGCCCCACGTAGAGCGCATTGCAGTAGTCCAAGTGGGAGCTAACTAGAGCATGTACTACCGTGGCAAGACAGTATGTAGGCAGGTAGGGTCTCAGCCTGCGTACCAGATGGAGCTGGTAGACAGCTGCTCTGGACAAAGAACACAATAAGACAAATAACATCACTGCAACATAATGCAAAAAAAGCAAGAATCAACAATTAATAATTAATTTAGCAAGGATAAGCATTTAAAAAGTAAGTATACAACTTACTAATAGTTCAAGCTAAAGTATTCATTAAGCAATTCCCTTCTGCAGGCTCCTAGGGCTGGAGGGTGGAGCGAAACCAATCACCCCCTGATAGCAACCCCAGAGTCCCTCCCCCAACGTTTCTTTCTCTAGAAAGAGTTCCCTTTTGAAGGCTCCTAGGGTGCCGCTGTGGGTTAAACCACAGAGCCTAGGGCTTGCTGATCAGAAGGTCGGCGGCTCGAATCCCCGCGACGGGGTGAACTTCCGTTGCTCAGTCCCCAGCTCCTGCCAACCTAGCAGTTCGAAAGCACTTCAAAGTGCAAGTAGATAAATAGGTACCGCTGCAGCGGGAAAGTAAACGGCATTTCCGTGCGCTGCTCTGGTTCGCCAGAAGTGGCTTAGTCATGCTGGCCACATGACCTGGAAGCTGTACGCCGGCTCCCTCGGTCAGTAAAGCGAGATGAGTGCCCCGAAACCCCAGAGTCCATCACGACTAGACCTAATGGTCAGGGGTCCCTTTACCTTTACCTTTAGGGCTGGAGGATGCTCTAATGTGAGCCGGGGCAGAATCATTTGTTGGCTGCTGTCGCTTGCAGCCATCCTGAGATACCAGCCCTTTCCCTCAGGAAAGCTGATTTCCATCTGCCTCCTCCTTCCCTCAATGAAGTGCTTTGTGTTTCCTATGTCTCTGAAGTCTGCAAGCGACGAAGCGTCCCCAGACTGATCTACACAAGCAGCATCAACGTGGTGTTTGGCGGGCAAACCCTTAATGATGTCGACGAGCAGAGTGTGACTTATTTTCCTTTAGCAGAGGTATTGGGGCTGCTCCCCTTTTTAGCATTTGGCTGCAACCGACAGTGTGGGTGGCAAGAGAGACGAGGTCCGCGTGTTTTTTTAATGACCTCCCTGCAACACAAGGGAAATTATGTGGTTTCCCCCCCAGCCTGTTGCTTTGGATCCAAAGTGTAGGGGTGGATCCAAAGAACTGGCGGAGGCTGGTCTATTAGCTCTCACCCTAACCCTCACCTCCCTGCCTTCTTGCTTAGAAGCTCATCGATAAATTATGGTACTTTAGGGGCACTGATGGCCACTAACTTGGGTGGCTTTAAAAAAGGATTAGACAAATTCACAGAGGATCAGGCTATCAAGGGCTACTAGCCATACCATTTGCTGGAAGCTAGAGGAGGGGAGAGGGCTCTTGTGATTGGGTCCTGCTTGTGGATTTCACACAAGCATCTGGTTGGTCACCGTGAGAACAGGATGCTGGACTAGATGGGCCATTGGCCTGATCCAGAAGGGCTCTTCTTAGAACCAGTCATGGTGTGCCCCTGCCTGCCTGTCGTTGGGTTTGGCTACTGCTAGTCTCCTTGCCTTCTGTCCTACCAGTCCTAGTGGGCACTTGCCTCTTTTTCCTCCTCCTCCTCCTCCTCCTCCTCCTCCTCCTCCTCCTCCTCCTCCTCCTCCTCTCTCTCTCTCTCCCCCCCCCCACCAGCCAGTGGTGTATGATGGGTTACCAGTGCCCAGGGACACGTGGAGGGGGTGGTTGGATGGGAGGGAAATGGATGCTTGCACATTCAGCTGCCTAACAGCGTCTGCAATCACCCAAGAGATTGCAGCCACAGAGGTAAGAAAAAAGAGCTCTTCCATTGTCTGGAGAGGTCGCTTCCCAGTTTGCATGGAGAAGCCATTTTCAGCAGAGCCCAGTGATAGATGTGTGCAGCTGGATTGAGGCAGCGCTGGGTGTTGAAAGTGTCCAGGGAAGCAATTAAATATATATAATGTAATATATGTAATGTAATATATGTAATATATGTAATATATTATATAATGTAATATATGTAATATATATGTTATATATATATATATATATATATATATATATATATTACAGTCTTGGTTAAATCCTAAGAGAGAAAGTGTTCCCCAGATTCAGGGCAGCCAGAAATAAACCCCTTCCATCCATCTTCTAAGTTGGCACATAGAGGTGTTCTGTGTGGTCCTCCTGCAATTGTGGAAGACCCTCTGCTGGGGATTTACCCATAACCCCGTGGTAAGACTCGGAGCTGTGATTAAAATCTCATCATATGGGCTGTTCCTTGGCACCTGGGATGTAGATGGTGACTGAATGAGTGGGAGAAAAATGTATTACTTGTTCAAGCAGATCCGTTGGCTTACGTGCTTTGATATTTGCTAAATAATCCAAACTAATTAATTTGATTTCTTTTTAGCAAATGAATGAGTATTCCAGAACCAAATCAGTTGCAGAACAGATGGTTCTAGGAGCAAACGGAGTGTGCTTAGCAGGTACTTTTCTGTGATCTTAGCCTGTGGCAACCTTGGGGGAAATGATTTTATTGTATCTTTCGTGACCCCCAGAGTTGAGCAGCGATTGAGGTTCAGACTCAAGAGGCTCCAGCTATGAAGTTATTCCAGGTTCACAGCTCTGGCCCTGCTCTTGGAGACTGAGAGACCGCAGAGCCTGGGGTTGGCAGACGAGTCCGCAGAGGACACTCCCATACCACCAGGGCCTGTAGGCTCAGAGCCAGGACCTCTGTGGACACCTGCCCTTGAACCTGAAGAAGCCAGTGCCTCCCATTGCACCTCACTGGTCCAGCAGCACACGGAGGGATGCTCATCTTCAGGATAGAAGGTTGCCCCTTTAAGACCCCTAAGCTATCCATCAGAGGAGCCTAGAAGTGGGGAGGAGGAGGGGGGAGATGCTGAAACCTCCATGTGGTCCAGCATCAGCCCTAAACATGCCAGTTTCTTCAATCAGCCAACGGCTTCTTGTCCTGTTTCCTAGGAGGTGGCAACCTGCTCACCTGTGCTCTTCGACCGCCTGGCATCTATGGGCCGGAAGAACAAAGGCATCTTCCCGGATGGCCGTATGTATTGTGACTTGCTCAGAACACTCTTCTGTGAATGTGGGGGGAAACACTACCATATGAACCTACCCGGACCCTGAGATCACCTTCTGAGGCCCTCTTTCGTGTGCCTCCTCCTCGAGAGGTTCGGAGGGTGGCAACACGAGAACAGGGCCTTCTCTGCAGTGGCTCCCTGCCTGTGGAATGCTCTCCCCAGGGAAGTTCTCCTGGCACCTTCATCATACACCTTTAGGCGCCAGGCAAAAACATTTCTTTTTAACCAGGCCTTTGGTTGATCGGATTTACATCCTATGCCCTTTTAAAATATGGGGGGTTTTTGAGGAGGGAGGGGCTATTGGGTTGTTGTTTTTATTTTTATTAGGTATTTTGTGGTTTTATATCTTGATTTTATTCTGTGAACCGCCCTGAGGCCCCCGGGTATAGTCCGGTATATAAATTCTAATTCTAATTCTAATTCTAATTCTAATAATAATAGTAATAATAATAATAATAATAATTCCATGGGATGAGATCAGTCACAGTTAGATACCAGAGAAAACTAGCTACGCAAGGAAAGGTTGAAGCAGCTGGATATGTTTGGCCTGGAGGGTGGGGGTGGGGGCAATGATAGCGCTCCTCAAACACAAGAAGGGTTGGCACATTGAGAAGAGCAAAGACATGCCCTGGGTTTACTCTGCTTGGAATACCTGAATAGGGCTTGTTTTAAAAGTCTCCTGCTCTTCAGCTCAGGAGACCCGGTGACAGTTCTGCATCACATCTAGCTTGCCCCTCGTTGTAACTGGCAATGTTATGCTTAAATCATACCTTCCAACAGTTGAATATTCAAAGAGGGGTGTTTATCTTCACATTTGGGGGACCAGAGACCCGGATGAACTGGGTTCATGTCAAGAATCTCGTGCAAGCTCACATCCTCGCCATGGACGCTCTCACTCCTGAGAAGAACTGTATAGCTGTGAGTATATCATTACACGTGCTCCAGTTTTTCAGGCGCCGAACACTCTGGGGATGTGCAGAGCATTTCCTTGGCATGAGGCACCTGGAGGGCTGTGGCGTTTTCGGGATAATTGATTTGCGAAGCAGCTTTTTGGCAGGTGTTGCTCGGTAATGCTAAGAAACCCACAAAAACACCAGGGTGGTTTTGAAATCAGTGGTTAACATCAGTGCAGCATCGAAAGGTTCAAGTCCACCATGTTGATTCAAAATGGCTTACAGGTGTATCCAAACATAGATGATAATAATAATAATAATAATAATAATAATAATAATAATAATAATAATAATAATATATTTATACCCCACCCATCTGGCTGGGTTTCCCCAGCCACTCTGGGCAACTTCCAACAAAATATTAAAATACAATAGTCCGTCAAACATTAAAAGCTTCCCTCGATGAAAACCTGTTCCTTGCTCTCATGCAAAATTTGGCTTTAGTATCTTGGGAGGTGTCCAACTCCCTAGAAAACAGATGTTCCAATATATATATTAAGTTTACTATATGGCTCACTGGTATAACTAATTTCCCCCATGAACTTTCCCTGACCCTGAGGTCATAATCTGAGATTCTTCTCTGTAGCCCACCTCCAAGGAAGGTCTGACCCGTGGGGATAATAGAGCAGGACCTTTCTATAGCATCCCGCCATTTATGGAATGCTCTCCCAAGGGAGGCCCACCTGGATCCACCCTTGTCCTCATTTTGGTGCCAGGCAATGCACAGGCATTTGGATAGCACCAGTGAAATGACATTGCGCTGCTTTTGATATGTTTTGCCTGAGTTTATTGTTGTATTTATACTTTGGCTATACATCAAACCATCAGGTTTTTTTTATTGTTTTGTTTTGGTGGGCAATAAATTTCATGCACCTAAAACTTCGGAGCTCCCAGGAAATCATACAGTTCTCAGTTGAGCACAAAAGGTGTCCAGGTAGGTTATTTTCATTCCTAAGGCTGCAGGCAAACTGTACACATGTAAAGTTCGTGGTTTCCCCCCAGCAAACATGGGTGAGTGAATGAAGTGGGACTCCAGCAACATCTGGGTGGCTAAGTTGCCAATGTGTGCCTTGCATGATCGTTGGCCATGCTGGCTGGGTCTGAGGAGAGTTTAATGTCCAACAATGTCTGTATGGCCACAAGTTCCCCATGTCTATTCTGATCTCTTTCCCCTGTGTTCTTTGTAGGCTGGCGAGGCGTATTTCATCAACGATGGAGAGAAGGTCAACGTTATTGAGTTTTTAACCCCACTGGTGAGTGCAAGAGCTGTTTGTTATAGACAGAATTGTGCTCTAAAACCTCTTAAGCTTGGTGGTGGCTGTGATGGGAGCTCGAGTCCAGTATCATCTGGTGGGCTTCAGTGTCTCCTTTTCTTTTTTAATGTGCCTCGAGTCTCATATGGCCTAATGTGATGCAATAATTAATAAAGGCAGCTGTATAGTGTTGGGGGAGGGAATCAGGTGAATATAGGGGGGGGGGCCCTTACAAACCATAGATAACTATGTATAATGCAAACCTTTGCTGAGTATTTTACCAGCGAAAATTTCCAGACACAGAAGTTTTTTTGTAAGAAATTCAATAACAGGAGTTTTTATTTGTTTTGGTCTTATTTGGCTGTGGTTTTAACCTTCTCTGTATTTTAAATTATGGTTGTAATCTGTGAGCATTTTATTGTTTTATTTTTTTCATAAACCAAATGAGGTTTTCCTACAAACGGTACAGAAATGTTACGGAATGGATAGATCAATAAATGAACAGCTGCATTCAAAGCTGTTTGGATTCAAAATAAAAAAAATTCCTTCCAGTAGCACCTTAGAGACCAACTAAGTTTGTTCTTGGTATGAGCTTTCGTGTGCATGCACACTTCTTCAGATACCAGGTATCTAAAGTTGGTCTCTAAAGTGCTACTGGAAGGAATTTTTTTGTTTTGTTTCGACTACGGCATTCGACTATCTGGATTCAGTATTTCAATGTTTCTTTCAGTTTAAAGGATTGGGTTGCCGCAAGCCATGGATACGTGTTCCTGTTCTTTTTGCTTATTTTTCAGGTAAAATATTTCCAGTTGTTTGCTCAACAGTTGTTTGGGGTTTGTTTGTTTTTACAGTAGTTCAGACAAAACCTTGGCTTTGCACTCAGTGTGAACCAGGAATTTTATCTTGCAACAAACCATGGCTTGAGAAGCTGGCTTGTTGAACCGGCCATTGTGGTAAACCATAATGCTTAAACTGAGATGTTTGGAAGCAGAAGCTAAACTCTGCAGAAATCCTTCTCCCAATCACAAAAGATCTGAGTTTCTGGAGCTCGTCAGCCATTGTTTAGTATTATGTGCAGATGAGCCCATTGCACTGAGACCTGAGGGGGCAGAGGTTAATGTTTTTCAACCCTGATGTTGTTCCATAAAAAATGGCATTCTCCGTGCACACACACCCCTGGCCACAACTGCATTGCCTTGGGGGAAGGATGGGAAAAAGTTTCTGTGGGGAAGCTCACTCCTATGCAGGTTTTGAGGAGGGGAGGAATTTTGATCAGGACAACAGCAAGTGAAGAGAAGGATCAACCTTGCTCAGCACGGCCTCAGCCCAGATTGCGGCTGCCCATGGTGACAACTGTCTGAAACCCAAATGTTACAATACATATTTAATTTAATGTATAATTTAACCCAACCTTTTTGGAGCTGCGGGCACAGGGAATCTTATTAAGGAGAGAAATAACAACCCCGATGCCAGAGAACAGTTTAACTGCAGTTCTTTTTAGCAATATAAACAAATAAGTTGCTAAGGTTCAACTCGAGAAATGCAGTCAGGGCTCAGCGGCAGAGTGTGTGATTTGCGTGCGGAAGGTCCCTGGGTTCAATCCCTAGTATCTGCAGGAAGGTATTGGAAATATGTCTGTCTGAATGGGGCATTTCTGCCTGTCTGTACTGGGCTAGACAGACCCAAGCATTTGACTCACAGCTTTGTGCATGCGCTGCTATTTCAAGTGACCATTGTATTTATCAAGTGCTTTTTTTCTTCTTTGTACAGCTGTGGCAATGGAACACGTGCACAACCTGTTGATGCCCATTGTTGAATTCACACCTTTGGTCACCAGAAATGAGGTAACGCATGCCTACGTTATTACATACTGGGTTTGTTTCATAGAATCAGGAGTGTAGAGTTGGAAGGGACCATGAGGGTCATCTAGTCCAACCCCCCTGCAATGCAGGAATCTTTTGCCCAACGTGGGGCTCAAACCTACAATACTGAGATTAAGAGTCTCATGCTCTACTGACTGAGCCATTTGTTGTAGTAATTTATACTCTACCCTTCAAGCAAATTACCAGGGCGGATTACAAAATAGAAAAGCACAAGAAAACAAACTTAAAAACATACCAAAAGCCCTTGTAGTGCAGAGGTAGCCTTGCAATCTGGCTGGCTGGCTTTTGTCCTGCACAAAGAGCCCATTTTACAGGTGGAGAAATTTCCCAGGTCACGTCCCAACATTCTAACCATTACGCCACACTTCTTCCCCTTCTAATTTTTCTTTCGTCTTTACTCTGTTGTTACTCTTGGCTTGCATGACATACATCTGATGTTCTTAATGGTATTATGAATTGGCATTTTTGTTGTTGTTCATGTTAGCAGAAATTCTAAAATAAACAATCGTGCTTTTAAAAAAGAGGGTTCAGCAGAGTCGTGGGTAAGAAAGTTATCACTGGCTACATATCACAATAGCTATGTCCTGCCTCCATTGGATGCCTCTTAATACCGGTATCACCTGCTGGGAGTCGGATGTGGGGAGAGGGCTGTTGTTCTCTGCTCCTGCTTCTGGGCTTCCCATAGGCATCCGAGTGGCCACGGTCAGAACTGGATGCCAAGACTAGCTCGGCCTTTGACCTGATGCAAGAACCTTAGGTTCTTATGAAGAGCATCATTTTAAACGTGCGATGGGAACGATGAAGGGAATTGTGGTGCAGCAACATCTGGAGGGCATTGAATCTGGGACGCCCACCCCAGACCAGGCACCCTCCACTGTCGTTTGCTCTCATGCTGTTTTAAAAGTTTTTTTTTAATAAATCCAACTCCTTTGCTTTCGCTTTGCAGGTGTACAACATTGCTTACACGAACACGTTCAAAATAGATAAAGCCCGGCAACAGCTCGGCTACGCCCCCCAAAAGTACTTGTTTGCTGACTGCGTGGATCATTATTTGAAAACCAGGCCCTACAAGAAGAATTATTTCATGTTCAAATGCTACTTGGTGATGGCCCTGCTCATTGCCCTGATCGTCCTGGCAGTTTACCGCCAAGAGGTTTTTGAGTTTGTTCACAAGAACTGGGAAAACTATCGACATCTCATCGTGCGATAAACCGGCCGTCCTCAGGCATAGGGTCGGCCGGGGGAACGTTGCCCTTGGATCGCATCGTCTGTTTTTCTTCACCCTAAAGTAGTAGGCAGGCAGGCACATTAAGAGGAATAAGAAACGTACAAGGCAATCAGAAAGCCAAAATGGTCACCGAAAATCATACTCAGGAGACTCGCGCAAGGGGAGAGGGTGTCGTTTTTATACCAGCGGCGTCTGCCTTCAGTTGGTTCCTCGTCTTTTTGTCAAACTGAAGAAGTGGGGGGGGGGGGCTTTCAAAGGCTTGCAAACAAATAATCCTCCACAGACACGTCAGGACGGCTTCTTGCCGCTCCAGGTCATGATGAGAAACGGGGCCGACGAAGGTGGGAAAGAGATCCGGGAGAACAGTGCCAACAGCGAACCATTTTGCACGGCACCGGATGTCTCTCGCCAGCTTTGCGGCACAAGCTGAAAATAAAAGCACGCCTGAAAACCTGCCTGTGTTTCTCTGAGGGCCGAAGCGGACAAAACTGGCTTGTGGAAAAGCAGGTCCACTGCTTTCGCCATGTTTACATATAATATGTGGTTGGAGAAGGCAGTGGTCTGTCCTTTACATGAGAATAAGCACAATTGAGGGCAGGGGAAGGTTCCTCTGTGTTGTTTGAAAAGGGATTTGGAGGGGGGCTGTGGCCTTCGAAATGTCGTTGGACTACAACTTCCATTGGCCCTGTGATGTAGTGAATTGAGCAGAATGGAAGGCGAGAGGCGGGGGGTGGGGCAGGCCGAATTTTGGCCTTGCCCAAGGTGAAATTCGAAAGACCAAAGACAATCCCTGGAGGTTGTTGTTCCAACACCACCTGGAAGGCATTGCAGTGGCCTCTGGTGTAAAGAGGGGAGTCCATCTGCCTCACCCATCTACTCTTGTTTCTTTTTATGTGTTGGCTCATCCGGTTGCTCAGTTTAACGGATTAATTTATAAGCCCTGCCTTTCAAGAATCTAGGTCCTTTCCAGCATTAAATGAAATACTTTATTGTCACTTGTACAACTTGTATACAGTGAGATTACACTCAGCTCTTAGTCTTAATTCCCCTCGTTTACTGACGCACACCCACCTAACCTGAAAGTCAGTTGCCCTGTTGTTATCTTTTCATTCAGTAGCCTGACAGCCCATGGATAGAAGATAAATGCAACATTTAATAACACTTCACTACCGCACTTGGTCTAATCATCAAAAATACAGCATGAACTGAGACCAGGCCACACCACCTCATCCCTTAGCCATAGTCTGTTTCCGTTAAGTCAAGGTAAAATATTAGGGTTTCAAAATATATTGGGATGGGGCCTGCCTAATGCTGTGTGTGTTAGCATTGCCCAATTGTGGGGCCACTGCCAAAAAGGCTCTTGCCGATGTGTATGTCAGCTGAACTCCCTTTGCTGGTGGGCATCTGAACAAGGCTTTGGATACAGGTCTGGAGTTAAGGGCAGGCTTCTATGGATGTAGGTGAGCCTTTAATTTCAAGGTCACTGCCTTTATATTAAAATGGGCCTGGAAGTGCACCCGTAACCAGTGCAACTGGTACAATATTAGTGTAATATGCCTTGCCTGCCTGGTTCAGGGTATTAACTTGGTACTGCAGTACCTTCAAGTTAATGTTTCGGGGGGGGGGGCTATTCTTGGTTTTAAAACACCGTATTTACTTGAATGTAATGCACACCTTTTTTTGGCCAAATTATGTTGCGAAAATTAGGTGCACATTAGATTTGATGGCACCAGCCAGCAAATACTTTTTGGGTTTCAAGGTTTTTGAAAATTCGATGGCGCATTCAATTTGCGTAAATACAGTAGATGTGATTGGGTAGGATATGGCAAATCCATGTTGGATTGTGTTCCATTGAAATACATAGACTAACAATCTTATGGTATATAATTGTAGAGTTTGAAGGTACCCTAAGGGTCATCCAGTCCAACCCCCCTGCGATGCAGGAATCCTGCCTCCTGCTGTCCCTAGGTGAGCTCGAATTCAGTGGGGCTTACTCCCAAGTAGGGATGGGGGAGAAATTCGGTTCAGCTTGCATTCAAAGATGGATTTATCAAAACCACCCTTTCCGATGCAATACA